>CM060693.1:107500227-107882727 GCA_030686995.1 Artemisia argyi
CTTTGATTTTTCTAATTAACTGTTTAAACTATAAACACCATGGATTTATTCACACTTTAATTTTGTATAATCAACTATTTAATTATAACTACTATGGACTCCCAAACTCTTTGATTTTGGAAATCAATTATTTTACATATAAACTCTATGAAACTCACCAACCTTTGTGTTGACGCTTTTAGCATGTGTTTATCTCAAGTCCATAATGAGCAAGGATGGCACGGAGGAGCACGGATACTTACGAAGGCTATAAATTTTACTATCATTCGAAAACTTATGTAACAAACTTTGAAACCGCTGGGACCTCATTTTGTAAACTCTGATATTTATAAAGTTCGAATGATAAATCTTTTAAAACGACTAAAATAATGATCACTTTCTATTATTAAACTGATGATCCATGAAGTAACACTCAATCTAAATTCCGCTGCAAATATTTTAAAATTGGGGGGTGTTACATCTTCTAGGTGGCTTTTTAGAGCAAGTCTCACATTGGACCCTTGTTCACCCCTGTGGACCCTACAAGGTCTGCTAAGATTGCCATTTGTGGCTTGTTGTGTGTTCAGTTTTTTGCCTTAGCTTATTTGCTTATTGCCTGTGCTTATTTCTTTCCTTTTAGCTTATTCCTAGTTATTTTAACTTGTTGTAGCTTATTTTACTCTGTGGTACCTTATTGTAGCTTTTTAATTAGCTTTTTCATCAATCAAAGTCCTAATAAGCTTATAAACTATATCTGTCAAGCTTTTTAGTACTCAAACTGCTTATTTTCCATTTCTAATCATTGTGTCTTCATTAAAGTTGTTAATTATCAGTATATAAACAGATTTGAAAAAGAAAATCTAAGAAAAACCAAAATTAAAAAAAGTGATAGCTTCTATTTAAGCCAATTTGGCTTATTTTTCTGCTTATTTATAAGCACTTTCTGATTTTAAATTTTTCATAGGTTCCCATTAGTCATTAGTATTTTTAGTAATTTTTTCAGATTTTTAACTTTTCATTTAATATTTATAATAATTAATATTATAATTAGTTTTAATTAAAAAATCAAAAATAAAATCATTTACTATTTAATTTTAATCTCTGTCACTTTTTTATAATTTTCCTAAGTTTTATAAATCATAAAGTGTTTTTAGAAAATCGTTTCATAATTATTACTGTTCATTTGCTATTTTCCTTAATTAATTTAGTTTAATTAGCTTTTAATTAATAAATAAGTAAATAATTAGTGAAATAGTTTAAAAATAATTTCTACAAACTTTTTATAATTTTTTAGGATTCCTGTGATGGTTAATTAGTTTTATAAAAATTTTCATGTTTTTCTAAATCATTTTAGTATTTTTCTTAAATTTAAATTAGTTATAAATTAGTTTTTATTAAATGTTAAATTGTTTAAATTAGTTTTTAATTAATAATAAATAATAAAATAAACAAAAAAATAATTTTCTTTTTAATTTAGTTTTCTTTTAATGTTAAGTTTGTAAAAGTTTCATTTTCACCCCCTGTAGTTGTAATTTGAGCAAAACTCACCTTTTTCTCTGTTTGTAAACGTTTCTGATTTTTAATTTGCTTACGTTTGATTATATATGTAATCCTGTAATTGTTAATACTGTTTCATTATCTTAATACCAAGCAATCATTAGTGTAAATCAATCCAAATCATTATCTGTTACTATTCTTGATCACTGATTCCCATAAACGTTTCCAAAACACAATTTTAATCTCGTTGGGACTTAACGACCCGGGGATTTCCCTGTACTTCCACGGATTATATATCTTGCACTTTCTCTCAGGTTTGACCTGTTGACCATATTTGGTTGACTGGTTAGTTTGGGAGGAGTCATCTACTTTAGGGAAAATCTGAATACACTGTTTGTACTTGTTGGGTCCATTCAGTCCCCAAGTAAGTTTTAATCTATGATATGAATAAAATATAACCTAAATGTCACATAACCTTAAACAACGTTCAAGTCATTGAGTGAACAGTCACTCAGTGAGTCATCTTCAGGAAGCACAGAACAAGCCTAAGAAGAAAGGCTTTCCATTCAGTGAGGCGGGACTTAGTGAATGATACCTGAGCCAAATAAGAAGGTGATGGATTCAGTGAGTGATGAAAATAACTCACTGAATCCCAAGTCTCCTCAAGAACTATGAATAGTGAAGACCAAAGACTGAAGACTTAAGAATGAAGGAATGGCATGACAAGGCGAAATAAGTTTGAAATGTATAAGGAAGAGTCCTTATCAAGCAAAAGTTAAACTTACCTTGAATGGCTAAATATCAAAGCAGTGCCATCACTGCTACTCAGAAAGCAACATTATCCTATACCAAAAGTAGAAAACGGCCACAGAGACAAAATACGTAAGTATTTTGTCCAAACTAGCTTAGGTCATCTTTGTCTTCTTCAATAACGGTTGTAAATCATTTGTGTATAAATAGGATCATAAGTAGGAGTAAAATGTTGACAAGTTTGTGCACTTAATGCTTAGACATTCACAAACTCCTTTTACTCCTCCAAACACAACTAAGTCCCTGAGGTTAGCTCAGTTGGTTAAGCATAGTTGTACTTAAGCTTAGCTTAAGTTTAGAGAGGAGATTACCATACTCGTCATTTATTCTCAAGTGTTATTCCGCAAACACTTGGGTATAATACTTTGTTAATTATAAATAGAATTAAACGTTGAAAAACCTTTGTGTCTTTTACTTTACGTTTATCTTTTAACAAAGTATTTCTTCACATCACAAATGCATGAAATATGAATACTTGGACAAAGTGTATATCTGTGAAGTGGTGTATGTAGATTAGGACTAGGTGTGAGTCTGTGTTTAGGTGTGTGAAGATTAGGACTTGGTGTAAGTCCGTGTATTGGTGTGTGAAGACTAGGACTTGATGTAAGTCCGTGTATCGGTGAGTGAAGCCTAGGACTTAGTGTGAGTCCGTGCATAGGTGTGTGAAGATTAGGACTAGGTGAAAGTCTGTAAAGTGTAGTCTGAAGACTTGGATAGTGTGAAAGTCCAAGTGGACGAGGTGTACGTCCGTGTAGCGGTGTGTGTTACTGTGTAGATTGGTTATAGCTAGGATTAGGACTCGACATTTTGCATAGTGTCGTAAATTGGTGTAAGCGTTGGTGTACGGTTTTTCTCTGCCAGAAGGGAGTTTGTTGACATAGTGATTGTGAACTCTCGAGTGTGATACTCGAGGAGTAGAGTAGCGCGAAGAGTGAGCTTCATAGCCGAACCACTATAAATCTCCATGTCTCGGTTTGGCTGTTTCTTTCCTTTACCTTTCTTACATTTCTTTATTCCTCACTTCGTGCATATCTATTGTATTCATACATATCATTAATTGATACCACATAACTTCGAATCAAATTATTTTTGAAAGGAATTAAAAGGTTTCAAAAATCTTAAAACGTAATTAAAAATGGTGAAACTATTCAACCCCATATTCTAGTTTCTACAAAGCATACTCAATATCTTAATTATGCCAATCATATGAAGGAACAAAACACAAGTTACTACCAAATAGTAAGTCATGTCATGAGGGGATTTCTAACTGAATAAATAACACCGTGTATTACTCTCCCCTTTAGACAATACACCCTCCCAAGGCGAACACATATATGACAAATATGTGACCATAAATACTACTATAGGTATGTTCAATTATCATGATCTAAAAATACATGGACTTAGAGCTAATATATGGAGTTAGAGCTAATTTCTCATAAAAATACATCAAATTAAATTGACATATATTTCAAGTATTTTGCGTTTTTAACAATTATAATTTGAAAAATATTTAAGTAAATTACTACAAATCATACTCATTTTAAACGCTTTTAATTAGTTTTGAGCTTGAGTAAATTATAGCTTTTAAAAGTTTTCACAAGTTTACATGATAAACAAAATTTATCTTATAAGATAACTTATCTGTTTCACAAAAAGGTGTAGAGTGGCGGGAACACTCTGATTCTGGGTGTCTTTGGGCACCAGCCATTGTCCACCCACAAGAAATAGCTTTGGCAACTCTCTTGACTCAGAGGAGCACCATCTCAATAAAATGCCAAGGATGAGACTTGAACCCAGGTCTATTGACTAAAACGTGAGAACTTCACCCATTAGACTAATGCTCTAGTAATAATATATATATATATATATATATATATATATATATATATATATATATATATATATATATATATATATATATACTAGAAAGGTGCCCGCGCGATGCGGGGGCGGATTGTTGGGGTGAAGAGGAGGGAGGTGGGGGTGGTGGAAAGTGGTTGTTGGGGTGGTTGTTGAGGTGGTTATAAATTGTTGGAGGATGGTTGTTGAGTTGGTTATAAATTGTTGGGGGTGGTTGTTGAAGTGGCTATAAATTGTTGAGGGTGATTGTTAGGGGTGGTTGTTTCCATAATTAGTAAGTAAAAGTCTGAATTTTTAAGCCTTTCTAATTATAGAATAGTCCCAAATACATTATATAGTAGTATATATATATATATATATATATATATATATATATATATATATATATATATATATATTTGCTTAAAATTTAAAAATAGTAATATTTTTAAATTAAAATATCATTATTATAAAAAGCAATAAAATATATTAAATATTAAAATACTTAATTACAATTTAAACCATTAACTTTTTTTATTCTCACCTAGTCGACACTTACTAACTCTTAGCACAAAATAAACTCATGCCGGTGTCGACATCAATTTAACATGTATACTTTAGTTTTTTATCTGTGTGATAAGCTGTCTTTTTCACGAATAAAATCATGATAAAAGTGATTTAACAACCCCCCCTCTTCTAAAAACATCATATATTCAAACACCCACTGACCCACCACCAACAAAACCAAAGTAACCTTTATATATACTACTCACACTCGAACATTCTTTCATTACACCGACTGTGTTTCTTCTCCTTCTAGTCACCTTTTTTCTTCTGCCCTTTTATTTTTCATCTGTAAAAACTTTTAAAAAGAAAAGAAAAATGGCTAGTTTAGGTGATATTGGTGTGTCTGCACTTATAAACATAATCACTGCCTTTGCTTTCTTAATAGCTTTTGCTTTACTTAGAATACAACCCATTAATGACAGAGTTTATTTCTCAAAATGGTACATTAGTGGTGCTAGAGCTAGTCCTAGGCATGATGATAACAGTAATATTGTTGGTAGATTTGTTAACCTTGATTGCAAGACTTATCTTAGTTTTCTTAATTGGATGCCTCAAGCTTTGAGAATGAAAGAGCCTCAAATTATTCAACATGCTGGTCTTGATTCTGCTGCTTTTTTGAGGATTTATCTTCTTGGGTAACCTTTTCTTCTTCTTCTTATGTAATGAGCTTTTTTACCTTTTTTATATGTTGTATTTGATTCTTATTTGAGCTTGGTAAATATTAAAAACATTTTTGGGTTCTGTATGTATAACTATGTAGATAAGTGTTTTTTTTATTTTATTTTATTTTATTTTATTTTATTTTATTTTATTATTATTATTTTTTTTCATAGAAATTCTTTTTATGCAAAGTTCTTACAAGTTTGTGATATTTGGGATTTTTCACTGCTGTTTCCTTAGAAACTTGGCCACTTATATTCTTGTAAGTGGGAATTCGTATGTTTTTCATGTTCTATGTGAATTTTAGCTTGTTTACTGGGCTTATGAGCTTATGCAATGTATATTTGGAAAAGCTTGTAAGCCTACTTTAAGCTCACCTTGATAAGCTCATAAACAAAAAAGATGGTGGGTTTATGAGATTTTTCAATATACTAGAACGGTACCCGCCCAATGCGGCGACCGGTACCGTGTGATTATATTTTGTGTTATTTGGTTACACGTTCATGCTTTATAAGTAGAGATATTAGAGATGGTTAAGTCAAATAATTTTCGTTTGAACAACCAACCGCTTCCTAACAAACTTCCTAACCAACTTGCTTCCTAACAAATTAATTTTGAAATCTTTCCATAATAAGCAAGAAAAAAGTCTGAATCTTAAGTCTTTCTAATTATAGAATAGTCTCAAATACATTATATAGTAGTATAGATAAATAAGCTAGCACAAACACTCTGAATAAGTAAGTTTGTCGGTGAACTTTCTATATAATAAACTTACGATTTTTTTTTTTTTTTTTTTTTTTTTTTTTTTTTTTTTTTATTTTTATTATTATTATTATTTTTATTTTTATTATTATTTTTTTTGTAACTTGGATGGTTCTAAATATATTTTTTAATTTAGGATTAATTTCATATATAACAAAAGTGCAAGTATTGAATGCATAATGTACAATGTTTTTAATGCATGTTTGGGTATATATGAAATTTTCAACTGAAAAGAAAGGAGATATGAAATTGCCCCCTTTTAATAAAGGATTTTTTTTTTTTTTTTTTTTTTTTTTTTGGTTAAGTTTGATAAACTGAGATTAATTACTAACAAATAAAAAGTTCTTGAAAACCATGTTTTATTTTTGGGGGTGGGGTGGGGGGTTGGAACTTGTGTGAACTTAAATTTGGCCACTTCAGCATGCCCAATTTAATATTGTTTGGTGCAAAAAGGTTAATAACCGGTAACTCGAAACGACGAACAATCGACTGCCTTTCCATAATGTGGTGTCTTCTTGAAAATTATTGGTACTTAGAGCATCTCCAATGTATGCTTATGGAGCATGTCCATGGTGACATGGAGCATATGTGGAGTCCATGTATATAAACTTCCATTGGAGCACCAAGTTTATAAAGTTGTCCATGTACTTGTTCATGTGTGTGAACGGAAGAGAGAGAAACTAAAGTAGGGCCAACAAACTTATTTACGAATGATATAAAGTTGGTGATGTTTATGGACTATATGAAGTCCATAGCATTGTAGAAGCAAGTTTATGTGTTTTGTAATTTATAAAAAAATGACATGGAAATTCTCTAGGTAAAGTCGGTAGCATTGGAGATGCTCTTATAAATATTTTTGCTTGCTAATTCTCTTATTAAACCATGATGCTTGAGTGCACTTATAGTTTGGTAAATTCATATGATTCTTGATGTCTAAACTAGCTTGGATAATTGAAAGAAAAAGAATAGGAGATTTTCCGTGAAAATGAGCTTTACTTAATGAGTCATGCAAAGATGGAAATCCCAGTGTGTTGCAATTAATAATGAGTACATATTCATTTTTTATCCACCTTTAGACCACAAGGACTAATTGTCACAATTGACAACTATCGTGTGGTGATTCTTTCTAGAGCAAATCGCACAAAAGTGTACCCAACTTATTACCAATTTTCAATTTAAGTTACTCCATTTTTTTTTCCTCATTTTAATGCACCAAGATTTTTTTTTTTTTTTTTTTTTGCAACGTGAGACCACTAACGGGTTTCCAAGTCATTTAGCTGGTTATCAAATTTTCTGGCGACCTTTTCCAGCGACCGGTTTTTTCGGCGACTCACCACCACCACCAGCAGCATAATCCACCACCTTCATCTATCACCACCTTCATCCCCCACCATAGCCACCAGCGGTTGCCGCTACCATCCTAACGCCACCACCACAGCCGGCTGTGGTTGGTCAGAGATGAAGGTCGTGGTGGTGGATTATGGTTGTTTTGGAGATAAATGAAAGTGGTGGTGGTGGTGGGTCACAGGAACAGGTCGCCGGAAAATTTGGTAACCGGCTAAATGACTTGGAAACCCGCTAGTCGTCTTACATTGCAATTAAAAAAAAAGTTTGGTACACTAAATTGAGAAAACAAAAGTAGGGTACCTTAAATTGAAATCGGGTATAAGTTGGGTTCACTTTTATATGATTTGCCCTTCTTTCAAAAGTTTTCCAGATATATAACTTGCAAAGAATGTTAATTCTTTAAGTTTTTAGTTCTTTTTTATGGTATCACAGTGGTCCAAATCCGCGTGCATGGAAAGCCCCCTTTCCACATGAACTTTAGCCTATCGAAAAGTTGGTGTGAGTGTGTGACCTTAATTTGGTAGCACATTTGACAAATGGTAGCTTTTAGTTTTTGTGGAGTTGCTAAAGTAGACGAATTGGACCCGGGTCAAAATGGTTAATATTTTTCATATGGGTTGAACTATGCTGGGTTGGGTTGAACTGAAACACCTTCTGTCCAAAATTTTCAATTAATAATCAGTGTGCCAAATATGACTACTATTATATTATTCCAAAAAAATCTGTGTTTTTTGTTAAAATGATAGCAAGATAGGAGGGGTTTTTTGCATTTTAAAATGTACTTTGGGCACTTCCAGATCCCGTTGAACCAATTTGAGCTGCTTTCTTTAATTCTTTTAATGCTTTTTGTAGATTGGGATGATATTGCCAATATAACATTTTGTAATGCTGTTTATATTGATATTCTGATCAACTATTTGTCCCTTTCTTTTGGTAATCATACATCAGCCTATTATAATTGCAGCTTAAAAATTTTCGGGCCAACTGCTATCGTGGCGTTCTTGGTTCTTATTCCAGTTAATGTTTCGGGCGGAATGTTGTTTTTCTTCAGCAAAGAGTTGGTCACTAGGGACATTGATAAGCTTTCCATATCGAATGTTCGAGAAAAGTCTCCAAAGTAAGTTTATGTTTTTCATTTCATTGTTAGCATGAAAATGGCTGTAAATAATGAAATGTATGTCCCAAATGAGTAATTATAGCCCATATACGGTTGAGTATAATATTCTTGTGGCCCCATGACAATATGACATATAAATGTCTTTAGAGCCGCTGTAACTTTTACATATCCACTCGTTCTGTATTGAGCTTCCTTTTCCAGTAGAACTAAAAAGATCGACCAACACATTTACCCAAAATGAGCATTACATTAGATTATGATGGGAGGTTGCAAAATGTGTGGGTTGGGTAGCAGGTAATTTTTGGGAACTGGCCGAGTTGATTAACACTTGAGCTAAAGCTTTGGCGTTAACTAGTTTTGAACCCTTCCCAACCATTTAACCCTCTCATTAAAGAATGGCTCGAGGGAATGAAATCTATGCATTTAGTTATGAATTATATTCGGGCCTCATAGCATCTTTTGATTTTCAGACTTTTTGCACACATTTCGGTGATGTATTTGTTCACGTTTTGGTCATGCTATATGCTCTACAAGGAATATGATGTGGTAGCTTCAATGAGATTGAACTTTTTGGCTTCAAAAAGTAGGCGTGTTGAGCAATTTACGGTATGTGTATGCTTACACCACTTTCATTGTATTACGCTGTATGTCCCAATGAAAGTCAAATGCATTCCTTTTAAGCCTTTTGTATTTGAATGAATTGTATTGCAGGTCCTTGTTAAAAATGTGCCCCGCGTACCTGACAGATCTGTTTCTGATACTGTGGACTGCTTCTTTAAAAAGAATCACTCAACTCACTATCTCTGTCATCAGGTAAAATTACATTTCAGAAAAAAACTGTTTGTGTTCATGAACATATTCAAGTTGTAACCATGATTACCATTAATTTTGATTCAGGTTGTTTACAATGCAAACAAGTATGCGCGAGTGGTAAGGAAAAGACAGAAACTACAAAATCGTTTGGACTACAACCGCCTTAAGTTTGAAAGTCATCCTGAAAAACCTCCAACAAGAAAGGTAGCTTATATTTCGTGGAAAATTTTACATCTTTTAATGAATATGTAGATGACACCTTGAAATGGCCTAGTGGTAAGGCACTTGACCTCCTCACAAGAGATCAAGGGTTCAAACTTCACTAGGTGCACATTTGGGGGTGGCCAGGGAAAGGGTTGGGAAAGGTCACGGGAATACCTCTGTTAGTCCGCGTACATCTGACTCAGACTCACTCTCCCCGGGTAGCCTAAATAGGGAAAACATTGTCTGTTTCTGTATGACACCTTGAGTATGCTTTAATTATTTGAAATTTTAACACTTTAAATGTATGAACTCTCAGACTGGCTTCCTTGGACTTTGGGGCGAGAAAGTGGGTTCCATAGAATACTATCAAAAAAAGATTAAAGTGCTCGATGAAAAGGTGAACCATTACTACTAATCTGTTTGTTTAAAGGTAGCAGGTTGAATAAGAGTTGGGATCCTAAAACTCTATCATAAACAAAAGCCAGTCCTGACGTTTCTTTATTACATCCATTAAGTATTCGATTCATTTCAGTTTGGTTCAGTTTGATATCTGAAACTGTTAGTTTGATTTAGCTCAGCTTGGTGGCTTAAATCAACCGTCCCAGATAAACATATCTATATAACTTAGATGACAGACATGTCAACAAACTCCAACTGAGAATTGATGGATCTAATCATGTAATAGAAAAAAAGGTTAAGCGGTTAAATTGGAAAATATGTTTGGTTTAAATGGATCATCTTGAGGTGGCAAAATGGGCAGGGTAACAGATTAAAAAACGGTTTTTGGTGAGAATGGGTATCTTTTGGTACCTGGTGAAACGTGTTGGGTCAAATTGGGTCAACTTGAAACACTTTTCGTCCGATGTCATATTTGATATTAACATAATTATATATTTTTTAATAATAGGCTAGGTATACGAAATAACGTTGGGGGTTCTATACATAGAATTTTGGTGACTTTTAACCCATTTCCGTTTAAACTATTTCTAAATTTTTTTATTTTTTTACCAGTTGACCTAGATAAAATGATAACCTGAATGAAAGTGTTCATAAGTAATTTCCACCTTTAGTAATTAGCCGTTTTCTTTATCAGGAAATGTAAAGGAGTGTTTTATTCATTTATTTATATGCAATGTCTAATTCATATTATCTTGTTGTGATAGTAGTTAACAACGGAGCATCATGAAATTCTCAATGACCCAAAACGCATAATGCCAGCGGCATTTGTATCGTTTAACTCTCGGTGGGGTGCAGCAGTGTGTGCTCAAACTCAACAAAGCAAAAACCCGATTCTGTGGTTGACAGATTGGGCCCCTGAACCTCGGGATATTTATTGGAAAAATCTTGCTATACCCTTTGTTTCATTGAGCATCCGTAAACTAGTTATATCGTTAGCAGTGTTTACTCTTGTGTTCTTCTACATAATACCAATTGCATTTGTTCAATCTCTAGCCAATCTCGAAGGTCTTGAAAAAGTTGTTCCTTTTCTCAGACCCGTTATTGAACTGTAAGTTAACTTATAATCTCTTCGCAATACGTTCCTTTGCCACATACTGTTATGTTTGGGCAAGGATTTTTTCTATATAAAGTTGCAAATTGCATAAAATTGAAACAGATTATAGTTGTTTCAGTTCAATTTGGTCATCGGACACGAAAACCGTTACCAAAATCACTTTGAGCTTTTTGGTAATGTTTATTTTTGGTGGTTTTGGCCTGAATGGTTAATGACATCTATAGACCAATGACCAAATTAGAAATTAAGTGAGAGCGTGTTTACTAGTTATAGTAATAATTTCTGTGAAAAGTATCTAAAACGTCATAATAGAATAGACACAAGATGAAGGCATCTTGTGCATAAGTCGGTAACATGAACTTTTGTAATGATTATGAAGCACAAATATGTATACTATATATATATATATATATATATATATATATATATATATATATATATATATATATTTTTTTTTTTTTGGATTTGCGTTTTGGGTCTAATTATGTCAGCACATGTAAAGGTAAATGAAATTAACTGTTAATCCCTTTCTTAACTATATTTGAGAGACATATTCCCCCTAAACGTGTTATATGCTTCTTTTCACAAGAATGTCCTTATGGTCATTTCATCTATTAATTTCATATAAACTAGACATGCCGTATAAACAGCAGAAGCACATCCAAACACTTTATTCTAAAGCCTGAGTTATGGCAGCTAATTACTCGAATTTTGCACAACTTTCAGAACGAACCCTAAATACCTCCTAAATGTTGCAGTTTTTTGAAATGTGTGCAGGAACTTTATAAAGTCTTTCCTTCAAGGTTTTCTTCCTGGTCTTGCTCTAAAGATATTTCTATGGCTTCTTCCTGGAATTCTTATGACTATGTCAAAAATCGAGGGGCACGTTGCATTTTCTGTACTGGAAACGAGCACGGCAGCAAAATACTACTTTTTCATGCTGGTGAATGTTTTCTTAGGGAGTATTGCAACTGGAACAGCAATTGAACAGCTTCAATCTTTTCTCCATGAATCGCCCACACAGTAATCTTTCTTTTTCTTTAAATATTAATCATAATCGGCTGGGTTGGGTTGACCCACAAACACCTTTATGTCCATATTTTGACTTTTCTATTAATGATCAAGTCCTCAAGTGTGATCACGCACACCATATTGCTACTGTAATAAATTCTTTCTTTGGAATAAGGTAATTGGATATTCTATGCTTTAAAACAATACATTCCTGGTGGCATTCGACCCTTTGACCTAGCCTCTTTATCTTAGTTATACCCATTTGACCGGTAGGCGGTTAGACGTGAAGCTTGACACTAATCACCCTGTGTATGGGTCATAAATTTTACTTCTATCCCTTTGTGATCAGAAGGTCACATGTTTGTGTCATAGTAACAAAATGAAAAGGTAGGGGTATATACAAAGATTTGTTCTCCAACCCTATATATAGTCGAGGAGCCTTTCTTGTTCATAAATGGAAATTTTTAAACCTTTTAAACTATCTTACTAACTTTTTTATTGGACATAATTTTCATTTTCTATGTGATGAAGCTCAAACATATCGCTTGAATTAAAAAAAATTAGTTACTGTATGTCCGTCAATCATTTGATCCAGTTTATGTTTTCTGAACTTTGACTAGTTGATATTACTGAAGTTAATATAATTTCCACTAAATGGAGCTTCATGGTTTTACTGAATTTTTCGTTTTTACAGGATTCCAAGGACTATAGGGGTATCAATACCAATGAAGGCTACTTTCTTTATTACTTATATAATGGTTGACGGATGGGCAGGCATGGCGGGAGAAATTCTTCGGTTGAAGCCTTTGATTATGTTTCATCTAAAAAACATGTTATTAGTAAAAACCGATAGAGATAAAACAAAAGCAATGAATCCAAAGAGCATAGATTTCCCTGAAGCTATTCCTTCTCTTCAACTTTATTTTCTCATGGGCGCCGTTTATGCTGTTGTTACTCCAGTCCTTCTTCCTTTTATACTCATCTTCTTTGCCTTTGCGTTCTTTGTTTATCGTCATCAGGTAAAGTCTTTTTTCTAGATATTCCAAGTTGATTTTTGGGGTTGGTTGGATTTGTGCTTTAAAACTGATAAATCAATTACTACCACTTTAAGTCGCATTAATTAGTTTTTAACGCTTGCATAAACAAATTCCACTAAATGCCTCATTTTTTTTAGGAATTATTTTTTCGCCAGTTGGCCTGTTATTCTTTAAAAAATGGAATAAATCAAACGTGCAAACATTTGGAAGGAAAAAATAAATAAATAAATAAAATAAAATAAAATAAAGTAAAGTAAAATAAAATAAACGCATTATTTTGTTCACATTATATGAACTTGATTATTCAGTACTACATAATCACTATTCAAACGTACATCAGAGACATCCCCTTAATTGTGTTTTTGTTAAATGAAGGGTATATGTGTAATCTTTCAGTTTAACTGATTCAGGTAATTAATGTGTACAATCAACGATACGAGAGTGCTGCTGCCTTCTGGCCACATGTTCATACTAGAATAGTAGCGAGCTTGATGATATCTCAGCTTCTTTTGATGGGATTGCTTAGCACAAAAAAGGCTGTAAATTCTACTCCTTTGCTAATTGTATTGCCGGTATTAACTCTAACATTTCACAAATACTGCAAGAGCCGGTTTGAGCCTGCTTTCCGAAAATACCCTCTTGAGGTAAGTTCTATCACATCTTATTTGCACAATGGAAGCATCTAAATCACAAACATCAGTGGTGGTGGTGAAATTTTAGGTAGGTAACTAAGAATGGTTGTAGTCGGCAATGGAGGACAAAACACTTTATTTTAAATGAGTTCCGCTT
This sequence comes from Artemisia argyi, assembly GCA_030686995.1. Classification (NCBI taxonomy): domain Eukaryota; kingdom Viridiplantae; phylum Streptophyta; class Magnoliopsida; order Asterales; family Asteraceae; genus Artemisia; species Artemisia argyi. Next base: position 107,514,176 of record CM060693.1, read on the forward strand.
TTTTAGTGCATTAGTGAGGTCAAGGTCCTGATGTTATAAAAAGTGATTGGCTTTTGTTAGTCGGTGTATGGACAATGAATACAGAAGTCACTCACTACAGTTCGATTTGCATTACAAGCATTTTTGCAACAAAAAATTGATATAACCAGTTTTTTAAAGTTCAGATAAAAATATTGTGCTCTGGATTATCTTACTATTTATGAGTCAAATAATTGGTTCCTATTTGATTACAACTGCAACAAAACTATTATCAAAGGGCAAAAAGTGATGATACATTTTTCCTCTCCTTTTAACCTTATTTGAGGGACTTTTACTCACTCATAGTGGAAAAAAAAAAAGTAATCATACTTTTTCAACCACCTAAACACTACCTTTCACGACCCCTTGTTCCCATAACCCCGGCAGTCGAGCATTATGATTTCCGTACTTAAAAAAACATGAATTTTGTTCCAGAACTAAATGTGTGAATTTGGTTTCTTGTGGGCTTGATTTTCAGGAAGCTGTGGAGAAGGATGCCCAAGATGAAGTTTCTGAATCCACAGTTGACATAATACCTTACATGTGTGAAGCCTATTTACATCCAGTCTTACGTTCAATTGAAGAATTTGAGCTATTCGAGCTTGGAATCGACAATAACCAATCACACATCCCAAATCAACAACAGCTACCCACCAAACCTGTTTCTGGTTCCCACTCCCCTATAAGTGAGCAAGAAAACAAAGGGTCTCCTAAAATGCAGCAGCATGTTGACGTTGTTGTCGAACAACATGAGAGTGTACATACGCACCACCACAAGAAATCGACCCTTTAACATGGATCTGACGCAATACTGATCAAGCCGCCAGTTAGAGTCTAACCATTGACTAGATGTAGCTTTTGTAACTGTGGCTTACCTACCACGCCATTTAAATGTATGAACATGTTTTGCTTGTCAACATGTCCTTGTTGCGTTTTTCAAAATTTTGCCTATTGAACTCACACAAAATCTTATACCAAAACATGTCTGCTGATTGTGAATTTCCAATATTAAGCTGTTAGGTTTGCATGGAACCGGTTCTTTGAGACATTGAACTTGGAAGGATTTTGAGTTGGGTGTAATGCTTTGAACCCAATTTTGATACTAAGCAACTTTGCTTAAAGGGATTATGATACGAACCGGATATGATAAAGAATTAGAAGAACAATAAAGATCGAATAATCTATGTTTGAGAGGTCAAATAACCTCTCTCAATTAACACGAAATCAATAATACATAATAATATTCGGCATAAAAGGCATTACAACCTTGATCAACATAAAAGTTACCATAACGAAGGCCCGTTATGCCCATATGGCCCTGTGTTATGGAGCGTTATGATACCGGCCTCCAAAAAAATCCAACTCCGTTAGTTCGACCGTTACTACAACCACGCAAGAGAGAGAATGCTCTAAACGGCTATGTTTCAAAAAATAAATACATAAATTATATATATATTTTTAAACCTATACACACTACAATATAAATACACCCTTTCCCATATATTTTTTACACACATCCCAACTCAAAAACAACTTTTACATACTTCCAATCTTTATAAATAAATAATTCCGAGATTTCCTAATAATGATAGTTTTTTGAACCTCCTCGGTGTGACGAACCCCAACGCTTCTTTTCCGTCAAACCCTCTGATCAGGTTTCCCTAACCCCCTTGGCATAATTCCCAAGCAACTTTTTCAACAACAACAAGCATTTCTAACATGGCAACAACAAATCAATCACAAATGCTAAATACCAATTTTCAAAATCTACAACAAAACCCACCATGATTCGATCAACAATCATAACCACAAACCCAATCTTCACAATCACAATCACAATCACAAACAACAGGCTACGGACTCCCAACCCAAAAGAGGAATTAAACGTGCAGCAAAAAAATCCAAAGACCCCAAACCCTATTCCGAAAAAAATCCCGACGTGGCCGGAGTTTCTTTATGTTGGCAACCAAACGAGGAAACGTTACTTGCCTCGTGTTACGTTACCGATTCCGAGGATCCCAATATTGGAAATTCACAATCAGCAGACATGTTTTGGTATAAGGTTTTGTGCGATTTCAATAGGCAAAATTTCAAAAAATGCAACAAGGACATGTTGACAAGCAAGTAACATATGTTGAACGGGAATTGCCAAAAGTTCAAAAAGGTTTTAAAACGTGCACATTTGGGAAAAAGTGGGGAAAATGATTTGGATGTTATGAAACGGGCTAGAATGATTTATCGTGACGAGCATAAAGGAACCCCGTTTAGTCAAGAGCAGGCGTGGGAAATTTTGAGAACCCATGCAAAATGGGACATGCCGGAACCCGTTGACCCGGTTGATTTACCGGAGGCGTCGAAAGGGAAGGCCACAGAACTATTCGGTGAAGACGCAAGACCACGTCTTACCGGCAAACAATGCGTCGGCAAAAAAGGCAAATTCGAGACCACGTCGAGCACCGGGAGAAGTAACTCGTCAAGCCAATTTGGAGAGTTTATGTCAAACGAGTTTCGTCTCAAACGGGAAGCCGCCAAATTGGTGTACGAGGTCGCTAAAAAGAAAGATCATAAAGTAATGTGTTTGGAAGATGAAATTTCTCGCTATTAGCACGAAGGATTTGTCAGAGGATGATGCATATTGGATTAACATGGAAAAACAAAAATTTGAAGAAAAATATAATTTGCGCCACGATTAGTGTTTTATTAATTTATTTTTTTATTATATTTTTTTAATTTTCTTATTTTATTTTTATTTCGTAACTTTTTTTATTTGGTAATTTTTTTATTTTTATTTTATTTATTTATTTATTATTTTTTTTTTTTTTTAACTTTTTGTATTTCGTAACTTCTTTTGTTTCGTATTGTAATTTTTATTATAGTTTATTAATGAAATATTAGTTTGTTTAAATAAATGAAAAAGAAAATAAAATGTGAGTCCTAAAATGGTGGTGTTATGATAAAAGGTTATTTTAGTGTGTTAGTGTGAAATGTTAAAGCTAGGTGACGGCATTCTTTTAGTGTTGCGGTGTTACGACACCTTGCACTCTTTAGAATGATACTAATAAGCAATGTTTTAAAAACCGGGTTTTTAATCGACCTGGTCGAGTTATCGGGCACCGGTTTAACTGGTTTGACCGTCGGGTTAACCTGGTTTTCCATTTAAATATTATTTTATTTTTTTTACCGGGTCAACCGGTTTGGCCGCCGGGTTAACCCGGTTTTTGTTTTAAAAAATTGAAAAAAACCAAACCTGGTCGGGTTTCAAGACCCGGTTTGACCCGGGTCACTCAAAACCCGGTGGGTCTAACTGGTTAATCCGGTTTTAGAAACCCGGTATTTTTTACCCGTTTTTGTACGCGGGCACCAGTCCGACCAGTTGAACCGTCCAATGAAAACATTGCTAATAAGTCCTTTTGGCTATTACCTCCTTATTCCAATTATTTGCCTCCATTTCTCTTAACCAAAGACATGCTGACTAAAAAACAAGTGAATGTCATCTGTTTAATAATCTGAATCAATCTTCTGACATCCACACGATCCACTCCACTTCACTTCACTTGACATCCAAAAAAAAATGTTTTTCTTTCTCATATTCACTCTTGTAAACTCCAACAAACCAAAATTCACCGATGGCTGCTGCTTCCATTGTTTGTTGGAACTATCTCTCAAACACCAACCTTAAACTTCCAACCATTGGATCACCATCTCCCATTTCTTTAAAACATTCAAACCCATTAAAGAAAAATTCCATTAGAAATTTGAAAATTGATGGGCGGCAGTGTAAGTTTGCATTGCAAACGGGTATTCGGTCTGATCGCGTTGTTTCTGTGAAATCTGCTGCTGGCTCATCGGATACCAGCAGCATTACATCTAATGTATTGGGAGTAGGCCATTTGGCTGTTTCACTAGGGATCATACTAGCAGCGGATAAATACTTGAAACAGGCTTTTGTTGCTGCTGCAATTAAGTTCCCAAGTGCTCTTTTTGGGATGTTTTGTATTTTCACTATCCTTGTGGCTCTTGATGTTACTGTTCCTGCAGCTGCAACTGCTGTCGTTAATTTCTTCGAACCCGCACTCTTATTCATTCAAAGATGGTTGCCTTTGTTTTACGTCCCGTCTTTGGTAATTTTGCCTCTTGCTATTCAAGACATCCCTGCAGCTTCAGGGATCAAAATCTGCTTCATTTTAGGTACCGCCATCTTTTTCCTTTTTAGCTTTTTCCAATCAAAATTTTGTTATTTGCTTGGTTAACAAGTGTGTTTTAGGGAGTTAAGCAAAACTTTATTAGCTAATCGTAATATATTGAGTTTATAAATAGTATACCATTAGTATTAACTTATGTATAATAATAGTCCCTCGATGATCCGGTTACACCCCATGTGAATACATGTGCTTCTAAAGTTTTTCTCATAGGTAAAGGTATAATCAATGACAATCATCAAAATTAACATCAAACTAATCACCTTTGCTTTGTCAAAAATATATGTGACGTAAAGAAATCTTTTTGTTTTCACTCTTCTCTAGGAAAAGCCTGTGAGAGTATGAGTTAAATGATGAGTTGAGCGGCTGACATAGATTTATTCTGTATGTAAATAGTTCAACACAAGATGGAGCAACCCTTCATAAAATTGTCTGTCATACCCGATAATAAATTGTGACTACATCTTAGTGGTGGTGAATGTCTATTCGAGCTGTTCTTTATTCTAAAAGGCCAAAATTGGTCAAATAAAAGAATTTAGGTAATTAGGTTAATTGGTGTGAAATGACGAATCGACTGTGGTGAACGTCCCTAAAAGTCTAATAATAATAGTAAAAAATATCGATTACTAATTTACTATTTCTTTTCTTTTTTGGCCCCCATAATAAAAGCGCTCATTATCTGTTTCTCATGTTGCATACAGTTGTAGGGTGGGCAGCTTCACTGGCTGTTGCAGGATATACGGCTATAGCTGTTAGAAAAATGGTTAAAACAGAAATGATTGCTGCTGAACCTATGGCAAAACCTTCACCATTCTCTTCTCTAGAGGTGGTTGCATGGAGTGTTATCTCTGTTGCATCATTTGTTGCGGCCCTTAAGTACCCTGACTTACTTGGAACAAATGCTAGAACGTGTTTGCCATTCTTGTTAGGAGCTACTGTGTTAGGCTACATTCTTGGTTCTGGGTATAATTTGTTTCCCTTGAGCTTGAATATGCATTAACTATCAAGGGTTTATGAGTTTCTTGTTCGTTGTTCATTTCGCTGATTTATGGTCATCAACAGGTTACCAGCTGGTCTGAAGAAGGTCTTTCATCCAATCATTTGTTGTGCACTAGCAGCAGATCTTGCAGCATTCGCTTTTGGGTATTTTTCAAAGTCTGGATTGTATCCAATTCTTGGTACGTAGTCGTGCTTGGTTCTTGTTTTGTAGCCTCCTATGTAACATGTTGTCATAATTAATCACCACTAAAGGTGGCAAGATGTGGCGGTTGGGCGGGTCGAGTAACTTGTCTAAATGGATGCAGGTCAAGAGAAATGTATATTAAATGTGGACCAATCACGTTGACCCGCAAACACTTTCTGTGTGTCTGCAATTGTTTTTGTAATGCTGTCAATATGAATAGAAATACTAATATTATTTTTTTGGAGTAAACTATTTAGGAGGTTGTATGCATAGAAATACACTGAGGTAAATTTCTACAATTCTACCCCATTGACCCGTTTCCTTATATATTCTTTCTACCCCATATCAACTCATTGTCCAATTACATGCATTAATACCAACCACTTAGGTTCATCAATCATCACCTGTAAGGTTCACCTTCTCTGTTCTACCACATGCAAAATATATTGTGTTTACTGATGGTCTTTGTTTTATATCAAATATATGTGTCAACATATGCAGGATATTATCTTACCAAAGTGTCGTCTAATCCTGGAGCTGGTGACATTTTAATGGGGTTTCTTGGTTCCGTTATCCTCTCTTTTGCCTTCTCAATGTTCAAACAAAGAAAGGTAACCGAGTATTTGACATTAACAGATGAGGTTATATGCACGATATAGCAACCTACTTTAGGCCGATTTTTGCTATAGGCAAGAAATCAGCCTTCCCTTTTAGGCAATGTACTATTCTTTTCCATTTTAGGCAACAGACTTCTAATTTCTGATATTACAAAACAGAATGTATGTTGTTTTGACTTTTGCATATGAGGAAGAAATTAGATTGCCTGAAAGGGACAGAAACTAAATTTACTTGCTATTAAGAAAAGAAGAAACAGCTACACAGGATTTGATCTAAAGTTGGTTGCTTTTTGTGCATTTCGGCCTAACTAGTTGTCTAGACATTAGTCTGCGTTTTATTATGTATCCATTATTCTTTCGCTTTGCGAATAGGGAAATGCTAGGCTCTTCTGTTTTTTCAAGTTACAATGCCGGAGAATAATTTGTGTGCATGGCTTAATAAAAAACTTAGGAGAAAACTATTTTAGTTTTCATTTTATTTCAGTAGAGCGGAAATGATAACATGCAAATGCTAAAGAGTAGAATTAATTGCAACTTACAAAGGATAAATTTAATATTTTGGTGAATTTCGTTATGCCTATTTTAAATGACAAAGTCCGATCTAATTGACTTGATTGTAAATGGCTACCGTGTATAAGTTTACAAGGGCGCAACTAATGAAGTAATGAGCATGTTGTAATATTTCATGTATGATTGGGTCACTCTTGTTAACTTTTTGTGGATTGATAACTAAAGCATATACTACCCTCTTTGTGTAATTATTTATTTAACAATACATTTTCCTTTTAATAGTAACATTCTAAACGACAACATGTTTTGCTTTTCAATATATAACTAATGATTTTTCAAGTTGCCCGAACTTCTGTATTATTAACTCATGGCATACTAAGGTTATACTAATTTTAGAGTTTAAATTTTGGTTGAACCCACAACCTATTGATTGATGGGCACACTCATGTAATCACATTTTACCTTTTCATACCCAAAATTAAGATAAGAAACAGAATCTGATATCCACATTATCAAAAACTTATTATGCACAATCATCATTCATCAGATAGACAGCTTCAAAATGCAAATTTAAACACCCCCCTGATACAGTATAGTTTTCTGTCTTTACAGCTTGTCAAACGGCATGCAGCTGAGATCTTTACATCTATCACCATAGCAACTTTGTTCTCTTTGTACTCAACTGCACTTTTGGGCCGGCTTGTTGCGTTAGAACCAACTCTTACCATATCGATTCTACCTAGATGTATTACTGTGGCACTTGCTCTCAGCATTGTGTCGCTTTTTGAAGGTCAGCAACATTGTCTCAAATATTCTTCCCATAACATGTTATTGACATTGTGGTTGTCTTTTGACTAAATCTCATGTAATCATGCTTATTAGGTGCCAATTCATCACTAACTGCTGCTGCTGTCGTGGTGACTGGTCTTATTGGAGCAAACTTTGTACAAGCTGTGCTTGATAAACTTCAGTTTGATGATCCTATTGCTCGAGGAATCGCAACTGCATCTAGGTATTGTATTCGGTTGACTTTTTTCCCTATCTGGCAAAATGAGTGGGTTGGGTGATGCGTTGAAACAAATAATTCTTTCACGCGCGTTAAACAGACCTCTGTGGGTCGAGTAAGTTGGCCTACCAACATTTTATTGTTCACTTCTTCATAAGATCATAACTAATTACTGTTTGATAATTAATATTATAAAATCCATATGAAATTAATACTATATATTTTTTTTTTTTTTTTTTTTTTTTTTTGAAAGGTGACTTTTTCCATATATGGTTTTAGAGTCGCACCTGCCAAATAGCAGCTTGTTTAAATAAAATCAAGTCAGGGAACCAAAGTGGCCCCGAAATGCATAAAACCTTGGAAATTGTTCTATTTTTTGAAACTTAATTTAATGTGATGATCTATTTAAGAATATTTATCACGTTACCCAGGAACGACCCAACCAGGTTTGAGCTTTTACCCAACCCTTTCGGCCCACCCTTTTCCCACCTTTAACCGAAAGCAATAACACCCATTTAAAGAGTAACCTGGTGCCACCAAGGTCTTGTAGTTTTAACTGTAGTTTGAACCCATGCTACACCTAATTTGGAACTTATGTTGATCCTCGCAGTGCACATGGACTGGGAACAGCTGCATTATCAGCAAAAGAACCTGAAGCCCTGCCATTTTGTGCAATTGCATATGGTCTAACGGGTATTTTTGGTTCACTAGTCTGCTCAGTTCCACTTGTCCGACAGAGCTTGCTTGCTATTGTTGGCTGAAAAGAATTGGTCTTATGGGTGAGTTGGATCCATCATTTTCCCTTTGTATATTACTTCTTCTATGTTTGTAAATGTGTACAATGTGTTGCATGTTAGGTCCAATTCGTTGAGTTATGGGTTCATTCGTTTATATCATTATTTTGTGATCTTTGTATCAAGTGAATAAGAACAACGCCACATTTTTCTTTGATCTTTATATCTATCGTTTATATCATTTTTCTGGTTGAGTTATGACTTTTTTGACATTTTATGAATTCGTCAATGATTGCATGGTACTCCACTTTTGTCATATATTTGCAAATCACAAAAATAATATACCTACCCTAAACTAGTAGATAAACACAACACAATTTTTTAAAGTTCAATGACTTGTTTCTGCTCATATTAAAACATAGAACGGTACCCGCGCAATGCGGCGGCGGATACCTGTGACTATATTTTGCATTATTCAGTTATTCGGTTACACATTTAGTTGTTTTTATGCTTTATAAGTAAAGATGGTAAAGATTAAACCAAATAATTTTAGTTTGAACAACCAACCTGCTTCTTAACAAACTTCCTAACCAATTTGCTTCCTAACTAACCTGCTTCCTAACCAATTAATTTTGAAATCCTTCCAGAAAAAGCAAGTAAAAGTCTGAATTTTAAGCCTTTCTAATTATAAAATAGTCCCAAATGCATTATATAGTAGTACTAGCTTAGAAGACTCGTTGACAACGGGTAATTTTTTAAAGAAATAGAGAAATGCGATAACGTAAATTTGTTCCATTTAAAATATGAAACAATGCGTCCATTATAAGATAAGAAATTGCTTATATTACAATTACACTAACAAACGTTCAAGCTTGGGGTCTCCAAAATTTATTGTGTTGAGTAGCAAAAAACGTGTGTGAGCGCCCATCGATTTACAACCATAGCGTTGGCGAATCTAAAATAGATTGACTCGAACATAAAATGATGTGTGTGAGCGCCTATCAATTCAAAACTCAATCCTTGCGATGATGATAGACCTTCAAGTACTTCTCTACATATAGACTTTTTTCCTATGTATATGATAAATTTTTAATCTTTTATTGGTTTAATTGGTGTGGAATTGTGAGATGACCATATGACACAAATTTTAAGTTATGTGATGCACTTAATTAATATCTTTTGGAGCATATGAATATTATAATCAAGTTCATGTTTGCCAAATATTATAATCAAGTCCAGTCAAACATCATGAACCTTGATCATAGACCTTGAAGTACTTGAATCACAGGAATTTTTAAAAGAATTATTCGTTAAGGAGTAACGTGTATGAATAAAGTAACAAACAACAATGAACGTAAACATGTTCTGTTAATTTTTTAAGGGAATATTAAGTAATGAGTCAATGTTGAGATAAACAATTTGGTTTGTAGCTATTAAAATAATTAACGCGCATGTATCATTGTCTTGTCCAAATGATAGATGGTCTTAAAGATGCAAGGTATGCCGTCAACGTATTTCGTGAACACCTAAAAGTTTAGAAAACAAAAGTCAAACTAAAAGGGAATCAATGACAAAAGTATATAAAGTTGAAAAATGGTATAAGCATGTCATTGTATTGTTTTACTACAATGGTATGAGCTCACTATATTATAAGATCTTAAAAGCATTATGTTCTTTTCTCGTAGACTATTCAGGGAGCTAATTATGACCAGATTATTACATATTAGAAACAGCCACTGTACATGCTTATTGAAAAATTAACAAAGAACCTCATAGTAATCAAAGCAAGTAAAAGTTGTCATGCTATTATCTAAATGAGTTTTGTGTGGGCATCATATAGTAGTATGAATTTTAAGCCTTTTTAATTATAAAATAGTCTCAAATACATTATATAGTAGTATAAATATTGAACATTAGTCATTAACTTAATGCCCGTATTGAAAAGTAAGTTGAAACCTGTCATTTAAGGTTATTATATGATACGGAGTAGTTGAATGTTTTTGCCAATCTTGTTAGTAACCTTGCTACTTGTCAAAGTTGTCATGCTATTATCTAATGTGGGCATCAAATACAGAAAATTTGGAAAAATGACTTTCAACGTCTTTTTTTTACTAACATTGGTATCTTTTGCAACATGCAAGTACATCACTGGTTTAGTAATGAATTTGGGAAACCATAATATTTTCTTTTGATCTATCCATATGAACACACTTTCTTAGATAATCTCGTGAATATTGATGGATGTTTGTGCATATTTAATCCTTTCTCTCGTCTGAATCCTATTTGGTGAAAAACTACAATGTACAAGAGTCTTGGGTACGGTTGCCCCCTAGTGATCTCGACAAGCATATGCATAACCTCAAGGATTACAATCCACGCATAATTTTTTTTTAGGCCAAATTACTTGGAAATGTATGCAACTTACCCCTTTTTCCCATTGTATGTAGCTTTCTTTTTTTTTTTTACATTCTGTCAATAAACTCGCTAAATCCGTCATTTGTGTGTAGCAAATGACTCGTTTGACCAGTACCCGGTTGCAACAACCATTATCACTACCACGTGTGTAATTAATTTACACGGTGTTAATTCCACCTTGGCACATAAGAACAATATTATCCTTTATCAAGGACCACACACACAATGGACCACACATACCTGCTATCACTTTCCCTTTTTCCCCCTTTTCACCCTACCAAACCCTAATTTTAATTCTTTATCAATTGAGTGTCGTTTTCAATAAATAACTGAAATTGATTGGTGCACAAGGTACCCTTTTTGATATTCTCTTTGTCTCCTTCATTATTTTAGTTGTATTAAAGTATTACAATATTGTACGGATTATTTTTTTTATTGCGAAAATTTAATGTTTTTACCTATTCTTTTACAGGATGGCACCATCTGGGTCTGATGCGTTGTGGTTTGATCTTCACCACGATGGTGTGTTTTATTTTCTTCCACTTAGGTATGAAAACGGCCTTGTTTATGAATGGAAGTTGTATAAGGATAGGAAATTAGACTATAAGAGTATGTGTGAGCATCTTATGGACATGACAGGCCATCCAGGATTTGCTGGTTTGTATTTTTGCTTACCAGAATGTGAACTAGAAATAGGACTGAAAATCATTGAAACTGATGTTGATGTTGATTCAATGTATGCATTTGCTGAATCATATGGCAAGTTAAACATATACATGACTCATGTTCACCAAAACTTGGTAGAGTTTTATTTTCAAAATCTTTGCATGGAACAATATGGGGATGTGGAAACATCTAGGTTGAGGATTCATGAAATTATGGTAAAAGATGCTTCTAATATGACTGTAGATGAACTAGTTGCATGGGCTGAAGAAGATGCGCAAAAACGTTATACACCAGATAAGTTAACACCTAAGAAAGTAGTTAATTGTGTGGATGATGATGAGGATACCCCTCTTAGGGATCTAGTTGTCAGCCCTATTGCTAGGCGTAAGTTGTTGGGTAAAAAGGGCAGCCCAAACCCTAGTTTGAAGCGTAAGTTGTTTTATAAGGAAAAAATTACAGTGAGTGATGATGGTAATACAGTTAAGAAAGCCATGGATAGGGGTAAAGCTAAGATGGTAGAACAAGACCGTCCTCCTAAGTTACCTGTTCATAGGAATAAGGGGATAGTTATTCAAGATAATGATAACCCAAGTGTAATGCAAAGTGATACAAGTAGTGATTCAGAAAGTGATCCATCACATATTTCCGGTAGCATGGGCAGTCGTAAGTGTGGAAAACAAGGACAACTGGAGTTGGTTTCAAGACTTACTTGGGAAGGATATTGATATGCCTACTGGTAATGGATTGACCCTCATGTCTGATCAACACAAGGTAAGTATGCCTACTTGTAATTGATATTGGTAACTGTTATTTGAATGATTAGTTGTTATGTATTTATATGGTTTGTTACTTGTTTGTTAGGGACTGATTGAAGCCGTAAAAGATGTGATGCCAGACGCTGAGCATAGACAATGTGCGAGGCACATCTATGAAGGGTTTAGGAAGCAGTATAGTGGTCTCGAGTTCAGGTTATTGTTTTGGGGTGCTGCAAAGGCTACATACACTGGAAGGTTTAACAAAGTCATGGAGAAAATCAAGAAAGCCAACCAAAATGCGTATGATTATCCAGCTACTAGGTTTAGTAGATTGGGTAGGTGGTTTAGTTTAGGAGAAAGTGATGGGGGATCAGATACAATTGAGGATTCAAACACTGAACCCACAAATAATCACCGTAACCTTGCTGGTGGTTCTTTTCAAGCAACTCAAGACATCCCAAACCTCTCAAGAGTTGTACCAACACAAAATAGTCAAGTTGCAACAAATGAAGTGCAAAGAAATGCAGAAGTTGAGGAACCAGTTCAACCAAGACCAAGAAGGATTTTAAACTTGATCAGACCAAGAGCACCAAGTGAAAGGATTTTGAAGAAAAAATTGGCCAAGAATCTACATGGAGTTGGTTCATCAAGCTCCAGTGCTTTGGATTTGGAGTAGCATTTCAAATGTTGTCTGTTTATCTTAGTATTAAGAAAAATTATGCACTTCTTTTGTATCTATGTCTTGTGCAAGTGAAAGGATTGTGAAGATGTATGCTAAACAATGCAGTGCACTTCTTTTGTATGCATGTGTTGTGCACTTGAAAACTAGCTTTGTAGGATCCTGTAAAATCAGTCATATGTGACTGTAAACTTTATGCACTCCTTTTGTACATCTATATTATGGATCCTTTTGTACATCTATATTATGCACTCCTTTTGTCATATGTGCCTGTAAACTTGTAGAAGCCAAAAGTTGTAGCAACCAAATGATACTGTGATGTAAACATACATTACATTAAGATTCAAAATATTTACAACCACTATTACAACTTAACAACCATTACTAGCAACAAAAGCAATACATTTCAACAGCAAACCTAGTACATTATTGCTACAACAAAAGCAATTAACACAACAATGAAACTGAGAACCCAGAAGACTTTGTCATGAACTTGCATTTTTGACTTGATAAAAGTCAAATCCTCCATCATTTTCATCATATCAGCTTGTGAAACTGCAACTTCATTCGAATTTGATCTCCTCCCCATGTTCTTGTATTTCATCTTGTCATTATGTTCCTTGAACAACAAACACTTGTAATAATCACTTGGAAGCTCAGGGTCTGTGAAGCCATAAAACTTACATTTCTTGTACTTGTCCTACCAAGTTAGTGGGTTACAATCATAGGTTAAACGTTGCATACAAATTCCAAGTATAATAAAATCAATCAAAAAAACTCTTACATAAATTGGACATGCTTTGAATCGTCTACCAGGATTTGTTATGGTCCAAGCGACTTGTTCTTCAACTGGTAATGGGTTTTTACATTCGCAATGTGTAGCATTTTGGTAATACTCAATGGTCTTTTGATTGGATTTGGAAGTAGGGGTGAGCATGGTCCAAAAACCGGACCGGACCGACCAGGACCGGACCGGACCGAAGACCGAGAACCGGTAAAACCATAGACCGAGACCGGACCGAATGTGGTCGGTCCGGTCTCGGTCCGGTCCGGTCTTTGGTCGGTCCGGTCCAATTAGGCATATTTTGGCACGTTTTTTCTGTTTTTTGGTCGGTCCGGACCGGACCGGACCGGACCGACCGGACCGAGGACCGAATTAGCCAAAAAGACTAGACCGAGGACCGGACCGAATGTGGTCGGTCTGGTCCGGTCCGGTCCGGTCCAGTCGGTTTTGTCGGTCGGTCCGGTCCATCCGGTCCGTTTGCTCACCCTTATTTGGAAGTATAAGAAGAAGAGGAGGCCATGGATTAGGGTTAGTGGGGGCTGTGAATTGGGTGGAAAAGAGGAAGAAAATGAATTAGGGTTAGTGGGGGCATGTGGGTATTTATTTTTGCCCAAATAAAAATAAAGGGAAAAAGTATATATTGCTGATATGGCATGTGACCGGATCCACGTCGGATGAACTGGTCAAACGAGTCACTTGCTACACACAACGGACGGATTTAGCGAGTTTATTGACAGAATGTAAAAAAAAAAGAAAGCTACATACAATGGGAAAAAGGGGTAAGTTGCATACATTTTCAAGTAATTTGCCCTTTTTTTTAATAGCCACCACAAATCAGCTACAGAATCGTGGGGATATACGGGTTTCCCTATATGTGTGCAGAACTTTGTATCTCCATATGTTAATGTAGAGGTGGCAAAACGGGCGGGCAGGGCGGGCACGGGCACGGGCTTAAACGGGCACGGGCTAAACGGGCACGGGCCAAACTGGCACATGTTATACAAATTGCTTTATAAAAAATTTAAAATGACGAAATAAATTCCTTAAACGTAATATCTTATTTATATTTAAAAATTTAATTATATCATTGTACAAGTTTTTCTTTAAAAACGATCGTAATGTTCTCCGATTGAGAAAAAAATATGTGCCCGTTAGTGCCCATTTAAAATTTCAATGGGCTACATGTGCCCATTTCAAAAAAAGGAGGGGGCTAAATATGCCCAAATCTTTTACAAAGTAGTCAAAATTAGCAATTTTTTTTGAATTCGGGCACAAATTGCCACCTCTATGTTAATGGAAAACTAAAGGACCCAAATGTTCCTCGCCGATTTGATTTTTTTTTAAGTGTGTATTGTGAGTGTGTGGGTTTTTTAGTGGGGTATTTTGTGGGACTCAATAACATGTTAGTGGTGTGTTATGAAGGAGGGGTGTTTGTTGGTCCCGAATTGTGTTGTGTTGAGTCGAAATGAGGTTTGCAAACAATATAACTAGATAACTTTATTTCGTCTAACCCTTTAATCAATACAAGTTTATACATATGTATAAGACAAGAAAGGGTGTGACCCCAAACTTTGTGTCTGTTCGAACAGGTGTGTTCCAAACGACACAACCCTTCGCAAGTTTCCAGAAATAACTAACTATATAACTACTTTAACTGACTTAACCGACATAGCAGTTATTAAGTTTCTATTGAACACGTTTGGTCCTTTAAGTTTCCTGAAAAAGCAATATCGAGATTATCTTTGGTTCACATTCTCCTCCTTAATCTTGATCGTTGCTTTGTCCTAAGTCTTGAACTCCGAGCATTTGTCGCATAGTCACGAACTTGACTCTTGGTAAACCTTTTGATAAGATATCTGCTCTTTGTAGTTCTCCACTAACGTGTTCCACATTAATATGACCATTCTCTATACATTCACGAATGAAATGATAGTGAATGTCTATGTGCTTACTCCTTCCATGAAATACTGGGTTCTTTACTAGTGCTATTGCTGATATGTTGTCAACTCTAAGCGTTATCCTTTTCTCTTCCAATCCAGTTAATTCACTAAGTAAACGTTTTAACCATAAGGCTTGACATGTTGCTGCAGTAGCCGCCATGAATTCTGATTCACATGATGAGAGCGCCACTGTTGGTTGCTTCTGAGTACACCAAGTAATAGGTGACTCTCCAAAGTAAAATACTATTCCAGTAGTTCCTTTTCCTTGATCGGTATTGATTCCATAACTACTGTCACTATAACCTG
This sequence comes from Artemisia argyi, assembly GCA_030686995.1. Classification (NCBI taxonomy): domain Eukaryota; kingdom Viridiplantae; phylum Streptophyta; class Magnoliopsida; order Asterales; family Asteraceae; genus Artemisia; species Artemisia argyi. Next base: position 107,529,988 of record CM060693.1, read on the forward strand.
TAATCTTGCAGCCGCCGTCTTTCTTGTAAATTATTCCATGTTCCTTTGTTCCTTTGATATATCGGATTACTTGTTTCACTGCCTTTAGGTGATGATCCTTCGGGTCTTGCATAAATCTGCTGAGTAGTTCGACTGAGTAATTAAGATCTGGTCTGGTATGTAGTAAGTATCTGAGACTTCCAATTAAGCTTCGGTAATAAGTTGCGTCAATTGGGTTTCCATCTTCCGCCTTGACCAACTTAGTGCCGTGATCCAATGGTATCTTCGTATCATTGCTGTCAGTCATACTTGTTTCTTTTAAGATCTTGTTAATATATCATGTTTGCTTTATCGTAATCTCTCCTCTTGTCTGTGTAACTTCTATCCCAAGGTAATATGCTAGCAATCCTAAATCGCTCATTTCAAATTTTTCTTCCATCCGGGATTTGAACAAGTCTATTTCCTTCTTTGGAGTGCCCGTGATTATCAAATCATCTACATATACTCCACTATAAGTGTAGAAGTCTTGCTTCTCTTCGTGTAGACTGCTTGTTCGAAATTACATTTCTTAAAGTCTAATGACTTCAAGGTTTGTTCAAGCTTCACATTCCAAGCTCTCGGTGCTTGTCTTAAGCCGTACAAAGCTTTGGTTAGCTTGTAGACTTTTCCTAGGTTTCCTTGTTGAATGAAACCTTCAGGTTGTGTAACATAGACTTCTTCCTTCAGTTCTCCATGTAAAAATGCTGATTTTACATCTAAGTGGTGTACTTGCCATCCATGATATGCTGCTAGTGCCAATATTAAACGAACTGTCTATATTCTAGCAACTGGTGCAAACACCTCATCAAAGTCTATTCCTTGTTCTTGTACATAACCTTTTGATACTAATCTTGCTTTATATTTGATGATCTTTCCTTGTGCATCTCTCTTGGTTTTATCAACCCATTTGAGCCCTATTGCCTTCTGATTTACTGGCAATGTTGTGAGAGTCCATGTGTGATTCTTATTAATCGAATCCAGTTCTGCTTTCATGGCCTCAATTCATCTTTCATCTGTTGATGCTTCCTTATAGTTATGGGGTTCCTCTTCTATGAATATTAGACTTTCAGTCTCAACTACACGTGCATTCCTATATATATCCTTTATCTCTTTGAAACCTCGTACTGGTGTATCATCAAATCTCTGTTCTGAGCTTCCTAATGAGCTGAAAGTAGCTTCTTCTTCATCTTCTGAGTTAGGGTTGTAAGTGTATGCTGGTGGTGTGATTGGTGAGTTTGGATCTGGTATTGGATACAGTTCATGATACGTATTATCATTGTTTTCTATGTTGACTGGTGTAGGATTTTCATTGTCAACTTTGTCTACCACAAAACTAGCCCAAAATGTGTCTTGTGTACTTGTATCCTCTTTACTTTTATCCCAGTCCCACGGTTTTGTTTCCATAAACTTTACGTCCCTACTAACATGTTTCTTCTTTCCTACTAGATCATATAGCCTACATGCTTTTGACCCTTCCTCTACTCCTAAGTAAACCATCGGTATGCTTCTGTCGTCCAACTTCTTTAAGTAAGGTATCGTTATCTTAGCAAGTTGTGCATCCGAATATTCTTAGGTTTTCCAGATTCGGTTTTCTGTTGTAGAGTGCTTCATATGGTGTTTTATCTTCCAGTGCTCTTGTAGGTACCCTATTTAGTATGTAAATGGCGTGTTTGACTGCTTCCGCCCAAAAAGGTAAGGGTAACTTCATCGCTTTCATCATACTCCTAGTAGTTGATAACACCGTCCTATTCTTTCTTTCAACTACTCCATTCTGTTACGGTAAGTATGGTGCTGTTAACTGTCTTGTTATTCCATTCTCCTTACAGTATTTAGTGAATTCATTTGATGTAAATTCACCTCCTCTATGTGTTCTTAGCATTCTTAACTTCAATCTTAACTCCAATTTCAATCTTCTGTCTAAATTCCTTAAATGCGTTGAATGCCTGATCTTTCGATGTTAGAAAGTAGGCCCACATGAAACATGTACAGTCATCTACTAATAAGAAGATGCGTTTCTTTCCAGAATGTGTGGCTGGACTTATGGGACCGTAGAGATCTCCATATACTAAGTCCAATGGGTTTTTTTTTATCTGAATTTAGCTTGATTGGGAAATGGTGTTCTACTATGTTTTCCTAATAAACATGCATTACATATTTGTCCTGCATTGTTTATTCTTGGTATCCATTCTACTAGACCCTTTCTTGTCATCTTGTTGATGTCGTCAAAGTTCAGATGACCTAATCTAGCGTGCCATAACCATGCTTGGTTATATATATTTGCTAAGAGACATACATGTGTTTCTATCTGTAGTCTAATACTGTAAAGTCGATTCTTAGATCTTTCTACCTTCATCAAAAACTTCCTACTTTTATCATACAAAGTCAATTTGTTTCCATCCATGATGATCTTACAACCTATCTCTGTAAGTTGTCTTAGACTAAGTATGTTGCTCTTGAGGTTTGGAATATAGTAAACGTCTGAAACTATCTTTTGTTCCTTGTTTCTACATCCTAGTAATATAGAACCTCTACCCTTTATCTCTACGTACGATCCATCTCCAAAACTATCTTTTGTTCCGGGATGTACTTGTCCTTCATTCAACAAAACTTCTTCATGTTCAGTTTTGTGTGTAGTCATCAGTAGTGATGGTTCATCGTCTTCTAAGATAAGGTTTGATTGTTCTTGAGTTGTTGGTGGGTTTCTACAGTCTCTTTTAAAATGTCCATGTTTCCCGCAATTGAAACATTGTCCTTTCTTTTTATTCCACTCACCTTTATTCTTATTTGACTTATCATTGTGAGTTTAATTCTCTCCATTCGAGTTATCTCTGTTTCCTCTATTTTGCCAGTTTCCTCGTGAGTAGTTTGATCTACCTCTATATTTGTTAAATCGTTTCTTATTCCTAGAGTGTTCGCCTTGTGCGAATAATAGGTTATCCTGGCTTTCTACTTGTCCTCCCTTTCGGAGTTTTATCCTTTCCTCGAATGCCTTAAGTTTTCCAGTGATCTCATCTAAGGTAATGTCATCAAGATCATTTGTATGTTCTATGGATGCTACTATCTGAATGAACATATATGGTGTGGAGTCTAATAGTTTGTGTACTAAAAGTGATTCATCCATTGTTTTTCCTAATTCTTTAGCTTTCGTAGCATAACCATTTAATTTGTTCGTAAATGCATCCACCGTTTCATCTTCCTTCATCTGAAGGGTATGAAATCCAATCATCAATGATTGTAATCGTGCCTGTTGCACCCTTTCTTCTCCGACGTGTCTCCTTCTTAATGATTCCCATAATTCTTTTGCAGTTTTACAACTTGCTACTTGTAAAATCACATCTTCGGTCAACGCTTGATATATGAAGGCAGTTGTTACCTTATCCTTCTTATCATCTACTTGCGTGTTTTACTTAGGTTCTATTGTTTCCTACAAACCATGTGCCTCTAATAAAACCTTAATTTGTATAGCCCAAACAGTGTATTTTTTGAGTTTAGGGCATTGTTATTGTGCAATAGGTGTTACGGATTTCACTACAGTTTTAGTGTTAGTCGTATCATCACCGGCCATCTTAAATGAGTTTACAATCTTCACTTTCTAATCATATGGGAATTCTAACCAGTATGGCATATCCTACTACTACGGGAACAAAAAAGTAGTTATCTGATGAGGCGAAAAATGATCCGTTTTTAGGGGGTCATTTAAGCCCGGAATTGAGTTTATTTGATCAAATATTACCCTAAATCGTTCCTTTTGTGATTTTAGGTACTTTTAGAGTGAATTCTGGAAAAGGAAGCATTTTGGACGTTTTTGGAGCATAAAAATGAAGAAAACGGCAAAGTCTTAATTTTCCTTGCTTGGAACAGTACCTGACGGCGTCACAAGTTTCTTAATGACGGCGTCAAGAGGAAAAACAAGAGGTGAAGAGGATGGAGTCCATGACGGTTCAGAACACTTTTGTACTAGGGCGTGACGGCGTCACCAAGGCCGTCATGACCCCTTAACACGTGACGGCCCAGAGGAGAAATGCTCTTGACGGCGTCAGATCTGGATCTAGGCAATCCGATCTTATTATGGGCGGCAGGTTGACGGCGTCAGAATTTTCTTCTTGACACCGTCACCTTAGGAAATCTATATATAGTCTTTGTAATTTTCATTCAAAAGAGGAGGACAATATTAGGGACGACTTAAATAAACCCTATCTCGACTTTTACAGTATTTTCAAGGGTTTTCACCCCTTGAAACCTTTCATGTTCAATTAAGATAAGTATCCTTTCAATTCATTCAATATGTCTATGAATTGTTTGAATATATCTTACGCTTGTCTTGATTTTAACATGCTAGGCTAGATCTCTTGTGTGTTTGCTTAGATGTAATGAAACCTAGATGTTGATTATGGGTTGATTGCTTGTTTATAGTTGTTACGGATGAATGATTTCGGTGTTAGGCTTAAGAAAACTGGAAGTCTTCCATAGTGTAACTTGCTTGAACGTCTTAAGAAACATGAACCAATGCGTACTAGGTTTTTATGGTTGTATTTAATGCATGAGCGAATTCTAGTGATCCCATGTTAGGAGCTTCTTGCAGGCTCGACATAGGAGTGAAGTAGGAGCTTATAGAGATGGGGAAGTACGTACGCCACCCCACGATTGGTATTAAGGAATATAACCCGTCATCCACGCAACTGTAACAAACTATCAACCTGTAAAAGATATCTAGGGAGTAATGAAATCTAAGTAAACACAATTTTTCCCATTTATTGTTCACACCACATTAGTAATTAGTTTTATTTACATTTTTGTTATTTTATTTTGATTGCATGTTAGATATTGGGTTAGTTGGCTAGCAACTAATTCCGCCCACTCTTCTAAAACCTGATATTTTTACTTGCTTTTATAAAATATAAAAATATAAAAAGAATCATCCCTCACCTTTAGACCTAGTTTTTAGGCTTTCTAATCCTAGCGACACTATTCCTGAGTTGAACGATCAATCCCCCGGTACTTGTCACTATAATATACTACAACGATCAGGTACACTGCCTGGTGGGGGTTGTAAGCTTCTCGAGATCCCTCGAGAGGTAAAGCCTGGTGCAATTCGCACGCATCATTATCCGGGAATCCTAATAATACGGGATCAATATATAGTTCTCGTGATTTCCTAATAGTATGAAAATAAGTATCTATACTATCTAAAGTATGATTGAAATCCAAAGAAAATGAATTTGTGACCTCGTTGTTGTGTCAAAACACAAACGTATTCCCACTTGTGTATCGGTACTTGAGTTATACCAACCACGTCCTTTTCCTTTCCACGTTACTTCTCCAAATCAATTCGGTTGTATATTGTTGTTGTCGAATTTTCAATATACCAACCAACGTTCTTTCTTCTAAATACCACACTTCACGTTGTCCTTTTATGTCGACTTGGTTTCCAATGCGTGTGCCCTAGATCCTTTGTCTCGGCTTCTTCTCCAAAAACACCCAACGTGTTGTTTGGCCACAATCAAACTAAGTTGTTTGTTGTTGTTTCGTTCCAAGTCCTTCACCAAATACCTCTCGATATTCTTTTTACCAAAGCAAAACAGTTTGCTTTCTTCCTTCACTAATACCCCACGGTATTAATTCCACGACTAAACAAAATCGTGTTTTGTTTGTCGTTGCTGCTGTTGCTTGTTCCTTTTCTACGTTGTACCACAATACCTTCTTGCTTCTTTCTAAATCCACACCGTGTCTTCAACAATTCCTTCAATACCCGTCGGTATTCGTTTTATAAAACGAGTGATTAGCCCGTCCTTTTTCATTATTTGTTGTTGTTTTCGTATTGTTAAACGTCTCCAAACAATCCTTGATTGTTTTGTTCTCGGTATACCCTATCTAAACTACAAACAACACCTTTTTCTTCTTGTGTGTCTCGTTATTTATACACCAGGTTTGTTCTTGACATCTTTGTTCTCTTCTTTGTTGCGTTGTAAAGAAACAAGTCCCTTCCTTCTTTCTTTGTTGTCGTGTGCAAGACACCAACAAAGTACCTGACAATTGTTTTCCTTCCTTTTGAGTTTTGTTGTTCGCGTACAAAGATCACAACAAAACAGGCCACCACTTCGTTTGGTGTCCTTCCGTTTGCAAATTTGACACGAGATTAGTTGTATACGAATTTCTTGTGTCCCTAAGTTATCCAGGCAGCGTCTCCTACTTTTGAACGTTGCGTTCTTCTTTTCTGAAAACAAAGTTTCAACGTTGCGTTCTTGGTTTGGTTTCCTTTTTGTCTCGTTAAAAAAGGTTATGGGTCTGATGGTTGCAACGAGCAAGGGTAACAAGGCTCTTGATGCCAAATGTTGGTCCCGAATTGTGTTGTGTTGAGTCGAAATGAGATTTGCAAACAATATAACTAGATAACTTTATTTCGTCTAACCCTTTAATCAATACAAGTTTATACATATATATAAGACACGAAAGGGAGTGACCCCAAACTTTGTGTCTATTCGAACAGGTGTATTCCTGATGAGTATGTGAATACTCATCATTTTTATCCAATCTGAACTGCAAAAACATTTAAAAACGCTCAAAAATGCATCAAAATACTTAAAATATCCCAGGATCGTGTTTTATATGTTTCAGATGCAAAATGAGTGAAAACAGATGAAAAACGAACAAAGTTTGCAGAAATTGGCAGTTTCAGTCCCTCAACTTTCAAAAGTTGTCAAAACTAGTCCCTCAGCATTTATTTTGAAAGTTAAGTCAACTCAAGTCCTTTAAAAATCAAATATTAACAAAAATGATCTTTGGGTAAAAAGTTTCAAAAGTTTACATGTTTGGTCCCTCAAGTTTCAAAGTTTGGCAGATTTGGTCCCTGGGAATTTAAAAAAAAGGAAAATTGCAATAATGGTCCTTGGATTATGGAAGCTTGGCAGGAAAGGACTTTGGAACACTTTGGGAAGTTACATTTTCAGTCCATAAGTTTTTAGGAATTACACAATTGGTCCTTGTTGTTATTTAATAAACCAAATGGACCCTTTGATATTACAACCCAATATCCCAATCCAAACCAAAACACAATCTGATCCACAAGTTCCCCCAAGCCCAATCCCACATCAGCCCAACAACCAAAACCTTTTCACGTTTTATATTATAAACGTTCCTTTGACTTGGTCAACACCCAGAGTCAAACGACTCACCTTCCCCAAAACCCCCTGCTATTAACCACCATACAACCCCCCACCTCCACTCCACCTCCTGCCATACTCCACCTCTACCCTCAAAAGCCCCCCCTCACATTCCCCCATATCACCTCCTTCATGAATAAGTCACAAGTTGCCATGCCCCGTCACCAATCCACAACACTCAAATGGACGCCAAAAGAAATCAAAGGCTGAGATGTATCTGTAAGAATTCAATGGCTGGGATTCATTGAAAAGAAGCACAAGATGGGATTTCAATTATTTTCACTCACCAAGAAAGCACACAACAGAAGAAGACAAAATTGATGTGAGACCCAAGCTCAAGAGTAGTATAAATAGAACATGTTGTAAGCCTCTTATGGCAGTCATTAATTAGGTTTTAGTAGTAGTCAATGAAGTAGGTTGTAGTTTTAATTTTCAGAACTTGATTAGTTTTATTTTAAGTCTGTTGTATCTTTTTCATATCAATGAAAGTTTAACTTTTTTTTACTCATTGTTGCTGCTCATATTCTTTTTTTTAGTCCTCAAGTCTTCTTTACCATTGCTTATTTAAGTGAAGTCAAGTCTAGTTTACATTCATTTATCAAAAATTCTGCTTAACACCTTGGTTTAACTTTGAAAATCTCATCAGTCACCCCATAAGGGAGTGTTTGGGCCAAAGGTTCTTTGTGGTCGTAAAACTGATTTTGCCCAAAATTACACTAAGGTCAGTTCTAATTTAGAGTATTTAGTCATTCTAAAGCAAACTTTAGTACCCTTAAGTAGTATTATGGCCTGTTGCTTAGTTTTTCAAAAATTTCTTATCACCACTGATTGTTACAAGTAGCATAAGTAGGTTCTTAGTTACTGCACTTTTGTTGTTTCTATTGTGTTATCTTAGTTCCAGTTATGATTACTGCATCATGTTGTAATTGGATAGTTGAGTTTGTAGGTTTCACTTGCTTTTTACCCACTTCCACCCAACTGTTCACCAACAGCCAAACCTGCCCTCAGCCCTATTTTTGATCCCACTTTTGGTATGATAGATTAGGAGTTAGAGGTTGGAATTGGGTAATCAGATAGTTTGCTGGCTTGTTAATTTTTTGATATTTTTGTTTTATTTTTAGAATTTTTTTACAAGCTTGTGCATTAGTCCAAAGTAGCCCCTCAGTAGACCATTTAGTTGTTCTTGCCTGATTTGCAACCTAGTTTAGGTTTGCCTAGTTATGTTTTTTAGATTAGGACAATTGTTTCCTGCTTTATTCCTATCCCTTTAGTGCTTTTTAGGTTCTCCCTTAGTAAACCTTAGCTTATTTCACCTTTTGCTAGCTTTTGACCAACCTGGTATAAGTCCCTTATGGCCTGCTATATCAGCTTGCAGCCCAACTTATAGGCTGGTTCACAAGCTCATATTAAACTCAGCTTGCCTTCGTATTTGGTCCACAGGCTCTCTGGCAGGTTATCTTTATGTGCTTAATGCTTTTTGGATAGAACGGCTCGTTGGTACTAGCTTGTTTTGGCAACCAAACTCACCCATTCACACTGCATAAACCCTATTTGGCCTGTTTAACTTTTGGGCATCAGTAGGATTACCTGAGTTTGTTGATTCTTATTTCTGTGTTACCTAGGTTGTTAATTATTGTTGTATGTGTTAATCTGAGCTTGTGAGAGCTTATACTTTGCTTAGCTTTTATACGCATTTGATTTAGCTACTAGTAGTCATCTTTTCATTTAAGTTTTGTTAGTTTATATCTGTTGAATGAGCTTATGAGCCTGCTTGATTGATAACTGAGTGTATTTGATTATGCTATCTTGCTTGTTTGCTTGAATTTGTTTGTGTACTCATTGATGGTGGTTAGTTTGTTGGATTGTGTATGCTTATGTTTGTCCTCAGCTTGGGTCCTTGAGCATATCTTGGCTAGCTACCACTCTTTTGAACTCCTTGTGGCAAAAGACAATCACTGTGGAGATTTTGCGTTTGTTTAAACTAGATTTTAGCTTTTCAGCTAAAGTGGTTTCCTTAAAGTTTGTTGACATAAATAATGTCTTAAAACATTGTTAGCATATTAACAATGTCTCTATGTTTTGATAATTACAAAGCATAAACTCATTAATCTAAAACTTATGACGTAAACAAGTTTTTAGTGCTTAATATTTGTCTTTGCTTCCATATCACTTAAGGTATGAATAAACAAAGGGTTTATTGCATTTCATGATCAAAGGAAATTTTTCTAATCACTAGAATTTTTATAAAATGTATTGAACATCTTATATCTTTTACAAAATTACTTTTGGATATAAAAAGAATATGTTTAATTCATTATAAATATATGATTTCAAATTTCCAACCAAAAATGGCAAATTTTATCCAGAAAAATATTCCCCACTAAAAGACAAGAAAAACCAACGTTCTGAAGGGGCGGCCCCCTTAATTCCTTAGGCGGCCCCCTTAATCATTAAGGGGACCGGCCATTAATTAAGGGGACCGGCCACGCTCCAGAACAGTATTTTTCTCCCCTATAAATACTGGTTCATTCCTCAGAATTTTCTCACCTTTTGCACTCCTAAACTTTTTGTTCTAGATCCACATTTCTATTCTCTTAATCCTTTGATCATAAGTGCATAATTCTTTGTTTCAAAGTGATTCAAACTTCATCCTCTCAAGTGCAAGAGAAGAATACTTCTATCCCCCAAGACAAGAAGTATTACAACTTGTTGTGACCTCCACATCCAAGTTGTTGGTGCATCATCAAGATTATTTACACTATTCTTTGTGAAGATTGTTGTGAATATTTGTTTGTAGATAGTTGTGCTAGATATATAGATTGTGTGATTAGTTAGTTGCTTGGTGTGAAGAAGAAAAGTTAGGAATTAGATTGTAGTGAAGAAGCTAGGTGTGGAGTAGTTAGTTGTGAAGTAGATTGATTTGAAGAAGTTGTGACTTAGGTGTGAAGAAGTTGTGGTGTGTATATTGGTGTGTAAATTGGTGTGTAAGGTTTTCTCCGCCATAAGGGAGCTTGTTGATATAGTGAAGAAAACTCTCGAGTTATGTGCTCGGGGAGTGGAGTAGGGCAAGGAAGGTGTCCTTGTAGCCGAACCACTATAAATCTCTTGTCTCGCGGTTCGATCTTTCCATCTCTTATTTATTTCATTACTTATCATTGTTATATCTTATTTATTCATAGTTGTTTATATTGTGCAAGACTTGAGATCACATATTATCGAATCTAAGTTTTTTTAAAAGCTAAGAAAATACTAAAAATATCTTTTATAACAAATTAAAAAGACGTAAAACTATTCAACCCCCCTTCTAGTTTTCCACAATTGGTATCAAGAGCCACGTCTAGCAAGATTTTTAAAATATATTGTATTTTAAAACTTGTAACGATCTATGGAATCTGAAAAATATTTAGAAGGGCAATCGATGCAAAGACCACCACTATTTGAAAGTGATGGATTTTTATATTGGAAAAATAGATTCGAAACGTATGTGAAATCAAAAGATCTTGATCTTTGGCATATTATTACCTTTGGTGATTTTCCTCCTATTCAATATAATGTTAAAACTAAAATGGATGAAATTGTATCTTTCGAAGAACAAAATGATGATTTGAAAAAGAAATTAGCAAAAAATAATGAGGCTAAAATGGTCATTTATAATGCGTTATCACGCAAAGAATATGAAAGAATTTTTATGTGTAAAACCGCCAAAGAAATTTGGGATTCTTTACTAATTACTCACCAAGGTAATAGCCAAGTCAAAGATAATAAAATAGATCTTCTTGTACAACAATATGAACAATTTACGATTCCGGAAGCGGAATCAATTGACAATGCTTTTGCTAAGTTTAACACTATTATCACAAGTTTAAAAGCACTTGATGAGACATTTTCTAGTAAAAATTGTGTTATGAAATTTCTTAAGGCATTGCATCCAAAATGGCGAGCTAAGGTCACGACAATTGAAGAATCAAAGAACTTGATGACGTTATCACTAGATGAACTAATTGGCAACTTGAAGGTTCATGAAGAAATCATAAGAAGAGATTCGGAAACGGTCAAAGTCAAGAAAGAACAAACCAAATCCATTGCTCTAAAAGCCAAAAAGGAACCTAGTGATGATGATGATTCAAGTGACGAAAGTGAAGACGAAGAATATGCAATGGCTGTAAGAGAATTCAAGAAGTTCTTCAAGAGACGAGGAAGATTCACTAGATCATCACGAGACGAAAGAAAAGCATTCCAAAGAAATAGAAGTGACAACTACGGGAAAAGAAAGTGCTTTAGATGTGGAAGTCCAAATCATCTCATTGGCGAACGTCTAAAGCCACCGGGTTATGAAAATCAAGGCGCCTTTGTTAGTGGAACATGGAGTGATAGTGACAAAGAAGAAGTTGAAAAGCCAAGAGATGAAAAGTGTTTTATGGCAAAAGAAACCGACGAAATATGTTTAGGAATTGACTTGGAACCTGACGAATGGATCAAAGATAGCGGATGTTCGAGGCACATGACGGGGAACCGCAAGCTATTCTCTACATACAAGGCATACAATGGAGGTAACATTATTTTTGGTAGTGACTTACGTGGAAAAATCATTGGCAAAGGTACGATTTCTCAAGACTCACTTACTATTGAAAATGTAAAGCATGTAGATAATTTAACATATAACTTGCTTAGTGTAGGACAAATATGTGATAATAAATGTAGAGTCACATTTACCGAAGAGGATAGCGAAATAGTTAAGAATGGAAAAATTATAGGTAGAGGAATTAGGAAAGGTGGCATATATGTTATGAAACTAGGAAACAAGCCTGAGGATAGGATATGCCTAACGACCCTAGATGAAAACTCTACATTGTGGCATAGGAGATTAGGACATGGTAACATGCAACAAATACAATCTTTGGCCTCTAAGGAATTAGTTAGAAATTTGCCTAATCTAAAATATGACAAGCATTTTTGTGATGCATGTAAAATTGGAAAACAAGCTCATGCTAGTCACAAAGCTAAGAATATAGTATCCACTACTAGGTGCCTAGAATTATTACATATGGATCTTTTTGGTCCATCCGCTGTGCGGAGCTATGGAGGAAACAAATATACCTTAGTAATAGTAGATGACTACTCACGATACACGTGGACTAGGTTTTTAAGTGACAAAACCCAAGCCTTTGAAAAATTCGAAATATTTAGTAAAATGATATAGAATAAATTAGGATGCTCAATAGTTGCCATTAGGACGGACCATGGTAGGGAATTTGATAACGAAGTACAATTCGGAAAATATTGTGAGTTAAATGGAATATCTCACAATTTCTCCGCTCCTCGTACTCCTCAATCAAATGGCGTAGTAGAAAGAAAAAATAGGTCACTACAAGAAATGAGTAGAACTATGTTAAATGAACAATCCATCCCACAAAAATTTTGGTGTCACGCCGTAGATACATCGACTTATATTTTAAATAGGGTATCAATTAGGAGAATTCTAGGAAAAACTCCTTATGAGTTATTAAGAGGTAGAAAACCAAACTTAAGCTACTTTAGGGTATTTGGAAGTAAATGTTATATTCTAATCACTAAGGATTACCTCACTAAGTTTGATCCAAAATCATATGAAGAAATATTTTTAGGATACTCACAAAATAGCAAAGCATATATAATACTTAACAAACACTCCATGAAAGTAGAGGAATCACTAAATGTAACATTTGATGAAACACCACCACCTCCTAAAACATTACCTTTAGAAGATGATAATTTAGTCGAAGATGAGGCTATTGAGGTTAGTAAAACAAAACCCATAGGAAATGATAATGAAAACATTCACTTAGAAAATAACGAAACTGTTAATATTAAAGAATCTAGATCACATCCATTAGGTAATATAATAGGACATCTTAACCAAAGAACCCTTAGGTCACAAGCCCAAGATAAAAACAATTTCTTTTGTTTCCTATCAGCAATAGAACCTAAGAATATTAACGAGGCTTTAAAAGATGAAAGTTGGGTTATAGCTATGCAAGAAGAATTAAATCAATTTAAGACAAATGATGTTTGGGAATTAGTCCCAAATCCAAAGAATATGACCATCATAGGAACTAAATGGGTATATAGGAATAAGTTAGATGAGAATGGAATAGTTACTAGGAACAAAGCTAGGTTAGTTGCCCAAGGTTATAATCAACAAGAAGGAATTGATTATGACGAAACTTATGCCCCCGTAGCTAGACTAGAATCGATTAGGATATTACTTGCCTATGCTTGCGCCCTAGATTTTAAGTTATTCCAAATGGACGTGAAAACTGCATTCCTTAACGGTTTTATCAATGAGGAGGTATATGTGGCACAACCTCCAGGATTCATTGACTTCGCAAAACCTGATTATGTTTATAAGTCAAAGAAAGCTTTGTATGGACTCAAACAAGCTCCCAAAGCTTGGTATGATCGATTAAAAGCTTTTCTTATTAAACATGATTATTCCATGAGAATGGTAGATAACACTCTTTGCACTAAAAGGAAATACCCAAATCTCATCATTGTCCAAATATATGTTGATGACATTATATTTGGATCGACTTGTCAAGACATGTGTGATGAATTTGCCAAAATCATGCATGATGAGTTTGAGATGAGTATGATGGGTGAACTTAACTTCTTCCTAGGATTACAAATAAAACAATTAGAAGATGGAATATTTTTTAACCAATCTAAGTACATTAAGGAAATGCTTAAGAAATTTGGCCTAGAAGACTCAAAACCCATAAAAACTCCCATGTCTACAGAAATAAAGCTCACAAAGGATGATGAAGGTGAGTCCGTAGACAACACCAAGTATAGAGGAATGATAGGTAGTTTACTGTACTTGACAGCAAGTAGACCCGATATCATGTTTAGTGTCTGCCTTTGTGCCCGGTTTCAAGAGGATCCCAAAACCTCTCACCTAGAAGCGGTTAAGCGTATCTTCCGATACATTAAAGGCACTATACACTTAGGATTATGGTATCCTAAGGGATCCGGCATAGAAACCATCGTATATGCGGATTCGGATCATGCGGGAGACTACGTAGATAGAAAAAGCACTAGCGGTATTTGCACGTTTATGGGATGTTGTCTAACATCTTGGTTTTTGAAGAAGCAAACTGCTCTTGCTATTTCTACTACCGAAGCCGAATATGTAAGCGCTGGAAAGGCATGTCAACAAGCACTATGGATGAAACAAGCTCTCGTAGACTATGGCATTGGGTTAGAAAATGTCCCCATTATGTGCGATAACAAAGGTGCGATAGATTTAAGTAAAAATCCGGTGCAACACTCTAGGACTAAACATATAGAAATACGCCACCATTTTCTTAGGGATAATGTACAAAAAGGAAATATATCTATAGAAAAGGTTGCATCGGAAGACAACATTGCGGATATATTCACAAAACCCCTTAAGCGTGAATTGTTCAACCACTTGTGTTTAGGATTAGGAATGATGGAACAAGTTGACTAAATTATATTGAACTAATACAAATTTACGCTTGCATAAAATTTACTTTTCATCCACCTCTTCATTTCTGAGTCTAGGAATCTATTTCGCACAAAACTAAAGATTGGGAAAGTTTATTTTCTTTGCATAAACTCTTTTGTAAAACCCAATCAATTTTCTTTAAAAATTATTCTCACATCTAGGAATCACATGAACATCATTTTCCTTGCATTGTTGACTAATGCTAAAAACATTGTTTTCCAAAATCATGCATGAACTCTCATCTAAATTGTCAAGGTATATAATCAAATATATATCTTTGACATTCATGATCGAGCAAAAATTGAATCAAGGAGATCTTTTGGATTTTTTCTTAGGATCGTTATTTCTCTTTGCATTTAGGAGTCGAAACAATCACAACTCCACATTTGTTGCATATAGACACACACTAGGACAAATTCACTAATAATATTGTCATCTTGCTCCATCATTATTTTTCCACTCATTAGTTGCCTTTGCCTTTGATCTAAGATAGGTGCCTTAGGAAGCTTAAGTGCTCTTGCCTTTACTTATCTCCTCTTGCTTATTATGTGTTGATTATTTGCTATTTTGCTTATGTGTTCTTGCATGCATGCTATATCTTGATTAGATTAGATTCTATATTGCCTAAAGGAATTGAACTTGCTTGAATTCTAATCCAAACACACAACCTTTCTGCAAATTTTCTGCCAAAAACCCAATTCTGGCAACCTGGAAATCACGAGATGGGCGTCCCCCTTAATTTTGTAAGGCGGCCCCCTTAATCATTAAGGGGACCGCCCCCTAATTAAGGGGACCGGCCATCTGATGGTCGGGTTTACAGAATCTTTTCTGCTTTTTAGCCCATTTCAACCTACATTTCCCAATTTTCACCAACACATTTTGTCCTAATCTCCCAAACAAACTTTATCCATCTACAAACACACAAATCTTACACTATAAATACCCCCAATCCTCAAAACTCTTCACTCATCCCTTCATGACTTCTCCAAACAAACCAAAACCAAAAGCCTCAAGGCTTGCAAGAATGACGGAAAAACCCGTTTGGCGAAGAAAAAGCCCTCGAAACAAATCCATCATAACCAATGAAGTTGGAAATCACTCAACACCACCAACCACTTACTTCCCAAACTTTACACCAAATTCACATGGACATTCATTTGATCCTCTTTACAAACCATACAACATTGGCCAAACATCTTCCTTCATGCCAAACCTCTCATCTCATCCTCCAACCACTTGTAATGATCCATACAAGTTTGATCAACCATCCCACTACAACTCCAACTACACAAACCCAATTCATCCATATCAACACAATGACTTTCTCTGCATTGCCACGGAAAAGCAAAAGTTCCGTGATGAAATATCACAAATCCATGATCTTTGTGATCTCAATGCCATGCATCTTGCACAACGCAACAAAGGGCAACCTCTATCATCACCCTACAACAATTGCCTTCCTCACTCTCTCAACTTGGATCAAGTTACAAACCACACTCACTATTGCCCTTGTTGCATCTTCCTTCAAAAACAAATCCTATACTTGAGTGAAGATATTTTGTGGATTGAATATCTTCTCACTCGACCTCATCCCATACCACCCTTAACACGATACAACATCGTGAGGTCCACCTCTTCCGCTCCATACCCCACTCCATATCCTTCTCCATCTAACAACTAAGCTTTATGCTTATGTTATCCTTCAAGCAAATAAAACAATCAACCATGGGTTGCAAGCAAGTCCAAGTGCTCTTTTAGGCAATATAGGACTATGTCTTTTCCTTTGTTTTATTATGATTAATATGCCTTAAGCATATTAAATTTTGTAATGCTTTCTATGATGCTTGAATGAATCTATTTTTATTTGCATAATTATTGCTTTGCATGTTTATGTGCCTTGTTCTCTTCTAATATTTTATGTAGCCAAGATTTCCATAGCTCATTCCATTGGTGCTCTCAAATGAGGGGGAGCATACATCAAGGGGGAGCATTAACCTTTTTGATTTTACAAAAAGGGGGAGAAGAGAAATGTTAAACTCTAATAATACTTGTCTAAAAATTATTTTTTAGACCTAATGAGTTTAAGGTTTTGTAATCATCAAAAAGGGGGAGATTGTTGACATAAATAATGTCTTAAAACATTGTTAGCATATTAACAATGTCTCTATGTTTTGATAATTACAAAGCATAAACTCATTAATCTAAAACTTATGACGTAAACAAGTTTTTAGTGCTTAATATTTGTCTTTGCTTCCATATCACTTAAGGTATGAATAAACAAAGGGTTTATTGCATTTCATGATCAAAGGAAATTTTTCTAATCACTAGAATTTTTATAAAATGTATTAAACATCTTATATCTTTTACAAAATTACTTTTGGAAATAAAAAAAATATGTTTAATTCATTATAAATATATGATTTCAAATTTCCAACCAAAAATGGCAAATTTTATCCAGAAAAATATTCCCCACTAAAAGACAAGAAAAACCAACGTTCTGAAGGGGCGGCCCCCTTAATTCCTTAGGCGGCCCCCTTAATCATTAAGGGGACCGGCCATTAATTAAGGGGACCGGCCACGCTCCAGAACAGTATTTTTCTCCCCTATAAATACTGGTTCATTCCTCAGAATTTTCTCACCTTTTGCACTCCTAAACTTTTTGTTCTAGATCCACATTTCTATTCTCTTAATCCTTTGATCATAAGTGCATAATTCTTTGTTTCAAAGTGATTCAAACTTCATCCTCTCAAGTGCAAGAGAAGAATACTTCTATCCCCCGAGACAAGAAGTATTACAACTTGTTGTGACCTCCACATCCAAGTTGTTGGTGCATCATCAAGATTATTTACACTATTCTTTGTGAAGATTGTTGTGAATATTTGTTTGTAGATAGTTGTGCTAGATATATAGATTGTGTGATTAGTTAGTTGCTTGGTGTGAAGAAGAAAAGTTAGGAATTAGATTGTAGTGAAGAAGCTAGGTATGGAGTAGTTAGTTGTGAAGTAGATTGATTTGAAGAAGTTGTGTAGAAGTTGTGACTTTGGTGTGAAGAAGTTGTGGTGTGTATATTGGTGAGTAAGGTTTTCTCCGCCATAAGGGAGCTTGTTGATATAGTGAAGAAAACTCTCGAGTTAGGTGCTCGGGGAGTGGAGTAGGGCAAGGAAGGTGTCCTTGTAGCCGAACCACTATAAATCTCTTGTCTCGTGGTTCGATCTTTCCATCTCTTATTTATTTCATTACTTATCATTGTTATATCTTATTTATTCATAGTTGTTTATATTGTGCAAGACTTGAGATCACATATTATCGAATCTAAGTTTTTTTAAAAGCTAAGAAAATACTAAAAATATCTTTTATAACAAATTAAAAAGACGTAAAACTATTCAACCCCCCTTCTAGTTTTCCACAAAGTTGGTTGTTGTTGTTGTTTACACAGGTTTGGCAAAAAGAAAAACAAAAAAAATTGTTGTAAAAAAATGTTAAGGTTTGGAAAAAGTCGAACCTGGGTCTCTTCTCTCACACATACACTGAACAACATCACCAATCCAACTACCCTAGGGTCTTGTTTCAATATTATCTCACAATATTTATTCTTTTGTCCTTGTTTTTTTGTTTTTTTTTTTTTGTTTAGCCTAATTAAGCTTATCAGCCTATAATCTGCTTGTTCCTGCTTATTTTTAAGTGCTTATATCATCTTTTCATTTTTCCTAGGTCAGAATTAGGGTTATTTAATTTCCAAAAAATTTTCAGAATTTTCCCATAAGTTTTAGTATTTTTCATAATTTAATTTGGTTTAAATTGTTTTTAAATCATTATAAAAAATATAAAAGTCCAAAAAAAATGTTTTTCTTTTTCCAAAAATTTTCCTTCATCGTTAGAATCGTAGAAAAATTATTTTTACACCCGTAGGATTAGTGTAGCATTAAATTCACTTTTTCTTTTGCGCACTTACGTTTTTAATTAATTAACTTTTACGTTTTTAGTTTAGCTTGCGTCTTAGGATTTCCCAAATTCCCTATCATGTTTCTCGTAGTTTTTAGGTAGTTTTAAGATTTCCTTAGCATTCCATTGCTCATTTTCCCATTTAGGTTGCGTTTATTTCATTTTTCGTTTGTTAATTATTAATTCTCGTAACTTTAACGTACCACAATACCAAATAACTCTCACAATCGAACTTACAAGCATTTTAATCTCTAAATCTCACAAGATATCGCCCATTCACACCTCGTTGGGATACGACCCGGGTAATCACTTACCCGGTATCACATATATATATTGTATTCACGAGTTTTTGCAAGTTAACCTTTTCATAAAGGTTAATTAGTAAATTCCACTCACGTCTACATTGTATTTATTTTGATACACGTTTCACACGCAATCAAAATTTGGCGCCGCTGCCGGGGAGGTTGTGTTGCGACAATATCGTTACGATTTTAACGATTAGTGACTTGTAGAACCTTCGTCAAGAAGTTATCGTTTTCAAAAAAGTATAAAACACAAAAATATTTTCCTTTTCTTTTGTATATATACTTATCATATAAAAATACAAAAAGATTTTCCGGTTTTCTTTGTTTAAATATAAATAACATAAAAAACAACCGCCGAAAACCAAGATAGAACACCTACCAACTGGGGGTGTGAACATTAATAAGTTCCCAAACCAAAGATCAAAACTTGCCTTTGTATCACTTGCGTTTTGGAAAACTTTTAAACGATAAGCAAACTTTAAGAGGAGTCGAAACGGTATAGGGCGATCCAACGAACTTCGCCCTAGCGAAAGATCCATTCTTCTCTCCCGCTCCTTTGTGCGTTTGTCTTTAAATTAACCTTGCGTTTGTGATTATTGGTTTAAGTTCCCATGTCTTTTAAGTTGGTCTTGTTTTAATTGAGTTGTTTTTTTATAGTGCATGCGCACTCGTTCGTCTACGTCAACAAGTCCTTTACAATCGCTTAACAACATTCCAAGAAGAAGGCGTAATCGACGACTTACCAATCAAATAGTCGAACCCGAGATTCGTACTATTCCTCCAAACATGGCCGACAATCGTACCATGTCCGAGTTCTCCAAGCACCCACCGAGGGTTATGGAGAGGCCATCGTTGTTCCGGAAATCGTTGCCGATAATTTTGAACTCAAGACCGGGTTGCTACAATTAGTAACTTCGAGTCAATATTTCGGTTTTGAGAGTGACGATCCTCATTCTCACATTCGATGGTTCAACAAAATCACATCAACCATCAAATACAAAAACGTCCCTCAAGAAGCTATCAAGCTTCTTCTTTTTCCTTTCTCTCTCGAGGGTACGGCCCGAATTTGGCTTGAAAAACAATCCCCTCGTTCTATTGAGACATGGGAAGACCTCGTGTCGAAATTTGTGAATGAATTCTTTCCCCCGTCTAAAACAACAAGTTTAAAGAATGAAATCACAAAATTTACTCAAAACTTTGATGAATCTTTTAGCGAGGCACGGGATCGTTTTAAGGATTTACTTCGCAAGTGTCCTCATCATGGTTTTTCCGAATTGCACCAAATTGATACTTTCTACAATGGTTTGAACCAAACCGATCAAGATTCTTTGAACAATGCCGCAGGTGGCAATCTCTTGAATCGGACTCCTAGAGATGCTTTAGCTATAATTGAAAACAAGTCTAAGGTTCGTACTTCATGAAACAAGTCCATTGTTTCCCAAGTGAATGCAACCTCGTCTAGATCATCTCTCGTGAACAATTCTAGCACCGATGCTAAGATTGACAAACTCACGGAAGCTATTCAAGCTTTGGTTCTTTCCATGCAAAAGAAACTATCATCACCACAAACTTCTTCACCCGCTCAAGTCAAAGCGGTTGATGAAACTTGTGTCACTTGTGGTGGACCTCATGCTTACTATAATTGTACTACCATCGATGGTAGTCAATGTGATGTAAAAGCCGTAGCCGGGTCTTACAATCAAGGAGGTAACCAATACCGTCCTCAAGTTGACCCGAACTATCATGCTAGTAATCAAAATGGTCCACCCGGCTTTTCTCAACCCAATAATCCAAATCGATTCAATCATAATCAACAACAAAGAAATCAAAATGTTCAAAATCAATTTCATGCCCCGATTAATCAATTTCCAAACCAAGGGGTAAACTTCAATCAAGGTTTTCAAGCTCCTAATTACCAAGCTCCTAATGTTGCTTCAAGTGAACTTGCTAATTACATCAAAGCAAATGAGGCTAACATGAGGGGAATGCAAAACCAAATCAACACTTTGAAGAATGATTTTCAATCTTCAATGTCGAGACAAGGCAATGAGCTTAAAAATGAACTTCGAAACACTAATCACAAGATTGAACAATCTCAAAGAAAGATTGAGAACATGTTTGCTAGTCTTATGAATCAAATGAATCAAGCTTCTACTTCAGGTACTCTCCCGGGAAATACCATTCCCAACCCGAAGGGTGAATTGAAAGCTATTACCACTCGTAGTGGTAAAGCTTATGATGGACCCTCGACTCCTATTCCTCCACCAATGAAGGAAGCGGAACGAGAACCCGAGGTTAAAAAGGACAAGGTGCAACCCTCAAGCTCACGAAGTACCGCACACATCCAACCTTCGGTCGATCAAACTTCAATTCCCGAATTTGATTTTCCAAAGAGCATTCCTAAGCCTTCGATCCCATATGCTTCGAGGCTTAATGATCAAAAACTCTGTGATCAAACTAATAATCAAATGAAGAAGTTTCTTGAGATATTTCAAAAGTTACACTTCGACATTACTTTCGCAGATGCTCTTCTCTATATGCCCAAGTTTGCTTCCACTTTCAAGAGTCTTATAAGTAACAAAGAGAAATTGTTTGAGCTAACTAAAACTCGTTTGAATGAAAATTGTTCGGCGGTGCTTCTAAAGAAACTTCCTGAAAAGTTAGGAGACCCCAGAAAATTTCTCATTCCTTGTGATTTCCAAAAGCTTGAAGAGTGCTTCGCCTTGGCCGATCTTGGCGCTAGCATCAATCTCATGCCTTTCTCTATTTGGCAAAATCTTTCACTTCCCGAGCTTATACCAACACGAATGACTCTAGAATTAGCAACCCGAACGGTTACGGTTCTAAAGGGTATTGCTGAAGAAGTCTTTGTGAAGGTTGGCAAGTTCCATTTCCCTACCGACTTCATAGTCGTTGATTTCGATGCCAATCTTCGTGTTCCCCTCATCTTGGGAAGACCATTCTTGAAAACGGCTCGTTCATTAATCGATGTCTTTGAAGGAGAAATGACTCTAAGAGTCGGCGACGAAAAATTGGTCATTAACATTTGTTGATATAAATAATTGACTGAAAACATTATTCATATCTTCCGATATCTCTATGTTTTGATAATCACAAAACTTAAACTAATCAAACCAAAGATCATGACGTAAACACGTATTTAGTAATAAATAATCACTTTCACCAACAAATCACTTAAGGTATTAATAAACAAAGTGTTTAGTGCAATGTATGATCAAAGGGGTAGTTAATTAATTAACACAAAGTTTATTTAATCATATAAACATATTATATATTTTTGAAAAACACTTTTGGTAATAAAGAAAAATGTTTTAATCATACTAAATATATGATTTCAAATATTTAACCAAAATCAGTTAGTTTTTCACCAAATAAACTTTCCCCACTAAAAGACAAGTTTTCTGGCCGTTACAGATGGGCGGCCCCCTTAATTATAAGGGGCGGTCCCCTTAATTTTAAGGGGGCCGGCCATGAATTAAGGGGACCGGCCACGCTCCTCTGTCAGATTCTTTTGTCTATAAATACCACCTTAAACCTGGATTTTTTCCTCACCTTTTTGCACAAAAACTTTCTGTTCTAGATCTCCATTTCAATCCTAAAAATCCTTTGATCATTTCATAAGCCTTTGTTTCCAAGTGATCCAAAGCCTCATTCTTTCAAGTGCAAAGAGAATAATACTTCTATTAGAAGTATTACAACTTAGTATCATCTTGCTATCTAAGTTGTTTGTTTACATTTTCTTGTATATCTTTCATACTTTGGTGAATAAGGTGTATGTATTAGTTAACTAGATTTAGTTGAAGAATCTAGAATTGTTGTAAGTGTGAAGTGTAACTTGAAGTGAAGAAGAAGGGTTAGATAGTAGTGGTGATAGGAGATTGTAGCAATAGGATCTTGTAGTGAAGAAATTAAGGATCTCTAGTGGAGAAGACTAGAAGACATTTGTAGATTGAAGTTGTGAAGACATTAGTGGCTTGAAGGTGTCAAGACATTAGTGCATTGAAGTTGTGAAGACATTAGTGGCTTGAAGGTGTCAAGACACTAGTGCATTGAAGTTGTAAAGATATTAGTGACTTGAAGGTGTCAAGACATTAGTACTTTGAAGGTGTGAAGAGAATAGAAGATTGGTGTATAGAAGATTGGTGTGTAGAAGATTGGTGTGAAGAAAATAGTTGATTGGTGTGTAGATTGGTGTGAAGATTGGTGTGTAGATTGGTGTGTAGATTGGTGTGAAGATTGGTGTGTAAATTGGTGTGTATATTGGTGTGTACGGTTTTCTCTGCCATAAAGGAGGTTTTTGATCTAGTGAAGAAAACTCTCGAGTAGGTGACTCGGGGAGTGGAGTAGGGCAAGGAAGGTGTCCTTGTAGCCGAACCACTATAAATCCTTTGTGTCTCGGTTTGATCTTTCCATCTCTCACTCTTTGATTTATTACTTACTTGCATTTCACACATAGTCATAATTGATAGTATTGTGCATATGTTGATTTCACATAAAGATCAAACTAAAATTCATTCATAAAACTAATCTTACAAAAACCAACCTAGTACATATAATTATATCTATACACTACTACACATATATATGCTTACATAAAATATATGAAATTGTATATTCTTTCCAAACATTATACATAAGCATTGTATATATAAAACCTTTAATAAATCTTGTATTTATACTTTTGTAGTTAAGTGTTTTGAAATTGTACATTATACATAAGTAGTATTTATACAAAATCATAAATTAACTAGTATATATATTTATGTATTAAAGTGATTTGAAAGTTTTATCTTAGAAACTATCTTTTATAAAATAAGCAAAACGAAAAAGACGTAAAACTATTCAACCCCCCTTCTAGTTTTCCACAATTGGTATCAGGAGCCACGTCTAACAAGATTTTTAAAATATACTGTATTTTAAAACTTGTAACGATCTATGGAATTCGAAAAATATCTAGAAGGAGAATTTACGCAAAAACCACCATTATTTGAAAATGATCATTTTCTTGAATGGAAAAATAAATTTGAAAATTATGTGAAATCAATAGATCTTGATCTTTGGCATATTATTTCAATTGGTGATCTTAAACTAACCAAAATGGATTTTGAAAATCAATATAATAATCTTCAAATAAAAATTGATAAAAATACTAAAGCTAAAAATTACTTATTTTCAAAACTCTACCAAATGTTGAATATGAAAGATTATTTCCTTGTAAAACGGCAAATGATATTTGGAAATGCCTTTTAAAGTTTCACCAAGAGAAATGTAAAACCAAAGATGATAAACTTGATATTGCACATGAAATAGTTACTCTAGAAAATTTAATAGATAAATATTTAGTTGAAATAAACACATGTACTACTAGTTCAAATGTGATCATTGAAGGTACCAATAATGAAGAACACATGTGTCAAATCCGAAGAAAGCATGTTAATAAATCATGGTGCAACAAGGACGATAAAGACGATGTAAATACGGAATACGTGAACATCCTAACAAATGTTAATACAAATAGTGATGACAAGGATTACATGCTCCAAGATCCAAGCAATACTGTAAACAAAACATGGAGCGACATGAACAATGGAATTGATCACCGTATAGCGAGTGAAGATTGTACAAGTACAAATAAGGTACAATTCAAAACCAAACATTTTTGCTATGATCAATTTACATTAGAATTTTCAAAAATGGAAAATAACTTCAAACACTTTTGCAACATTGACTCAAAAATTATTTTTAAAAATGAATCTTCAACATCCGCTGAAAATAAATTTGAAAAAGAAATAATTTTAGAAGACAAAATGTCTAGACTTGAAAGTAATATTGAAATTGATCTTGAATGTAAAAATTGTCAAGACTATAAACATGAAATTAAAATGGAAAAGGAAAAAGCTAAAATATTGGCAAAATTCGAAAATAGTTCTAAATCTTTAAAATATCTACTTAACATTCAAAAGTCATTTTATGATAAAACCGGATTAGGATTTACGGCAGATGAGTATTTGACAAATACATCAAAACAAATAAAATTTGTTAAACCTAATGGAAAATTTTAGAACTATTATTATTTGCATCCATTGATTATTTCTCTAGTCAAGAAAGTTATTGTTTGTTTGTTAAAACAAACAAATAATGAATTCTTGTACTTCTCGACGACATCCTCTTCATATGCATTTAAGTGCATTGGATGTTCGCTACTAATCAACTCGGACCCATGAGAATCTGGGTACCAAGCTCTCTGTCATGTGTAGGTAATTAACGATCAAAGGAACTACTACTTTTTGGATCGCTCTATTCGCTTTCTTTCATTTGATGACCATTGACTTTATGGTGTGTTCGTTACTACCTCATGACGAAGGATTCTTGTTCTACCATTCTTAATCTGCACGACTTGTGATGATTGGTGCGACCGATAGTGTTTCTATGATCAAGTCTCCTTGATCCTTTTTGCATTGGGATATTACTTCGCTTCTTCAACTTGCTTTGGGGAAAACCTTCTTGACGTTTTATATTGCTCTCATGACCACTCTTAAAGAAGAGCTGGACCTGAGGTAAGTTTTCTTTTCAAAAACTTGCCTACATTACATTAAGATAGAGTATGCTTCAATTAGTATATTAATATGTTTTAATTTGCAAGTTGCTATGCTTTTAGATCATGAATACCAATATATGCATGCATAACATTAGGATAATTAACCCTCTTATTGCTATGTCTATTATCATTTATTTTAGTTTTCATCTATATTGATAATCTTCTATGATCTAGAATAGAATACTTGCCATTTGTGCTATATGATCTTACTAGTTGCATTAATAGATGTGTTATAATTAAGACTTGCTAGTGACTCAATATTACAATGTGTCTTGTATACATGCATATATACATATGTCTATATTGCATTCATTGATGATTTTCTTTGTCCTTTCCTATCTCATTGCATTTAGATGTTCAATGTCTACCATATCTCTCTCACATCTTTAGTTGCCATTAGAGATGATTACATGTGACAATGGGCTGAATCGATTCTCTTGAAGTATATCTTTCACCTGAAATTTCTTGATTATCAAAATCAATACATCATATTTAAAAACTTCTCTCTTTGAGTTAAAACCCTTCGAATATCTATTTTATGCTTTTTCGAACAACATGCTTAATCATAAGCTATCATAACATTATTTTGATCTTTATCAAAGCAGAAACATTTTTCTTTTTGAAACAAAACAAAATTTGTTTTATTAGGATACAAACTTGAATGTATTTCAAAACATTAAGCCAAGTATTAGTGAATCAAGAAAACTTCATATTTGGTAATCTTCGATAGGTAAATTTAGGAACTCAATTTCTTCTAAAAGGAGAATGACTACTGGAGAATCTATTGACTAGAAATTCAATTTAACCTAACGGTTGAATTGCTTCTATGTGAGAAGTTGGGTGTGTGTAACCCGTAAAAACGGTCGTGTTTAGCCTGAATTGAGCACCACTAGTAATAGTCTCATACTCATTCTCCAACTTGATTAAATTGCACTTCCTATATATACCTAACGCTAGTTTACTTTTATGAACCTTGCTTCTCATTAGACTATTTCGTTCCCAGATTTATGGCATTAAGTGAAAACTTACTTTCAAACATTGTTGAATAAAACTAAAAACATTTTGTTTAAAACATTATTATTTTCTCACATATGTCATAAACTTATGTGAAAATGACATCCACAATCTAATCAAATCATTTCATGAGAATCATGGTTTGCCCATATGGATCTTGTTTGTAACAAGTCTTGAAGTTCATGTAATCATATCTTCCCACTTGTTTATCATAAGCAATCTTAAATTTGTTTGCACTAATCCTACTTACCATTATCTTCATATAGTTGCATACTTAACTAGTTTGCTTTATTGCTTCCTTAGTTACCAAACTTAATTGAAATATTAGTAGATAACATGATTATTAGGAATTAATTGTTCACTCTAATCATTTCTATGATATTCTCTACATTCATGAATAGTATGCTCTATATAGCCTCAAGAGTTGAACTTACTTGAATCCAAATCCAAAAACACAACCTTTTTGAAAATTTTCTGCCAAAAACCCATTTCTGGCATTCTGGGAATCACCAGATGGGCGGCCCCCTTAAATCATAAGGGCGGCCCCCTTAAATTTAAGGGGACCGGCCTCCATTTAAGGGGACCGGCCATCTGATGGTCGGGGATACTGTTGTCTTTATCACTTTTTGACCCATTTCAACATATACTTCCCAAAATTCACAAACATATTTTGTCCCATACTATCCCTCAAATTTTCCTTCCTAAACCACATTTCTCATACACTATAAATACTCTCCTCCCACCATTAATTCCATCACACCCAAACATGTCATCTTCCAACAACCAAAAACCAAAGATTTCAAGAACCGCAAGGATCTCCGTCAAACCCGTTTGGAGGAGAAAACTTGATTCTTGTCATAACCCTTGTGATGTTGTTTCAAGTCAACCAACAACTCAACCTCAAACCCACTCAAATGAGTCATCCCACAACCTATCTTCCACTAATACCCTCATTAATGCTTCCTCTTTTGATGAGCATGCTCAATCCCAAAACAACAATCCCAACATCTCAATCAACACTTCACATATTGCTCATTCAACAAAGACATCATCCACTCATGAAGAACCTCTTCCACCCATATCATGTTTTCATGATTACCCAAGCTCAAACATGTCTCCACCACCTAGAGTACCACCACCACTTCCTACAACCTCACATGCCACTCCAATGTTGCATGTGCAAACCTTCACCCAAGACAACTATCATGCTCCACCACCATCACCTTCCTCCGAACACTTGAAGTTCGTTGAGGAGCTAAAAGAGGCACATGAGCTTAGTGCTCTTTTAGCATTACATCTTGCTCAACGCAATTTGGATCCACCACAATCAAGCTCACCATCATCACCACATAACAAAAACCAACTTGAGAAGCATGTTAACAATTGCCCTTGTTGCATCTTCCTTCAACAACAAACCATTGCTTTGAATGAGCACTTTACTTGGATTGAGTATCTTCTTACTAGATCTCAACAAACCCCATCACTTGAACAACATCACAACCCTCAACCAACAAACTCCACTTCAAATCCACCACCTCCAAGCTCTACAAACTCACCAACACCCATGGAACCAAGAGTTTACCTCCACTAAACCACCAAGCATTTGATATGCTTATGTTTTCTCATTTTCAAATAAAACTCCTCAACCATTTTGGGATTCAAGAAAGTTTGGTGACACTCCTTGTTGGCACTATAGGATGTTCTATGTTATTTAGAATTCTATTTGTATTGCCTTTGTAACAATGATTATGGGTTGACATAATCATTTCTCTATTATTGAATGGTTTAATATATGTTTCTTATTCCCTTGTGCCATGATTATTACTTGTTAATATTATGCTATATGTATTTGCTTGTGCCATGCTTGTGCTTCTAATATTTTCTTGCAAGAATTACTTTCTCGAAACCTTGGTGCCCTCAAACGAGGGGGAGCATACATCAAGGGGGAGTTTTCTACCCGTTTAAACTTCTATCACGAAGCTTATTCGGCCTAACCTTTTTGATTCTACAAAAAGGGGGAGAAGTGAATGTAACCTTACTAAATACTTGTCTAAATATTAATTTTTGGATTTAATAAGTTTAGGTTTTGTAATCATCAAAAAGGGGGAGATTGTTGATATAAATAATTGACTGAAAACATTATTCATATCTTCCGATATCTCTATGTTTTGATAATCACAAAACTTAAACTAATCAAACCAAAGATCATGACGTAAACATGTATTTAGTAATAAATAATCACTTTCACCAACAAATCACTTAAGGTATGAATAAACAAAGTGTTTAGTGCAATGTATGATCAAAGGGGTAGTTAATTAATTAACACAAAGTTTATTTAATCATATAAACATATTATATATTTTTGAAAAACACTTTTGGTAATAAAGAAAAATGTTTTAATCATACTAAATATATGATTTCAAATATTTAACCAAAATCAGTTAGTTTTTCACCAAATAAACTTTCCCCACTAAAAGACAAGTTTTCTGGCCGTTACAGATGGGCGGCCCCCTTAATTATAAGGGGCGGTCCCCTTAATTTTAAGGGGGCCGGCCACGCTCCTCTGTCAGATTCTTTTGTCTATAAATACCACCTTAAACCTGGATTTTTTCCTCACCTTTTTGCACAAAAACTTTCTGTTCTAGATCTCCATTTCAATCCTAAAAATCCTTTGATCATTTCATAAGCCTTTGTTTCCAAGTGATCCAAAGCCTCATTCTTTCAAGTGCAAAGAGAAGAATACTTCTATTAGAAGTATTACAACTTAGTATCATCTTGCTATCTAAGTTGTTTGTTTACATTTTCTTGTATATCTTTCATACTTTGGTGAATAAGGTGTATGTATTAGTTAACTAGATTTAGTTAAAGAATCTAGAATTGTTGTAAGTGTGAAGTGTAACTTGAAGTGAAGAAGAAGGGTTAGATAGTAGTGGTGATAGGAGATTGTAGCAATAGGATCTTGTAGTGAAGAAATTAAGGATCTCTAGTGGAGAAGACTAGAAGACATTTGTAGATTGAAGTTGTGAAGACATTAGTGGCTTGAAGGTGTCAAGACACTAGTGCATTGAAGTTGTAAAGATATTAGTGACTTGAAGGTGTCAAGACATTAGTACTTTGAAGGTGTGAAGAGAATAGAAGATTGGTGTATAGAAGATTGGTGTGTAGAAGATTGGTGTGAAGAAAATAGTTGATTGGTGTGTAGATTGGTGTGAAGATTGGTGTGTAGATTGGTGTGAAGATTGGTGTGTAAATTGGTGTGTATATTGGTGTGTACGGTTTTCTCCGCCATAAAGGAGGTTTTTGATCTAGTGAAGAAAACTCTCGAGTAGGTGACTCGGGGAGTGGAGTAGGGCAAGGAAGGTGTCCTTGTAGCCGAACCACTATAAATCCTTTGTGTCTCGGTTTGATCTTTCCATCTCTCACTCTTTGATTTATTACTTACTTGCATTTCACACATAGTCATAATTGATAGTATTGTGCATATGTTGATTTCACATAAAGATCAAACTAAAATTCATTCATAAAACTAATCTTACAAAAACCAACCTAGTACATATAATTATATCTATACACTACTACACATATATATGCTTACATAAAATATATGAAATTGTATATTCTTTCCAAACATTATACATAAGCATTGTATATATAAAACCTTTAATAAATCTTGTATTTATACTTTTGTAGTTAAGTGTTTTGAAATTGTACATTATACATAAGTAGTATTTATACAAAATCATAAATTAACTAGTATATATATTTATGTATTAAAGTGATTTGAAAGTTTTATCTTAGAAACTATCTTTTATAAAATAAGCAAAACGAAAAAGACGTAAAACTATTCAACCCCCCCTTCTAGTTTTCCACAACATTGAAAACACTTCAAAAGATCTTCTCGACCTTGAACGAGAAACAATTAACCAAATTGATGTCATTGATGTTGCATGCGATGAATACTTTGAAGAAGTAATGTGCAAGGATCAATTGATTCTACCATTGATGTCTCTTCCCCCTCTCTCACTCCATTTGAGGGAGGTGACTTCATTTTGGAAGAGATTGAAGCTTGTTTATCATGTGATTCTCGTGTTGATCATGATTCTATCAATCCTGAGGAAGACATACTTCTCCTTGAGAAGTTTCTTAATGATGATCCATCATTTCTTCCTCAAAAAGAACTTCATAATGAGGAAGTCAAAAATGTTGAAAAAACTGATGATTTTCCTGAAGTCGAACTTAAGGACTTACCGCCTCATCTCGAGTATGCATTTTTGGAGGGTGACGATAAGTTACCCGTCATTATTGCTAAAGACTTGAATGAGGATGACAAAGCCGCTCTCATCAAAGTTTTAAAGTCACACAAGCGAGCCATCGCCTGGAAACGTTCCGACATCATGGGAATTAACCCGGAATTTTGTATGCACAAGATTTTGATGGAGGATGACTTTAAACCGGCGGTTCAACAACAAAGAAGGGTGAATCCAAAAATCCACAAGTTCATTAAAAAAGAAGTCATAAAACTTCTTGATGTCGGATTGATTTACCCTATCTCGGATAGTCCTTGGGTGAGTCTGTAATACCTAAGATTTAAAACTTTACAAAATGACCAAAATGCCCCTAAGAATTAAAACTTTAATAAAAGTTTATGTAATTATGAATAAATCAAAAATAATTATACAAAAAAAACTTTATAAAACTTATAAAGTTATGAAAATTGACAAATTAAAATTTTAAACCATAAGTACACGTTTTCCTAAGACTCTAATTCAAATTGATTTAAATTAATTGTACAATATTTATTTATGGTATGACTAAGGATCAAATGAGAAGAATCCTTAAAATAAGAAGGGTGAGAAATAACTATAACTACACATTAGAGATGCATCAATGTGAATTAGATGCATCCCTAATCTTTTAGATGCATCATAATATATTTTCTAGCGAAAAGTTAGATGCATATACATATATTAGACGCATTTTATCAAGTTAGATGAATCCTATGTATTTTTCGTCCTCTGCGGGTCAAATTTGTTACTAGTACTACTTTGCATCGTTTTCACTTCAAAATCACTTTCGAAACTAATTGTGATGCATCTAAATGAATAGAGATGCATCTAATTCACGTCGATGCATCTCAAATATGACGTTATAGCTATTTCTCATTCTTCTCATTTTAAGTTTTCTTCTCACCGGATCCTTACCCTTTATGGTATACCTAAAGTAAATAAGGTAAATTGTATACAAAATAATTTGGAAAATCATGGAGGCCAAAATTTTTGAGCCCATTCCCATGAGACTCGGCCTAAATATCAGATATATGCTCCCTATCAATTTTCAATTGCCAAATCAAATCAAAGAAATCAAGAAAAAATTCAAAACCCTAGCCGAAACATCAAAATAAATCACCATCACCTCATAAAAATTTTCTGAAGCATGTAAATAATTTTCCTGGGTCCTTGGAGATCATTAGAAGCCTAGAAAAATAAGTATTTGTCATTTGGAAGCGTGGTTCGAAGGTGGTGAATTAATTTGTGTCAAATAAACCCTACCGAGAAGAATAATTCACAAGGCCACATCCATTCGATCCTAACCATATTGGGTATTTTTGTACCACTCTCTATACTCTATATGATCTGTAAAATTTGTTAAATTTGATCCATGCATGTTTATATGGCCATACGAAATTAATCCTAACAAAAACCCTAATTTCATGCAAGATTGACAAATCAGCCTAAATGAATTTTGTTAATTGAGATCTGATTTTTCTGGACTTCTATGATA
The DNA here is from genome assembly GCA_030686995.1 of Artemisia argyi. NCBI lineage: Eukaryota > Viridiplantae > Streptophyta > Magnoliopsida > Asterales > Asteraceae > Artemisia > Artemisia argyi. The sequence goes on from CM060693.1 coordinate 107,562,334, forward strand.
TATATGATACCTGTAAAAATTGTTGGTTGAATTGTTTGAGGCTTAAAATCATCTATGGTGGTTTATATATAATTGGCAAAAGAGAAAATAGAGGGAAAAAGGGTTCTTGACCAAATGTTAGGGTTTTCATAATTTTTCTGGTTCATAATAAATGTAATGATTGCATAATAATTATTTTAGGGTTTGGGAAAAATTAGGGCTTGTGAGTTGTATTTTTGTTTAAAACCGATTTGAAATTAAAAGGTTAAGGGGCTGTTTTGTAAATTATGAAAGTATGGGACCATTTTTGTAACTCTTGTAAATACAGTAGATTAATGGGAAAAATAATTGTAAGGACCAAAGATGCATATTTTGTAAGTTTGGGATTTAAATTGTAATTAGGGTTAATTATTATATTCGAATTGAATTGATTTAAATATAAGGGTTTGTTTTATAAATATGATAAATTGAGGATGTCTCGTACATAATTTAATGTGTAGGGTAATTTGTGTAAATATTGGGAATTGAGGGGTTAATGTGTTAATATGAAATTTTTAAGGATTATTTTGTTAATTTGGAAACTTAAGGGGTTAATTATGTAAATACCTATATTCGGCATAAATTAATGTTAAGGGACTAAAATGGTAATTTTGTGATGCTTGATGGACTTATGTGGTATTTGGTTAATTATGTGATTACATGTTAATTAGATAATTAAAAGGTTTATATTGTAAATATTATAACTAGAGGGACTAAAAATGTAAATATGGATGTAACAAGTGTAATTCAACATAAACATGATGTAGGGACTGATTATGACATTTTTGAATAGCTGTGATGCTTATGTGATAATTTTATTTGTTGAAGGATTAAATATGTAAATGAGATAATTGAAGGGCCTAATATGGTAAACTTTGTAAACTTAAGGGTGTAAAGGGTAATATTTGTATGTTTGAATTTCTTGACTTAAGTTGGTATGTTATAATGTGAATGTGATCATCTGTGACCTTCAACTTGTGAAATTACACTTTTAACCCTAAAACATGTTCGGTGACCTAACGAAACCCTAATCTCAGAAAATGTATATAAAAGGAAATCTTTAATACATGAGGCCATGAAACTTGATGAAATGTTACAACTAACTTATAAGAATATGTTAATAAGTGGAAACTTGCTTACTTTGTAAAAACTGCTAAATCTGGAAAGTTACTAAATCTAGAAAGTTACTAAATATGGAAAGTTGCTAAACCTGGAAAGTTTCTAAAAACGGAAAGATAACCTAAAAAGGAGTAATCTGATTTTAAATGAACTATTGAATAATTCTGGACTTCTAATCCGTCTAGGTTCTGTGAAGAAAGAGGAGTTCCTATTTCTGTCTGATGTTTTCTTGTGTCTGCTTTGTCGTCTGGTTGAGGTACAGATATTCTGACCTTTTCAGTAAAGGTTTTTCATGACTCTCTCCTTTTCTTTTGATCTGACGTTCTGTTTAGGGTTCCCGATGCCATTGCTATTAAACCCCATTTTATTTTCTGAACCTTTTCTGTGATGAACCTTTGTTGTCTGAACCTTCTGATTTGGACTTTCTGATTTGACCTTCTGATTTGGACTTTATGATATGGACCTCTGATATGTATTTCTGATCTGATTATTTTGATGACCTATGATCTGCGTCATTTATGACATTCTGTTTGACCTATTCTAGTTTGACACCCGAGCCAAATTTATTTCACTATGCATGGGGCTTCCATGTCCGTGTCAGAGATGCACCTCTGGCATGACTCCAGGGCAGTGGAGTGATGTTCTGCCACGTCCCCTTTTCTGTTATATGATATGCGCACTTTATGATATGATTTACTATGGCCAATCTGAGTTCTGTGGGGGCGTATGGATGCATCCTAGATCTGTTTCTGTTATTTGTTATCTGTTATCTGGTGAATGTGGCTGTGTGTGCAATACAAGTCCTTCACAACCCATTGAGGTCACCCCTCTGTTTACATCTGATATTTTGAGGTCTCCCCTCATTATGACTATGATTATGATTATGATGAAGGCATTTATGAAGGCATTATTATATCTGTTTCTGGGCTCGTGGTTGATGACTAACCCTTACCTTATCTCTTAATACTTGCCTTTGATTACATTCTGTTATTTCCTTTATACCTTATTCAGTATTCATCTTTGTTTCATATTACTTTGTTGTTATATCTGTTCACTGGGCTTTTTAAGCTCAGCCGCGTTTTCTTTCTTCCGCGGAAGGTTTTAGAAGGAAGCTGGGTTATGGGTGAAGAGTGCAAATAGGAGCTTTTAGAGAGGAATTGCTTGATGAGTTAATAGTGGTTCTGAAGATGCTTTAGATTAGTCATTTTTGTACTTAGTTCTGATATTGTATTCCTTATCATGGAACCTTTTGTAACCCTTGTATCCATTTGTATTATTAAAGTTTATGCTTGTGTTTGTTCTGATTGACACCATGAATGTGACACTTTAGCCCTTGTTGGGTTGGGGGTGTTACAATTATGGTATCAGAGACCAGGCTGACGACTTGTAATACATAAACCTGGACCTGTGAGTTTTGGACCATTAGGCTTCCACTGTAGGATGATAGGAGAACACTTTGAGGACTTGCTTTAGGATTTCCCAGCGCGAACTTAAGTTTTGACCGGTGAGGAATGGGTAGACTATAAGGCATCTGTTTAAGTATCATTGCTTCCGCATCACTCTGTGAATTACTCTGATTCGTGCTTCTGCCTTTAGTTATGCCTTATGAGAAATTCTATTTCTGTGGCTAGAAAGTTTTGAAACCTAAGTTCAGTAACCAAGTAAGTTTGAAATCCCTCGAGAATGACATTGATACCGTATACCATTCAAATCCACTTTCTGATCCTCATATTCCATTTCTGCCTGACAAACATTCTAATATTTTATCGACCATTCTGAAGGTTATTCAAACATGATGTGCTAGACACATTCTGTGAATTCATTTCTTATGTTGGGCATATAATGTATCGTCTGATACTATTTGACTTTGCATAATCCTTTACTCTGATAATTGTTAATTACAGAAAAAAAAAATTGTTTTCCTCCCTCTGAATGATGAACTCTGTTTGCCAATCAGTTTCCTTTGGAAGGATATGATGTTAATATTATCTTAATATGGATTCGTTAACTAAGCAGGATGATGTTGACGACTGATATTCTATACATCTCACTTCTGACGATCATTTGATGTTGTAGTACCATTGATTTATAATCCACCTATCACCTTTGTTTAAAACAAACGAGATTCAAATACCTTGAACTGTTCTCTCATCGATTTCAACATTTTGATGTATCATGTACTGGACTCTGAGATATATAAACCATCCGTCTGGTTTGATGATTGTATTCGTTCTATAAATCCGTTTAATCTTGATATATCTGATTTTGAGGTCTCTTGATTTCGAGTTGGCTTGTGACCTTTAGTAACTTGTTTCATTCTACTCCTAGTATGATGTTTCTGAAACACATGAATCTGTTAAGATTGATGCTGCTATGAAAGTACAAAACTCTAATCTCTTCTGATTTACAAGTTTCTCCTAGCACCTAATAGTGTCCATTCTTGAAAAGCTCTAGCACTGGAAGTATTTTGTAGTACAAAAGTTTTCAATGTTCTCTGATAAACCTTTTGGTATTCCCTTCTGCTTGAAAAATAGAACCTGAACTGATCTCAGTCGAAGGAGCCATGGAAGTTGAGAGATTGAATGAGCTGACATAATATGATGTTAATCACCCTGATATCTTATTCTGGGATGATCCGGTCGATTTATGAAGAAGAGAAAGAGAAATATATGATGGTGTATCGACTATCGTAAACCTAACTAAATCACTATCTGAAATCATTAATCCTTTCCGCGTATTAATAATGATTTAGTCTACCTTTGAAACTCAGCGATCTGATTACATTTGATGGACTGAAGAAGCAACCTCAGGAACTTCTAAGAAATGGGTTAAATAATCAAGGATAACCTCCGTAAAGTATTGCAGTTGTTATGAAGAAGGAAGGTAATGAGAGGTGATTCTGAAGCTACCTTTGTACTCATTAGTGTGAACCCTGATGATGCCAATTGTATTGGCTAAATTGTCAACTATTCTTATGCATCAAATGGAATTTAGGTTTCTCGAATGTTTAGACAAATGGTCATCGTATGACTCATTAGTACGTTTAGAAACAAGGAAGAACAGGAGAATCAATTGCGCAAGTTGTTAGAAATTTGACAAATCAGTTGTGTATCCCAGAAGTCTGATGTATGTTGAGGCAACGGTGTTCTCAATCAAGAATATTGCCCTAAACTCCGACAATATAATTGAGAAGCTGAAATCTTCTAAATCGTGTAGGAAAATTGGAAGGTTCTTACAGATTGCGTCACTGTTAATAAATTTCGTGAGCAGAGAGAAATAGCTCAGTTGATTGGAGAGTGGAGTTTTGGGAAGGCTAAAATAGGAATATGATCCGTACGTGCAAGTGGTACCTAACTTGGAACGCTTCTAAGAGAGACTCAGACATGAACGTGTACATCGCAAAAAGATGATTGTTTATGCATCAAGTCAACTATAAACGTATGAGAAGATTGTTCACTGCATGATCTGGAATTGACAACAGCAGTGGTTACCCCGAAGAGTGGAAAACGATCCCTACATAACAGAAGTGTTGGCGAGCAGAGGACAAGATCTAGTCAAGACGGCGGACCTGGAGCTGATGAAGACATACAGTCCCACTTCCCTATTCATCTTGGTTTTACTAAGATGAATTGAGAGCGGAAGCAGACTGGATGATGAAGGAATTCAAAGATCGTGCCAGAAGTTCACATCAATCCATCACATTCCAAGAGGAACTGCAGAAGGATTGACGAACCAGACTCAAGCTCATGATTTCGTTCACCCCCATGTTGATGGACAAATAAAGATAAATGACCGGACTTGAAGAGATGGGAGATAGTAAATTTCTGAATGAACTGATATTGAAGCAAACCCCTATGTTTGGATGGACTGATTCTGTGAAGGAAAAAGTTGACGATGAATTCTCATTTCCCTTGACCCATTTAAGTTTCATTATCTGGTTATAAATCTTGTAAAGATTTCAAATTCTCTAGAAACATCTCAGTTCCGTGTTCATTCTGCGTTCTCTTGATAATGGCCTCGTTTTGAGAATTTTGGTGAATTGTGAAGACCTATGTTCTTGAGCGCAGTACGTTACTTCTGTTAGGAAATTTTGGAATTTCCATTACTCTTTTGAGCAGTCTGTTTTCCTCTAAGCTATGATATCTGATTCTGTTAATCTCTGGACTGTAGGAGTACTAGGTGGACTAAGAATAGGTTGTTGGTTCACGACTCGAGATAAAGTATGATCATCATGAGGGCATAATTATGTGGTGCTCGTATTATGACGCCTGATCAACGTAATAATACTTACACCATATAATGTGCACTTATTGTGATCATAGGATATCCGAGGAGTGCCTTTGAAATCCTAAAAGTTCTGATATCTCATCTGAATTATCTGCGATTAGTGAGACTCTGAGTTCTTTCTATCTATGCTTATTTTGTCTTTGTCCGTTAGAAATCTGAATAAGTCTGAAACTCTGATCTTAAGCCTCATTGTAAAGCTCTCTATTGTTTGAATCTCGTCATTTGATCTGATTTCTGTCTATATTCAATATGTAATTCTGATAAGATTCACCTAGCGTCATCTGTTATATGTTGCATTGGTTTGACCCGATTCACTCTAATTCGTTTTGTTCTGAGGGATCCTAAACCTTTTTATCTGGATTGAGTCATGAGAAACTAGTTGTACTTGGAAGATTTTGTTGGGAGAACCTCCCTGAGCGTGAAGATATCTACGAGGATCAGTAATCTGCTACGATTCCGTCTGACCTTGCAACTTCAAATTTCGCGGACGAAATTTTCTTTTAAGAGGGGAAGAAGTTGTAATACCTAAGATTTAAAACTTTACAAAATGACCAAAATGCCCCTAAGAATTAAAACTTTAATAAAAGTTTATGTAATTATGAATAAATCAAAAATAATTATACAAAAAAAACTTTATAAAACTTATAAAGTTATGAAAATTGACAAATTAAAATTTTAAACCATAAGTACACGTTTTCCTAAGACTAGAAATAATTCAAATTGATTTAAATTAATTGTACAATATTTATTTATGGTATAACTAAAGTAAATAAGGTAAATTGTATACAAAATAATTTGGAAAATCATGGAGGCCGAAATTTTTGAGCCCATTCCCATGAGACTCGGCCTAAATATCAGATATATTCTCCCTATCAATTTTCAATTGCCAAATCAAATCAAAGAAATCAAGAAAAAATTCAAAACCCTAGCCGAAACATCAAAATAAATCACCATCACCTCATAAAAATTTTCTGAAGCATGTAAATAATTTTCCTGGGTCCTTGGAGATCATTAGAAGCCTATAAAAATAAGTATCTATCATTTGGAAGCGTGGTTCGAAGGTGGTGAATTTATTTGTGTCGAATAAACCCTACCGAGAAGAATAATTCACAAGGCCACATCCATTCGATCCTAACCATATTGGGTATTTTTGTACCACTCTCTATACTCTATATGATCTGTAAAATTTGTTAAATTTGATCCATGCATGTTTATATGGCCATACGAAATTAATCCTAACAAAAACCCTAATTTCATGCAAGATTGACAAATCAGCCTAAATGAATTTTGTTAATTGAGATCTGATTTTTCTGGACTTCTATGATATATATGATACCTGTAAAAATTGTTGGTTGAATTGTTTGAGGCTTAAAATCATCTATGGTGGATTATGTATAATTGGCAAAAGAGAAAATAGAGGGAAAAAGGGTTCTTGACCAAATGTTAGGGTTTTCATAATTTTCTGGTTCATAGTAAATGTAATGATTGCATAATAATCATTTTAGGGTTTGGGAAAAATTAGGGCTTGTGAGTTGTATTTTTGTTTAAAACCGATTTGAAATTAAAAGGTTAAGGGGCTGTTTTGTAAATTATGAAAGTATGGGACCATTTTTGTAACTCTTGTAAATACAGTAGATTAATGCAAAAAATAATTGTAAGGACCAAAGATGCATATTTTGTAAGTTTGGGATTTAAATTGTAATTAGGGTTAATTATTATATTCGAATTGAATTGATTTAAATATAAGGGTTTGTTTTGTAAATATGATAAATTGAGAATGTTTCGTACATAATTTAATGTGTAGGGTAATTTGTGTAAATATTGGGAATTGAGGGGTTAATGTGTTAATATGAAATTTTTAAGGATAATTTTGTTAATTTGGAAACTTAAGGGGTTAATTATGTAAATACCTATATTCGGCATAAATTAATGTTAAGGGACTAAAATGGTAATTTTGTGATGCTTGATGGACTTATGTGGTATTTGGTTAATTATGTGATTACATGTTAATTAGATAATTAAAAGGTTTATATTGTAAATATTATAACTAGAGGGACTAAAAATGTAAATATGGAAGTAACATGTGTAATTCGACATAAACATGATGTAGGGACTGATTATGACATTTTTGAATAGTTGTGATGCTTATGTGATAATTATATTTGTTGAAGGATTAAATATGTAAATGAGATAATTGAAGGGCCTAATATGGTAAACTTTGTAAACTTAAGGGTGTAAAGGGTAATATTTGTATGTTTGAATTTCTTGACTTAAGTTGGTATGTTATAATGTGAATGTGATCATCTGTGACCTTCAACTTGTGAAATTACACTTTTAACCCTAAAACATGTTCAGTGACCTAACGAAACCCTAATCTCAGAAAATGTATATAAAAGGAAATCTTTAATACATGAGGCCATGAAACTTGATGAAATGTTACAACTAACTTATAAGAATATGTTAATAAGTGGAAACTTGCCTACTTTGTAAAAACTGCTAAATCTGGAAAGTTACTAAATCTAGAAAGTTACTAAATATGGAAAGTTGCTAAACCTGGAAAGTTTCTAAAAACGGAAAGATAACCTAAAAAGGAGTAATCTGATTTTAAATGAACTATTGAATAATTCTGGACTTCTAATCCGTCTAGGTTCTGTGAAGAAGGAGGAGTTCCTATTTCTGCCTGATGTTTTCTTGTGTCTGCTTTGTCGTCTGGTCGAGGTACAGATATTCTGACCTTTTCAGTAAAGGTTTCTCATGACTCTCTCCTTTTCTTTTGATCTGACGTTCTGTTTAGGGTTCCCGATGCCATTGCTATGAAACCCCATTTTATTTTCTGAACCTTTTTTGTGATGAACCTTTGTTATCTGAACCTTCTGATTTGGACTTTCTGATTTGACCTTCTGATTTGGACTTTATGATATGGACCTCTGATATGTATTTCTGATCTGATTATTTTGATGACCTATTATCTGCGTCATTTATGACATTCTGTTTGACCTATTCTAGTTTGACACCCGAGCCAAATTTATTTCACTAGGCATGGGGGTTCCATGTCCGTGTCAGAGATGCACCTTTGGCATGACTCCAGGGCAGGGGAGTGATGTTCTGCCACGTCCCCTTTTCTGTTATATGATATGCGCACTTTATGATATGATTTACTATGGCCAATCTGAGTTATGTGGGGGCGTATGGATGCATCCTAGATCTGTTTCTGTTATTTGTTATCTGTTATCTGGTGAATGTGGCTGTGTGTGCAATATACGTCCTTCATAACCCATTGAGGTCACCCCTCTGTTTACATATGATATTTTGAGGTCTCCCCTCATTATGACTATGATTATGATTATGATGAAGGCATTATTATATCTGTTTCTGGGCTCGTGGTTGATGACTAACCCTTACCTTATCTCTTAATACTTGCCTTTGATTACATTCTGTTATTTTCTATATACCTTATTCAGTATTCATCTTTGTTTCATATTACTTTGTTTTTATATCTGTTCACTGGGCTTTTTAAGCTCAGCCGCGTTTTCTTTCTTCCGCGGAAGGTTTTAGAAGGAAGCTGGGATATGGATGAAGAGTGCAAATAGGAGCTTTCAGAGAGGAATTGCTTGATGAGTTAATAGTGGTTCTGAAGATGCTTTAGATTAGTCATTTTTGTACTTAGTTTTGATATTGTATTCCTTATCATGGAACCTTTTGTAACCCTTGTATCCATTTGTATTATTAAAGTTTATGCTTGTGTTTGTTCTGATTGACACCATGAATGTAACACTTTAGCCCTTGTTGGGTTGGGGTGTTACAGAGTCCCATTCATTGTGTGTCCAAGAAGGGTGGTATTACGGTTGTTAAAAATGATGATAATGAGTTGATTCCTACTCGATTGGTAACAGGATGGCGTGTTTGCATCGACTATTGAAAGTTGAATGATGCCACCCGTAAAGACCACTTTCCTCTACCTTTCATGGACCAAATGCTCGAAAGAATGGCGGGAAATGAATACTGTTGTTTCCTTGACGGTTTTTCGGGTTACTTCCAAATTCCCATTGATCCTCAAGATCAAGAGAAAACGACTTTCACGTGTCCATATGGAACATTTGCCTATCGACGCATGCCTTTTGGCTTGTGCAATGCTCCAGGCACGTTTCAAAGATGCATGATGGCTATTTTTCACGACATGATCGAGAAAACAATCGAGGTCTTCATGGATGATTTTTCGGTCGTTGGGAATTCATTTGAATCGTGTCTCACCAATTTAGACAAAATGCTTCAACGTTGTGAAGATACAAATCTTTGTCTAAATTGGGAGAAAAGTCAATTCATGGTCAACGAAGGCATTGTCCTTGGCCATAAGATTTCTAAGAACGGGATTGAGGTTGACAAAGCTAAAATCGATGTCATTTTTAAACTACCTCCTCCCACAACTGTTAAAGGTGGTCGGAGTTTTCTGGGTCATGCCGGATTTTATCATAGATTTATCCAAGATTTTTCAAAAATAGCCCGGCCTATGACCCGACTTCTTGAAAAGGAAACTCCATTTATCTTTTCCGATGAGTGCATTGAAGCTTTTCAAACACTCAAGAAAAAGCTCACTGAAGCACCTATCCTAGTTGCCCCCGACTGGGACCTTCCATTTGAGCTTATGTGCGACGCAAGCGATTTTGCCATAGGTTCGGTTTTGGGGCAACGCAAAACCAAGTATTTTCAGCCTATACACTATGCAAGCAAGACTTTAAACAAGGCTCAAGCTCATTACACCACGACGGAAAAAGAATTGTTAGCCGTGGTGTATGCTTTTGAGAAATTTTGGCCATACGTGATCTTGTCGAAAAGCATAGTGTATACGGATCACTCTGCTTTGAAATACCTATTTGCTAAGCAAGATGCTAAGCCGAGATTGCTTCAATGGGTTCTCCTCCTACAAGAATTTGATATCATCATACGTGATAAGAAGGGAGTCGAGAACCTTGCTGCTGATCACTTGTCCCGAATAGAGAATCCTCATCAAAGTGTTCTCGAGAAACAGGAAATTAATGAAACATTTCCTCTCGAGACACTTAACGTGGTGATTCGAGTACCCCATGGTTTGCCGATTTTGCAAACTACCATGCGGGGAATTTTCTGGTGAAAGGGATGTCGTCCCAACAAAAAAACAAGTTTTTCAAAGATGTAAAACATTACTTTTGGGACGACTCCTATTTGTTTAAGATTTTTGCGGATCAAGTCATCCGAAGGTGTGTGTACGGGCAAGAAGCCAATGACATTCTCAAGGCTTGTCACAATGGACCCACCGGGGGACATCATGGCCCGAATTACACCGCCAAGATGGTGTTTGATTCTGGATTTTATTGGCCTACCATCTACAAAGATGCCCATGACTTGGTCAAATCTTGTGACGCATGTCAACGTCAAGGAAAAATTTCGCAACGTGATGAAATGCCACAAAATATCATTCAAGTTTGTGAAATCTTTGACGTATGGGGCATCAATTTTATAGGCCCATTCCCGTCTTCACGAGGGAACAAATACATACTCGTTGTTGTCGACTACTTATCGAAATGGGTTGAAGCGAAAGCGCTCCCCACCAACGATGCCCGAGTTGTTGTCAAGTTTCTTAAATCTCTCTTCTCTCTTTTTGGAACTCCCCGTGCTATCATTAGTGATCGTGGTACATACTTTTGCAACGACCAATTTGCAAAGGTCATGCTTAAGTACGGTGTTACTCAGCGCCTTACTAACGCGTACCACCCACAAACAAGTGGGCAAGTGGAGGTTTCAAACCGAGGTTTAAAAAGAATTCTTGAAAGGACCGTAGACGAAAACCGTGCCTCTTGGTCGGAAAAGTTAGATGACGCTCTATGGGCTTTTCATACGGCTTATAAAACACCCATCGGGTGTAACCCTTATAAGCTCATGTATGGAAAAGCGTGTCATCTACCGATCGAGCTCAAGCACAAAGCTTATTGGGCCTTGAAGCATGCTAACTTCGATCTTAATTCCGCGGGTGATCATAGGAAAGTTCAACTCAATGAACTTCGTGATCAAGCTTATGAAAACTCTTTAATCTATAAAGAGAAAACAAAGAAGATCCACGACTCCAAAATCAAGAACCGCGTTTTCAACGTTGGTGACCGAGTCCTTCTTTTTAACTCTAGATTGAAGATATTTTCGGGTAAGCTCAAAACCCGCTAGACTGGATCATTCATCGTTGCTAAAGTTTTTCCTTATGGTACCGTCGAGTTATCTCAAAATGATGGTTCAAATTTCAAAGTGAACGGTCATAGGTTGAAGCATTATTTTGGAGGGGACATACCACCCATGGTTGTCCCGGATCTCCAAACTTTCCCCATGGACCAATGAATTCGGTGTCGAGTCAAGCTAGCGACTCGGTTAACAAAAATAGTAGCATTACATGGGTTTTCACCCATCTCTCTGACTTCTTTCTCTTTTCTAAAACCTAAGTGTGGGGGAGTTCCCCTGCTCTTTGTAAAAAAAAAATGTTGTTCCCACACTTGCCCAAATCTAAAACTTTTTACGTTTCAAAGTGTTGGCTAAGTGCCGGTACTTTGAATATTGAGGGCAATATTCAATTCTAAGTGTGGGGGGGAGGTATTCTTGGCGAATTTAATCACATTTGTACCTTCTAGTGCCATAATACCCCCGTTTTGGCCAAAAACATTTTTTTAGTGGAAGTGCTTTGCGCTAACACAACAAAAGGTTATCAGTCCACCACGTCTAACATAAGGACTGGCTAATCCAAGGGCAAATGGCTCTTGGTAAAGATATCTCAAATCCGTTTATGGCTTACAATTTTCCAAAAATTGTATGGCGTTCAACTCACCATATCTTTGATAGTGAAGAGTTGGCTAGCCCATAAGGTTATGGCTTGTGGTAAAGGCAGTGGAATACCATAATTGGTAATCAACTCACCAAGATGACGATTGTATTCCATCAAAGAGTTGGCTAGTCCAAGAGCAAACGGCTTTTGGTAAAGACAAATCAAAACCGTTGACAGCTTATGGTTTGCTAAAAATCATATGGTTAACAGTGTACCATAGTTCTTACTTGAACTGAAACATTTGGCCACTCCAGAAGTAATGGCTTTTGGTAAAGAGACTTCAAATCCATTAAATTTTCATAAAAGATTGCTAGAGACTAGCAATAGTTTAGTGTGGGGGATTAATGCGTATGTGAATACTCATCATTTTTATCCAATCTGAACTGCAAAAACATTTAAAAACGCTCAAAAATGCATCAAAATATTGAAAATATCCCAGGATCGTGTTTTATATGTTTCAGATGCAAAATGAGTGAAAACAGATGAAAAACGAACAAAGTTTGCATAATTGGCAGTTTCAGTCCCTCAACTTTCAAAAGTTGTCAAAACTAGTCCCTGAGCATTTATTTTGAAAGATAAGTCAACCCAAGTCCTTTAAAAGTCAAATATTATCAAAAATAATCTTTTGGTAAAAAGTTTCAAAAGTTTACATGTTTGGTCCCTCAAGTTTCAAAGTTTGGCATATTTGGTCCCTGGAATTTTAAAAAATGGAAAATTGCAATAATGGTCCTTGGATTATGGAAGCTTGGCAGGAAAGGACTTTGGTACACTTTGGGAAGTTACATTTTCAGTCCATGAGTTTTCAAAAATTACACAATTGGTCCTTGTTGTTATTTAATAAACCAAATGGACCCTTTGATATTACAACCCAATATCCCAATCCAAACCAAAACACAATCTGATCCACAAGTTCCCCCAAGCCCATTCCCACATAAGCCCAACAACCAAAACCTTTTCACATTTTATATTAGAAACGTTCCTTTGACTTGGTCAACACCCAGAGTCAAACGACTCACCTTCCTCAAAACCCCCTGCTATTAACCACCATACAACCCCCCAACTCCACTCCAACTCCTGCCATACTCCACCTCCACCCTCAAAAGCCCCCCTCCTCACCTTCCCCCATATCACCTCCTTCAATAATAAGACACAAGTTGCCATGCCCCGTCACCAATCCACAACACTCAAATGGGCGCCAAAAGAAATCAAAAGCTGAGATGTATCTGTAAGAATTCAATGGCTGGAATTCATTGAAAAGAAGCACAAGATGGGATTTCAATTGTTTTCACTCACCAAGAAAGCACACAACAGAAGAAGACAAAAATTGATGTGAAACCCTAGCTCAAGAGTAGTATAAATAGAACATGTTGTAAGCCTCTTATGACAGTCATTAATTAGGTTTTAGTAGTAGTCAATGAAGTAGGTTGTAGTTTTAATTTTCAGAACTTGATTAGTTTTATTTTAAGTCTGTTGTATCCTTTTCATATCAATGAAAGTTTAACTTTTTTTTACTCATTGTTGCTGCTCATCTTCTTTTTTTTTTAGTCCTCAAGTCTTCTTTACCATTGCTTATTTAAGTGAAGTCAAGTCTAGTTTACAGTCATTTATCAAAAATTCTGCTTAACACCATGGTTTAACTTTGAAAATCTCATCAGTCACCCCATAAGGGAGTGTTTGGGTCAAAGGTTCTTTGTGGTCGTAAAACTGATTTTGCCCAAAATTACACTAAGGTCAGTTCCAATTTAGAGTATTTAGTCATTCTAAAGCAAACTTTAGTACCCTTAAGTAGTATTATGGCCTGTTGCTTAGTTTTTCAAAAATTTCTTATAACCACTGATTGTTACAAGTAGCATAAGTAGGTTCTTAGTTACTGCACTTTTGTTGTTTCTATTGTTTTATCTTAGTTCCAGTTATGATTATTTATCATGTTGTAACTGGATAGTTTAGTTTGTAGGTTTCACTTGCTTTTTACCCACTTCCACTCAACTATTCACCAACAGCCAAACCTGCCCTCAGCCCTATTTTTGATCCCACTTTTGGTATGATAGATTAGGAGTTAGAGGTTGGAATTAGGTAATCAGATAGTTTGTTGGCTTGTTAATTTTTTGATATTTTTGTTTTATTTTTAGAATTTTTTTACAAGCTTGTGCATTAGTCCAAAGTAGCCCCTCAGTAGACCATTTAGTTGTTCTTGCCTGATTTGCAGCCTAGTTTAGGTTTGCCTAGTTATGTTTTTTAGATTAGGACAATTGTTTCCTGCTTTATTCCTGTCCCTTTAGTGCTTTTTAGGTTCTCCCCTTAGTAAACCTTAGCTTATTTCAGCTTTTGCTAGCTTTTGAGCAGCCTGGTATAAGTCCCTTATGGCTTGCTATATCAGCTTGCAGCCCAACTTATAGGCTGGTTCACAAGCTCATATTAAACTCAGCTTGCCTTCGTATTTGGTCCACAGGCTCCCTGGCAGGTTATCTTTATGTGCTTAATGCTTTTTGGATAGAACGGCTCGTTGGTACTAGCTTGTTTTGGCAACCAAACTCACCCATTCACACTGCATAAACCCTATTTGGCCTGTTTAACTTTTGGGCCTCAGTAGGATTACCTAAGTTTGTTGATTCTTATTTCTGTGTTACCTAGGTTGTTAATTACTGTTGTATGTGTTAATCTGAGCTTGTGAGAGCTTATACTTTGCTTAGCTTTTATACGCATTTGATTTAGCTACTAGTAGTCATCTTTTCATTTAAGTTTTGTTAGTTTATATCTGTTGAATGAGCTTATGAGCCTGCTTGATTGATAACTGAGTGTATTTGATTCTGCTATCTTGCTTGTTTGCTTGAATTTGTTTGTGTACTCATTGATGGTGGTTAGTTTGTTGGATTGTGTATGCTTATGTTTGTCCTCAGCTTGGGTCCTTGAGCATATCTTGGCTAGCTACCACTCTTTTGAACTCCTTGTGGCATAAGACAATCACTGTGGAGATTTTGCGTTTGTTTAAACTAGATTTTAGCTTTTCAGCTAAAGTGGTTTCCTTAAAGTTGGTTGTTGTTGGTTTACACAGGTTTGGCAAAAAGAAAAACAAAAAAAAAATGTTGTAAAAAAATGTTGGGGTTTGGACAGAGTCAAACCTGGGTCTCTTCTCACACACATACACAGAACAACATCACCAATCCAACTACCCTAGGGTCTTGTTTCAATATTATCTCACAATATTTATTCTTTTGTCCTTGTTTTTTTTAGCCTAATTAAGCTTATCAGCCTATAATCTGCTTGTTCCAGCTTATTTCTAAGTGCTTATATCATCTTTTCATTTTTCCTAGGTCAGAATTAGGGTTATTTAATTTCCAAAATATTTTCAGAATTTTCCCATAAGTTTTAGAATTTTTCATAATTTAATTTGGTTTAAATTGTTTTTAAATCATTATAAAAAATATAAAAGTCCAAAAAAAATATTTTTCTTTTTCCAAAAATTTTCCTTCATCGTTAGAATCGTAGAAAAATAATTTTTACACCTGTAGGATTAGTGTAGCATTAAATTCATTTTTTCTTTTGTGCACTTACGTTTTTAATTAATTAACTTTTATGTTTTTAGTTTAGCTTGCGTCTTAGCATTTCCCAAATTCCCTATCATGTTTCCCGTAGTTTTTAGGTAGTTTTAAGATTTCCTTAGCATTCCATTGTTCATTTTCCCATTTAGGTTGCGTTTATTTCATTTTTCGTTTGTTAATTATTAATTCTCGTAACTTTAACGTACCACAATACCAAATAACTCTCACAATCGAACTTACAAGCATTTTAATCTCCAAATCTCACACGATATCGCCCATTCACACCTCGTTAGGATACAACCCGGGTAATCACTTACCCGGTATCAGATATATATATATATATATATATATATATATATATATATATATATATATATATATATATATATATATATATATATATATATTGTATTCACGAGTTTTTGCAAGTTAACCTTTTCCTAAAGGTTAATTAGTAAATTCACTCACGTCTACATTGTATTTATTTTGATACACGTTTCACACGCAATCAGTTCCAAACGACACAACCCTTCGCAAGTTTCCAGAAATAACTAACTATATAACTACTTTAACTAACTTAACCGACACAACGGTTATTAAGTTTCTATTGAACACGTTTGGTCCTTTAAGTTTCCTGAAAAAGCAATATCGAGATTATCTTTGGTTCACAGTGTTTGAGTTATTGATGTGTTATTGCGAGGAGATGATGTGGCACTGAGGTGGCATACCAATAACGTGTTAATCGTCTCAATGATACCTAGTGCTCTAATAGTAAAAATTAGGTTAATTTTAGTGAATTTTTTAAACGGTCAATAACCACTACCTAATTACCAAACCAACTGTCGCATAAGTTTTTTACGAAAATAAACTTTTGATTCTCATTCGTTAGATTCATTTGAGAAAAGAATTTCGACCTTACACATGCTTAAAAACGCGACCCAAGTTTTAAAACGCGGCCCAATTTTTAAAGCGGCGACACAATTTTCCAAACTCACGCGACACATATTATTTAAACGCGACCCACATTATTTAAATGCTACAAGTAAAGCGCGAATAAGTGACTAAGACTCAAAACGCGACTAATTGACAAAAAAAAGGCGACCCACTTGACAAATAAAACGCTACTAAGACATATTTACGACCATTTGTGCGTTGTTCACAGTGATTTCTTCTTGTGTGACGACATCTTTAACCGTGGAAATGATATTGAACTAAAATTTGAGAATTTTATGGGTATTGTTGTATTTTATTAGGTACATTATTGATAAATGAATATTTAAGAAAATTCATTGTTATTAGATGTCATTAACTCAATACTACATCAGTGAATGATAATAAAATGCATCAAGATGAGTTTCTTTATTGATCTTTACTTCTTTCTTTATAATGGATATCTGATTCTCGAAAGTTCAATATTTATATTGGCCACTAGGGTTTTGCGAAACCCTAATGTGGACTCAAGATCTGTTGTTGCTAATGAACCTTTCGTGGGTGATTCTAAGGCCTATCCTACAAGTCTTGGTGAGTTGGAATCTGATCCAATGATGAACCCTAGTAGGCGTAATAAGTTGAATTTGGATGAGGTTGTTTATGACGCTGGAACTTTAGGTGAAACTAATATGATGAGCAACCCTAATTTGGACAAAGGTAATGTTTATGAAACTTTCGGACCTGATGGTGCTAATGAGCCATTACCTTCTGAATTTGCTTCGGTTAATACTAGTCTTGGGGAGTTGAATGTTGGTTCAACGATGAACCCTAGTAGTAACTATGGGACCAGCTCGTCTACGTTCTCTCAAGCTAATATTAATACGCCGTTGTTTTGTGAATCAAGCACATCAAGTATTGATGTTAACCTGCCCGAAGTTGATGGAATTAGTGTCTCTTTGAAGGCTGGAAGGGTGCATGTCTCTAATTCGTCTATAAGTGATATTCTTACTACACGTACAACCTCCCCTTCAAAGGAAAATCAAACAGGTCCTACTTCTTTTCTCCAATCTGTTGAGGTTAATTCGAACCCCAAATCGTATGCTGGTGCAACTAGTGGTGTGCAACATACAAATGGTAAAGGTAAATCTAACTTTCGTCCTCTTAAGGTTGATAATATGTTTAATGGAGTTGATGTGTCTATACCTCGTAAAGTTGTTGAAACGATTAATACCAAATATAAGCACACTCTTTATGAGTATTTTATTGGTAAGCGTATTGCTTTCCCGGTGGTGGAATATTTTGTTCGTAACAATTGGGCTAAGTATGGTTTAAAACGTGTTATGATGAATGCAAACGGTTTCTTTTTCTTTAAGTTTGATTCTCAGGTCGGATTAGAGGCTATTCTTGAAGTTGGTCCTTGGATGATTAAAAACAGCCCCATTATTATTAAAAAAATGAACCGTGAGTACTAGCTTAATGAAAGAGGAGTTAACCCGTATTCTGGTACAGGTTAAACTTCATGATGTCCCATTGTAGGTTTTTAATGAGGATGGTATTAGTATCATTGCTACACACATTGGTAAGCCTATCATGCTTGATTCCTATACTATCTCGATGTGTATTGATTCTTGGGGTAGGAGTAGCTTTGCTCGTTGTTTAATTGAGATTGATTCAAAGGCTGCCCTTAAGGAATCTATTACTGTAGGGGTCCCTTTTATTGATCGGCTTGGTTTTTCTTCTGAAATTATTCCGGTGGAATATGAATGGAAACCTCCTAGGTGCAATGTTTGTTTGATTTTTGGCCATTCTGTTTATACTTTTCCTAAGAAAGTTGTGACTCCTCTAGTTGTGGAGAAAAATAATGATGGGTTTCAACAAGTGGGTTATAAAAAGGGTACAAATAAGAAGGGTGCTAAGGAACAAAAAGCTGGTAATGTTTTAGCACCCCCTCCCAAGGGGAAGCTAGTACTAGTTCTGGTCATCCCCCTAATACGGTAGGTGCTTCTACTTCAAATAAAACCAATAAATCTAAAGATAACAACCAACCTACTCGTAATGTTACTAATAGTAATAGCCACCCTACACCTACGGTAACTTCTCCAAACTTGGCTGTTAATGTGACTACATCTAATCCATTTGATTCTTTGGCTTTTGAAGATGGTGTTAATGAAACTATAGAGTTGGATGATAATGAGGAAGTTGTAAACACTTTTGATGAATCAGGTAACTTATTTGATAATCCGGGGGCAAGCACTCCCGCTATGAATGTTCCTGATGTTTAGTATCGCCTCTTGGAATATTAGGGGTTTGAACTGCTCCCCTAAACAAAAAGAGGTTAGACATGTTGTGAATGAAAATAATCTTAGTGTGTGCGGTGTTGGAGTCTCACGTGGATGCTTCTGTGGTTTATGACATGTCGTAATGTGTGCCATCAATGGAAGTGGACGTCTAATGGTAATCTTTGTGATAAGGGATCCCGGATTATTCTTGGCTGGAATGATGACATTGTTGATGTTATGATTATGTCTCAAACTAACCAAATTATGCATGTTCAGGTTAACATCTGGGCGGAAAACAAAACCTTTTTTTTTTCTTTAGTGTATGCAGATAACTATTACGCGAATTGTAGAGCACTGTGGAGCAATCTTGTGTGTCATGCAGGTTTTATGCGTAGTAGGCCTTGGGTCTTGTTGGGTGACTTTAATGCGACTCTTAACTTGGAAGATCAATCATGTGGTGGCTACACTCCTGACATTGCTATGCGCGAATTTAAATATTGTGTAAAGAGTATGGAGGTTGCGGATGTTAATAGCACAGGATTCACTTTACATGGAATCAAAAACCAAAATGCTCTAATGGAAATTTGAAGAAAATTGAAAGGATTATGGGTAATCTTCAGTTCTGTGATTCTTTTCCGGGTTCATTTGCTATCTTTCAACCTTATCGTATATCAGATCATTCTCCTTGTGTGCTTCGTATCCCTCAGGTGGCCAAGCTCAAACCTAAACCTTTTAAGTTCTCTAATTTTCTAGTGCATAAAGAGGTAATTTGCATGCTCATTATCTTCTTGCTTTTAAGGAGGCTACATTAGATGAAGAGCAATTTTTAAAGCAAAAATCCATAGTTCAATGGCTTCATGCAGGTGATTATAATACGGCTTACTTTCATAATATTGTTAAAAGTAAATGTGCCCGTAATCGAATTGAATTGGTTCGAGACTCGGCTAATGTTTTGTATGAAGGTAATGCGGTTGCAAGGCTTTTGTTTCTGATGCGTAGTTTTGCAACCTTGCAAAAGGTTTAACTTCTCAAGGGATCTTGAGAAGCTTGCAATCCCCACCAGGCAGTGTACCTGACCGTTGTAGTATAGTGAGTGGCAAGTACCGGGGGATTGATCGTTCTCTAGGGGAATAGTGTCATTAGGATTGAAAGCTAAGTCAACTAGGTTTAGAGGTGAGGGATGATTCTTTTTGTATTTTTATATTTTTATGAAAGCAAATAAAAGCTCGGGTTTGGAAGAATGGGCGGAATTAGTTGCTAGTCAACTAACCCAAAATTACTACAAATGAAAAATTAAATAAAATAACAGAAAAGTAAATGTGGTGAACTTCTTATAATGGGAAAACGTATTTACTTAGATTTCACTACTCCCTAGTTATCTCTTATTGATTAATTGATTTGTTACAGTTGTTTGGATGAAGGGTTGTATTCCTTAATACCAGTTATGGGGTTGTGTACGTCCTTCCCCACTCTATAAGCTTCTATCTCTTCCTATCCAGGCCTTGTAAATAGTTACTTATGCCTTAAATACAACCAACAACAGCATAGTACACATCTGATTACGTTTCTTAAGACGTTCAAGCCTATTACCATATAGGAGTATAGCCAGTTTTCTTAAGCCTAACACGAAAATCAATCACCCAAATCAACTAATAACAAATCAACAACTAGGTTTCATTAGATCTAAGTAAACACAAAGAGAATTAAGCTGGCATGTTAAAAGAAAGAAAAGATAAACAATCAATCAAACAATACATAGACGTATTGAATGATTAAAAAGAAGACTTATCTTCAATTGAACATCAAGGAAAAGAGGGCTTGGAAACACTAAGTTTATAGGAAAATTTGTCTAGGGTTTTATCTCCTAAAAGTTACACACTTAATGAATGAAAAATCAAAAAATATATATAGAAATACAAGTCTGACGGCTTCAGGTATTACCCTCTGACGCCGTCAGATCGCCGTGTTTTAGGGTTTTGTATCACCCAAGAGATCTCTGACGCCGTCCCTTTATAAGGGTTCCGGGCCGTCTCGTGTAGTGCTAAAGAGAGACGGCTTTGTTACTGGAACACCTGACGCCGTCAGGTGTTAACCTGACACTTTCTTCTAGGGCATCTCAGCATAAAAGTCCTTGGCTTATCATCATAGGTGACGGCGTCAGCTCTAAAGCGTGACGCCGTCAGGTGTTAAATCCTGACTTTCTTGTTCTCTTCATTCTTGAGCATAAAAACATCCAAAAAAACTCCAAAATGCTCCATTTTCCAGAATTCATGTCTCAAGTACCTAAAATGACAAAAGAAACGATTTAAGGTAGTATTTGATCATAAAAACACGATTTAGGGCTTAAATGACCCCCTAAAAGCGTAACAAATATTTCCTTATCAAATACCCTTACACTTGAGATTTGCTTGTCCTCAAGCAAATGAGCTTTTATACCAATTAAAATACAAGTTAGGGGTCATTTAACATTAATATAAAAGTAATTACAACAAATGATTGATCTACCCTAATCAAAACAAGTATGGAAATTATATACTAGCACCTCACATATAGTGTTTGGATACTCTCATCTCTCGGATGTTATAAGTGTATATATCACAAATGAAAATGGAAGAAATATCTCTCACTACCTGTCATAGCAAATAGATTACCATAGGCTTGGGAAAGGATCAAGCCTCCACCACTTTGGCGTAAGCACCTAGGATAAACTATCAAAGAGGTCTTTTAAAGGGTTATAACGTTAGGTGTAGGGATATGGAAAACACGGTTTTATTGGATAAAAGGGATATTTAACTGGTGGCAAGTCAACTGTCTTAGTTAATTATATGTACAATGTGGCGTTGCTAAGCCAAGACTCGACTCAACTTAAGCTAATAACGAAATAACATAAACATAAATAAAATAAAAGGAATCGGATTGTAGTCCGTATGTTTTTTCTACTTTTATTTTTCTTTTTTTATTTTTTCTTGTTTTTCGATTTTTTTTTCCCATACACTCTTGCCCTACCATCCAAAATAATACATCAAAGGAGCTCGTTTCCTCCCCTTACACTTGAACTTTTACATAAATCAAAATAAAGACTCGAATCAAGATAATCAAAATATTTGGTGTAGGACCGTAGAACAACCTTAATCACTATTGAATGAAGCCTAAATCTAGAGAGAGAAAGTAAGTAAAGAGAGAGAAAGAGTGGGAACTCTATTGTGTGAAATAATGACCTTGATATAACTAAGAGAACAAACCTCAAAATGAGGTATTACAAGAGTATTTATACTAATAGTCTAGGGCATCTCTTATTGTCATAACTCGTAATTTCAGGTCATTTTTCAAACGTCGAAATTTCATTATTCATCACGGAAAGTTACTATTCATCTATTAAGATTCATCATTTACTATTCACCGATCACTATTCATCATTTTACTATTCATCGTTTTCGGAGTTAGTTTGAGATTCTGAGAAGCGTTCAAAAAATTTTACTATTCATATGACACTATTCATTCCTGGAAGGAAATCACTATTCACGATTGTCATTTATCATTTCGTAAATCTACTTTACGGGTATTCAAATTCGCGTAACCAGTTAGGTTTAGCTGCGAATTTATGCATCATCAGTAGGGACACGTCATATAGACTGGAGTAGTCTACATATTATCAGTAACGTCATCAACACTTTAGACCATGCACGGATATGCATTATTTCCATTTACGTATGATTAATTTGTAATTAACGTTACCACTCAGTTTTTCCTACTAACATATACCCGATACTTCCGTCTACGATCCTAATATATTTTCATAGTCTTTATAATAATATAAAAAATTATATTATTAATTTACCCGGTGTTTTGAAACCAATTGCTATATTTTCCGGTAAACGACTATAATTACGTCGAATCACGATATTTCAATACGGCAACTATTTTAACACCCGATTTTCATCAGGAATGTAATTTCATAATTTTTACAACATCGTCATATTTTATTTGGTACCGTTAAACTTTATTTCTAGCAAACTCGGTACCCGGTAACACCTAAACTACACAATAACTAACTAAATCTACACAAAAGTCTTCCCTTCACTTACACACTAACCCTTTTCTTACTCAAAACCCACGCCCCCTTCCCTTTTTTATGGATCTTGTCCCCTTTACCTTTATATTTATTTCTTATACTTCCTAATATATACAAGTAATAATCAACTAGTAAAATAAGCTCCATATTCTCTCTTTTTCCTTCCTCTTGATCGGCCATCACCAACAACCAAGAAGAATCCATAGTTTTTCAAAGATCAAGTGTTAAAACAAGTCTTAGTATTAATCTAGTTAAGGTTTTGAAATAAAAACCTCAAGATTATTAAGTTTTCTTGCTCAAAAATCATCAAATATTCAAGTAAGCTTCAATAACACATTTTTAATCTTTTCATACTTTCATTTGATGTATTTTCAAGCCATAGTAGTAGATCATGCAAATATATATGTTATATATACCACTTTATACAATAATACTCTTTAATCTTAGATCTATAATATTTATTTGTAACTTCAAGAGATCCACCAAGATTGGTGATGTTTAGGAACCCATGACACCCTAAAAAGGTGTATGGTAAGATTAGACTAGATTTGTGGTGATTGAAAGTGTTTTGGTTGAAGTTGAAACTAGTTTGGAACCCTAGAAATGATTTTTGAAACTATATATATACCTACTGTCCTTATTTTGAAAACGTGGGAAAATCAGTAGATGGTGGGTAATTTTTAACCAAAGATTTAGAAAATACTTTAAAAAACGAAGCCGTGGGCGAAAGAACGGATTAAAACGAGCTTATAACGAAGGAGATATGATTTTTGCAAGTTTAACGACGAAAACTATTTTCTGAAAATATAATGTGCGGTTGGACGATTTTCGACGGACAAAAAGAAGCGTTAGACGTAATCTATAGGAGCCGAACTACTGAAAATATATTAGTATATATTAATACGATTTCGGGGATATAAATAACGTAGAAAACAAGCTTATAACGACCAAGATATACACGTTTGAAACCCGACGAAACTCTATTTATTTTGACAGCTTTTACTATAATAGAATTTTTCTAAGTGTTGAACATTATATTTTCAAGTAACGACATTGGAAGCGATATTTCTTAACCGTCGAGGCGCATACGATCAAAAGATAAATGAGACAACACCTAGATAATGTTACAAGGTTTTTAAAAACGCCAAGCTTGACCATTAACACTTAACGTACAATATTTTGCGACTAGTTTTGCGAGGCCATTTTGGTCATATTTTTAAGTAATGAAAATGTTATTTTACGACGAAAAGACTATATTTACCGATAAAACACCAAACGAGGATCGTGGAGTACCGTTTCAATATATTTACATGAGAAGTGTTTATTAACTTAACGAGACGTCAAAAATGTATTTTTCGACGATAAATGTTATTTTCAAAATTCACGAGTGGTATCGATAACAAACGTAATTGCATGTGTAGCATCATTTCATTTCTTACATTAGAGACTGTTATTCATATTAGGTTGCGGTTAGAGATCGTGCCTCATTTCAGTATATCTACTTTTGTCATCGTAGCTATCGCACCAGGTGAGTCATAGCGCCTACCTTTTCAATTGTTTTGGTAAACTCTTTGGGGGAGAATACATGCTCGTTTTACTTAAACGCATTACTCGTTTTACATGGTTGATTACCTGTATTTCATTGGTATGTTTGATTACCTGTATTTCTTTGGTATGTTTGATTACCTGCATTTCATGGGATTTGTCATCCTTGTTTATATGACCTCATGGTTACCAATTGTTCATATGTCAAATGTAGTATTGTGGTTTCCCCACTTGGCTGTGATGTCAAACGTAATACTGCTGTTTTCCTACTTGACTGATTTATCATATGACCTCATTGTCATAATTGTTTATCTGGCGACATTGTCAGGATTGTCATAACTGTTTATCTGGCGACATTGTCAGGAGTGTCAAAGTTGTTTACCTGGCGACATTGTCAGACTTATTTTATATGACCTCATTGTCATCATTGTTTATCTGGCGACATTGTCAGACTTATTTTATATGACCTCATTGTCAGACTTATTTATATGGCCTCATTGTCAAAATTGTTTATATAACCGTATTGCTACACTTATCTTTGAATTTAGATAAAAGTATTACTTTCGTTCACATAAACCAAATCATATTTGGCAGTGGGTTGTAAACACACAGGTTACAAGTCTCTTATGGCGGGACTTGTAACTGAGTGGATTTACGATGCCTTTGCTGGGAAATCTTCATTCATATACATTACATTCTTTTTCACAAGACTCTATGAACTCACCAACCTAGTGTTGACACTTTAGCATGTATTTTCAGGTATTAAGCAATGGCAAGCTACAGGAGGTTTTGGCAGGGCATGGCATGGTCATAGAAGACTCTGATTATTCATTTGGGGACCGTTTTAAACTATTTTAAGGGCCTACTTCCGCACTAGTTTTAACAATGTAAATTCAACATTTTTGATTAAACTATTTTATTCTCAATGATTCAAGTGAAAACCATTTTTGAACTTGTGTTGTAATACCAATTGAGTTACACCCCAACTACGTGTATGCTTCCGCTGGACCCGATTTAGGGTGTGTGACAGATTGGCATCAGAGCTTTGGCTATAGCGAACTAAGTGTTTTTAAAAACCTAGACTATAGCTACTTTCACGAAAACTTAAACCTATGACCGCCATGTGCCTGCCTGCCAAACTGATGCCTCATTGGTAGTTGTTGCTGACTTATGTGATGAGATTTGTACCTCATTATTAGATATGTCTTACTCATTTATTCTATTTGATTACCATAATTGTCTTCCCTATTAGTATGCTTACATAACTTATGCGCCTCATGTTACGCCTTCTCCTTGCACAGTTTCATCATTCGACCTCGAGTTTGGTCACTTGTTTTAGTCTTTCAGAACGTCTTGGTATTTGTGAAGGACATGGTATTAGTATAACTGAGCTGAGTATTTCAAAATTCATGGAACCTCGGTGGAATGTAGACTGGTCATCTACATTCGACCCGGGATAGTGGGATATAGGCTGACCACCTATGTCTGACTCAGAGATAAATTTTGCAACACTGAGAATGGTTATAATAAAATTTTGTCTGGATTGAGTTCTCTACCCAATTTCCAAATGTTTCATTTTACATCACAGTATTCACTTTCATCACAATTTCATTATGTCGCAGCTGTCATAGTCTTTTCCCTTCTCACCATCATTATCATTTCTTTTCCCCATGAAATATATATAAGGAATTAGCTAACACTCTATAGATTCCTATGTCACTCATCACCCACTACTCCCAATATTGATAAGTGGATATTATCAATGACCTCCCTAGGAAAGACTTTCCATACCATCTATAAGGAGGATCCCTCGGTACATTAAGACTATTCAAAACTTAGTAGAAATCCTAAGATATCACAAAACCATTCGAACCACTATCACTGGCCTGATCGCAAAAATTCTATTATCTAGAAAGTATTGGCTTGACTGAATTACAAGATTCATTTAGATACGAGTGCTCACTAAGCAACACCATAGAGATAAATCCAACCTCTTAACCAAGACTATAGAACCTTCAATTGAACATGTCCTCACCAATAGACTTTATTCAAACATGTTAGACACCTATGCATTTGTGCAGACATACCTACCCGACTATTTTATCCCCTTAATACTTTCACTTTTAAATGGATTTTTCTCTAAACTACAGTTATAATGCGTGGGAATTGCACCAGGCTTTACCTCTCAAGGGATCTTGAGAAGCTTACAACCCCCACCAGGCAGTGTACCTGATCGTTGTAGTATAGTATAGTGACAAGTACCGGGGGATTGATCGTTCAGCTTAGGAATAGTGTTGCTAGGATTAGAAAACCTAAATACTAGTTCTAAAGGTGAGGGATGATTCTTTTTGTATTTTTATATTTTTTAGAAAGCAAGTTAAAATCTCGGGTTTGAAGGATTTGGGCGGAATTAGTTGCTATTCAACTAACCCAATACTAAGATACAATCAAAATAAAATACTAGAAATGAAAATAAACTAAATTATACTAAGGTTGTGAGCAATAAGTGGAGAAAATGTGTTTACTTAGATTTCACTACTCTCTAGACATCTTTTACACGTTAATTACTTGTTATAGTTGCATGGATGACGGATTGTATTCCTTAATACCATTCATGGGGTATCGCACATAACTCCCCAATTCTATGAGCTCTTATCTCCTCCTACACCATGCCCAACACAACTATAGGGATTGTAAACAGTGGCTCATGCATTAAATACAACCAATAAAGACCTTAGTGCAATAGGTTCATGTTTCCTAAGACGTTCAAGCATGTTACCATTTGGAGATCTGCCAGTTTTCTTAAGCCTAACATATAAATTAATTCATCCAAAACAAACTATAAACAAGTAATCAACATATAATCAACATCTAGGTTTTATTAGATTCAAGCAAACACAAGATAGATCTAGCCTAGCATGATGGAATTAAGACAAGAACAAGATATAGAAAACCAACACATAGAAATATTGATTGAATTAAAAGAACACTTATCTTAATTACACATGAAAGGTATCAAGGGGTTGGAACCCTTGAAAAACCTGTAAAATTCGCACAAAAATCGTACTTAGGGTTTCTCCAAAACTTCTCTCCTTTTAATGAAAAAATTAGAAAACTATATATAGGAAAAGGGGTCTGACGGCGTCAAGACCAACATTGTGAAAGGATCAAACCTCCACCACATGGCGTAAGCACCTAGGATAAACTATCAAAGAGGTCTTTTAAAGAGTTGTAACGTTAGGTGTAGGGATATGAAATACACGGTTTTGTTGGATAAAGGAAGTTTTTCTGGTGGCGAGTTAATAAATGTAAAATGAACATAACAAAAATAAGTACTTTACCCATGAGTCCCAATCGTCCCAAAACAATATGTACATAGAATAAAAAGGGATGGTAGTCCGTATGTTTTTCTCTTTCTTTCTTTTTCTTTTTTTTTTTTTTTTTTTTTTTTTTTTTTGTTTTTTTTTTTTTTTTTGATTTTTCGCATACACTCTTACCCTACCATCCAAAATAATACATCATAGGGATTGGGAATTCCCCTTACACTTGAATCTTTACATACTTTACAATAAACTAATCTAATGACTCGGATTAAGAAAATCAAAACACTTGGAGCACTTTTAAGATTAACGTACATATGGGGGTAATAAATGATGTTCTTCCCCATTATTCCATAAAATAAGTACTTTACCCATGAGTCCCAATCGTCCCAAAACAATATGTACAACGATATGACTCGACTTAGCAACCATGTAATCAATTAGATAATTAACTTAGGGTTTAACAAGTAACAATAATGCACTAAAAATGAGCGCATACACGGAAGGCTAAGGCGATTTGGTTGTACCTTTAAGTGGGGTGTAACAAATTCTTCCTTTAAGTAAAATGCTTAAAGTTAGAAATGAAAAGATAGGCTCGGAGGGGTGTACTAGGGGTTTCGTGTACTAAAAATGAGTACAACGCTAAGGGTGTGGGAAAAATTAGTTGACTTAACTAGCCAAGTAATATGACTTAAATGGTCAAGTAATTATGATACGGGTTTAACACAAGGGTGATCCTAATGCCTCTTATCATGTAGTAAATCCTACCACACGAATGTAGTCTCACTAGCGGTCTCGGGATGCATCACTAACGCAAGTTCTAGAATCTAAATGCTACCGGTACACTCATAAGCACTACTAGTAAATGCTTTTCCTATCAAATCTAAAGGCGAACCTCACATATTTGGGTGGAAAATTTTTCTGAATATACGGTTATGTGCTAGTCATACAATCTCCTATCCATGAGACGCTTGCTATGGCTAAAGTTTCACTCCTAAATGTTGTAAAAAATTTTAAATTTGGCGCTAAAATTGCACTAACAAGTATTTCTCATAGTTTTATTGCACATCTACCATTGAACAAAACAAACTCAAGCGAAAGTGTACATGTAAGGTATCATCTTTTTACCCTCCCCTTACACTTAAGATGAACATTGTCCCCAATATTCAAGTAAAGAATGTAAAAGTGAAAAAGTAAAAAGAATGAAATCAAATACTCCCCTGATTCGCTCGGTATGGATAATTAGGTGGCCAGGTTAAATCTTCCTCCAAGAAAATGAACAATCAAAGCTTCCCTTCCAGAATATAAATCATCTTCTTGTCATACATAACCTGTAAATCCTGAGAAAATAGACAAAAACCCAAAGCATCAACCCGAACAAAGATAACTCACAACTAGATGTAATTCCAGACTTAGGAATAAAAACAAAACAATTAAAGATATAATGCTTGTGGAATGAATGTTTGCAGATTTCCAGGAGTTTATAAAACTAAAGAATCAACAAAAATTTTAAGAGTCCGGTATAAACAAAACTATCAAAATTTCCAGAATTTTACACGTGACGCCGTCAAGAGTAAACTCGTGACGCCGTCAGAAGTGACCTGCAGAAATTCTTATGTTAAGTTTCCGGAAAATTTCTAGAAAAACTTCGTCCTACTTCCTGGAAAATCCTGCAAAACATCATTATGACTCGATACAAGCATTTGACTCTAACAAGTACTAATATACATGTCCATTTATTATTGTTGTGGTTCATGCTCAATTTCATTCTTATAAACAAATTTGGATCTCCCTTACACTTATCTTTTGCAAAATACCTTTATATGCAATTAAGACGAAGTTAAAAACAAAATAAAGCATTTTCACAATTTACTTTGAAACATGAGCCACAAACAATAAAAATAAAACATGCATACGGAAACAAATAAAATCAAACAAAAAAAAACAAACAAACAAATAAAAACACACAAATAAAGCTTGGGTTGCCTCCCAATAAGCGATTGTTTTTGTTCGAGTCACGAGCCTGACTCTACCCTTATTTAACGGAAATAGGGGAGGCTTTCCCTACACTTAGGATCAAGTGTGGGTGAAAGTAGCGACACACACCCTTAGGGTGTGAATATGCCACGTGAGGTGAAGGAGTGAGTGAATGGCTTCCTTCATCCTAAAACTACCCGGATAATATTGGTTGATGGGTGGGTCGGTTCCTCTTTTGTCTCCTAGAAATATATCTAAGGATGGAAAGGTGTGTAAAGATTGAGGTTCCGGTTCATCAACACTAGGAAATTCCCTAGAACTAGGAGTATGGTTATCACTACAAGTGTTCAAACCTATATCCTCAAGTGGTGTCTGGTCCAAGGGTTCTACCTCCATCGGAATTCCTAAAGTTTTTTCTAATTCTTCCGGGTAAGTCACGGGCGGTGTGTGTGCCTCAAATGATGGTTGAGTATTTTGTGGGCCTATGTTATTGACCTCATCATTCCATGTGTCAAGATCACCTATATCCTCATCATGTGTTTTATTATAATCTAGCCCTAACATTCTCCTAAGTATCTCACGTGCTTCTCTAGGCATCTCAACTTCTATGTCTGAATCATAAGGATCATCCTCAATATTCTAACTGCTATATACAAATTGCCCAAGAGATTCATCATCTGTTTCTTGAGATTCATCATCATCAATCATAAAACCTAGGTCTTTTTGATCAATGTGATCATGCTCGGCTAAATCCTCCTCAATTGTTTTCTTAGGTAGTGATAATAGCAAACCTAGTGCTTCATCCAACTTATGATTTGTTGCAATGGCTCTCTCCATAATTCCTTGGCAAACTAGGTCGCATTTCCTATTGGCCTCACTAAAACTAGATCTTAAACATGGAGGTTGTTCATAAGAATCTATCTTAGGTGAAGGCTCATATGATTCATAGGTGTCTCTAAATGAGGTATTTTGAACTCTTTGGTGTGTTAGCCACTCAACCCTATCTTGTAATCTTAGAAGTCTAAGTGTAGTGTCCATTTGAAGCAAATTACATACAAAATCACAAAGAAAAGATAGACTACGAGAAAGCTACAAAGTAAAAAGAAAAAATCCCACTAGATAGGAATCTAATGAGTAGACCTAATAAAAATCAAATTCAACCTAAACAATAACTATTCCCCGGCAGCGGCGCCAAAAACTTGATGCGTGAGAATTGCACCAGACTTTACCTCTCAAGGGATCTTGAGAAGCTTACAACCCCCACCAGGCAGTGTACCTGATCGTTGTAGTATAGTATACTGACAAGTACCGGGGGATTGATCGTTCAGCTTAGGAATAGTGTCGCTAGGATTAGAAAACCTAAATACTAGTTCTAAAGGTGAGGGATGATTCTTTTTGTATTTTTATATTTTTTAGAAAGCAAGTTAAAATCTCGGGTTTGAAGGATTTGGGCGGAATTAGTTGCTATTCAACTAACCCAATACTAAGATGCAATCAAAATAAAATACTAGAAATGAAAATAAACTAAATTATACTAAGGTTGTGAGCAATAAGTGGAGAAAATGTGTTTACTTAGATTTCACTACTCCCTAGACATATTTTACACGTTAATTACTTGTTATAGTTGCATGGATGACGGATTGTATTCCTTAATATCATTCATGGGGTATCGCACATAACTCCTCAATTCTATGAGCTCTTATCTCCTCCTACACCATGCCCAGCACAACTATAGGGATTGTAAACAGTGGCTCATGCATTAAATACAACCAATAAAGACCTTAGTGCAATAGGTTCATGTTTCCTAAGACGTTCAAGCATGTTACCATTTGGAGATCTGTCAGTTTTCTTAAGCCTAACATATAAATTCATTCATCCAAAACAAACTATAAACAAGTAATCAACATATAATCAACATCTAGGTTTCATTAGATCCAAGCAAACACAAGATAGATCTAGCCTAGCATGATGGAATTAAGACAAGAACAAGATATAGACAACCAACACATAGACATATTGATTGATTTAAAAGAACACTTATCTTAATTACACATGAAAGGTATCAAGGGGTTGGAACCCTTAAAAAACCTGTAAAATTCGCACCAAAATGGTACTTAGGGTTCCTCCAAAACTTCTCTCCTTTTAATGAAAAAATTAGAAAACTATATATAGGAAAAGGGGTCTGACGGTGTCAAGACCAACATTGTGACGCCGTCACCTCGCCGCCAAAACTATTCTCGGACAGCCTTGATCTACATTTGACGCCGTCAAGTGATAATCATTTCCAGGCCGTCATGACTTTAACTCTTGACGCCCTATTTTGTGACGCCTTCAAATCTGTACTGGATTGTCATGGAATTTTGCTCTTGACGCCGTCAGGGAGTTACTCTTGACGCCGTCACCTACTGTTCCCAGCATGAAAAATTAAGACTTTGGCGTTTTCTTCACTTTTATGCTCCAAAAACGTCTGAATTGCTTCCTTTTCCAGATTTCACTCCCAAAGTACCTAAAATCACAAAAGGAATGATTTAGGGCAATATTTGATCAAATAAATTCGAATTCCGGCTTAAATGACCCCCTAAAAGTGGTTCATTTTTCGCCTCATCAAGTTATACAAAACATATATCTTGTAAGAAATACTTTTCTGAGGCACTTATTTTGACAAGCAAATTCCTTTTGGTTAATCTTTTGCAAATCTATTGGATGTTAAGAAATTTTAAACATCGATCTTTGGTAAACCATACCATCCATCTAATGTTGAAAAGAGTCCTATCTTCCATAACTATTAAATTTGGAAACATCAAGAAAAATGTTACTTAGAAAACCGTTTTCTTAAAGTTGTAAACTCATTTATTCAGGGAAGGTTTATGAACAAAACACACAACCTCAAAACAAACTTTGAAAATCAATCACTATATTACATCACTTATACAGTTAGGAGTTTGTGAATTGACGACATAGAGCTTGGGGAAAATCTTAGTAATGGAGACTAAGCACCGTAGGTGGAGAGAGACTTGATTCATGACATTCCTGCGGAGGAATCACAACCTTATCCTAATCTATTCTTTCCAATAACACCCTTTGACGGACTTAACCTTGTAAGTTTTTCCACAAGATTCATGATATCCATTTCAATTATTCCTAATAGAGGAATTTGATTCACCTCAAACTCCTAGCGATTTCATTAAGATTCCTTTGGAACCACACCACCTATCATCTGCAGACCAATGGTCAGGATTAGAGAATGATTCAAACATAGGGAGATATGCCCAAATCGGGTGTGATTGATTCTTGAAATGGTTGGGCTGACCATTTGCTATAAATTGGATTCACTTACAACAATAGATATCATGCGATCCCAAGGACAACATCATTGAGACACAATTCACAAACATGAAGAGATAAACCCGAGATACATTGGACCATTCAATATTTCAGACAGAATGAGCCTAGTGGCCTACAGACTTGAGCTCCCATTAGAGCTCAGTAGTTTACATGATAAATATCATCATCTTTTCACCAATACCACTCTAGAAACCAACACAAACTGAACTTCGGGACGAAGTTCCTGTTAGAGGGGAAGACTGTCACAACTCGTAATTTTAGGTCATTTTTCAAACGTCGAAATTTCATTATTCATCACGGAAAGTTACTATTCATCATTTACTATTCACTGGTCACTATTCATCATTTTACTATTCATCATTTTCGGAATTAGTTTGAGATTCCGAGAAGCGTTCAAAAATTTTACTATTCATATGACACTATTCATTCCTGGAAGGAAATCACTATTCACGTTTGTCGTTTATCATTTCGTAAATCTACTTTACGGGTATTCAAATTCGCGTAACCAGTTAGGTTCAGCTGCGAATTTATGCATCATCAGTAGGGACACGTCATATAGACTGGAGTAGTCTACATATTATCAATAACGTCATCAACACTTTAGACCATGCACGGATATGCATTATTTCCATTTACGTATGATTAATTTGTAATTAACGTTACCACTCAGTTTTTCCTACTAACATATACCCGATACTTCTGTCTACGATCCTAATATATTTTCATAGTCTTTATAATAATATAAAAAATTATATTATTAATTTACCCAGTGTTTTGAAACCAATTGCTATATTTTCCGGTAAACGACTATAATTACGTCGAATCACGATATTTCAAGCAAACTCGGTACCCGGTAACACGTAAACTACACAATAACTAACTAAATCTACACAAAAGTCTTCCCTTCACTTACACACTAACCCTTTTCTTACCCAAAACCCACGCCCCCTTCCCATTTTTATGGATCTTGTCCCCTTTACCTTTATATTTATTTCTTATACTTCCTAATATATACAAGTAATAATCAACTAGCAAAATAAGCTCCATATTCTCTCTTTTTCCTTCCTCTTGATCGGCCATCACCAACAACCAAGAAGAATCCATAGTTTTTCAAAGATCAAGTGTTAAAACAAGTCTTAGTATTAATCTAGTTAAGGTTTTGAAATAAAAACCTCAAGATTATTAAGTTTTCTTGCTCAAAAATCATCAAATCTTCAAGTAAGCTTCAATAACACATTTTTAATCTTTTCATACTTTCATTTGATGTATTTTCAAGCCATAGTAGTAGATCATGCAAATATATATGTTATATATACCACTTTATACAATAATACTCTTTAATCTTAGATCTATAATTTTTATTAGTAACTTCAAGAGATCCACCAAGATTGGTGATGTTTAGGAACTCATGACACCCTAAGAAGGTGTATGGTAAGATTAGACTAGATTTGTGGTGATTGAAAGTATTTTGGTTGAAGTTGAAACTAGTTTGGAACCCTAGAAATGATTTTTGAAACTATATATATACCTACTGTCCTTATTTTGAAAACGTGGGAAAATCAGTAGATGGTGGGAAATTTTTGACCAAAGATTTAGAAAATACTTTAAAAAACGAAGCCGTGAGCGGAAGAACGGATTAAAACGAGCTTATAACGAAGGAGATATGATTTTTGCAAGTTTAACGACGAAAACTATTTTCTGAAAATATAACGTGCTGTTGGACGATTTTCGACGGACAAAAAGAGGTGTTAGACGTAATCTATAGGAGCCGAACTACTGAAAATATATTAGTATATATTAATACGATTTCGGGGATATAAATAACGTAGAAAACAAGCTTATAACGACCAAGATATATACGTTTGAAACCCGACGAAACTCTATTTATTTTGACAGCTTTTACTATAATAGAATTTTTCTAAGTGTTGAACATTATATTTTCAAGTAACGACATTGGAAGCGATATTTCTTAACCGTCGAGGCGCATACAATCAAAAGTTAAATGAGACAACACCTAGATAATGTTACAAGGTTTTCAAAAACGCCGAGCTTGACCATTAACACTTAACGTACAATATTTTGCGACTAGTTTTGCGAGGCCATTTTGGTCATATTTTCAAGTAATGAAAATGTTATTTTACGACGAAAAGACTATATTTACCGATAAAACACCAAACGAGGATCGTGGAGTACCGTTTCAATATATTTACATGAGAAGTGTTTATTAACTTAACGAGACGTCAAAAATGTATTTTTCGACGATAAACATTATTTTCAAAATTCACGAGTGGTATCGATAACATACGTAATTGCATGTGTAGCATCATTTCATTTCTTACATTAGAGACTATTATTCATATTAGGTTGCGGTTAGAGATCGTGCCTCATTTCAGTATATCTACTTTTGTCATCGTAGCTATCGCACCAGGTGAGTCATAGCCCCTACTTTTTCAATTGTTTTGGTAAACTCTTTGGGGGAGAATACATGCTCGTTTTACTTAAACGCATTACTCGTTTTACATGGTTGATTACATGTATTTCATTGGTATGTTTGATTACCTGTATTTCTTTGGTATGCTTGATTACCTGTATTTCTTTGGTATGTTTGATTACCTGCATTTCATGGGATTTTTCATCCTTGTTTATATGACCTCATGGTCACCAATTGTTCATATGTCAAATGTAGTATTGTGGTTTCCCCACTTGGCTGTGATGTCAAACGTATTGTGGTTTCCCCACTTGGCTGTGATGTCAAACGTAATACTGCTGTTTTCCTACTTGACTGATTTATCATATGACCTCATTGTCATAATTGTTTATCTGGCGACATTGTCAGGATTGTCATAACTGTTTATCTGGCGACATTGTCAGGAGTGTCAAAGTTGTTTACCTGGCGACATTGTCAGACTTATTTTATATGACCTCATTGTCATCATTGTTTATCTGGCGACATTGTCAGACTTATTTTATATGACCTCATTGTCATCATTGTTTATCTGGCGACATTATCAGACTTATTTTATATGACCTCATTGTCAGACTTATTTATATGGCCTCATTGTCAAAATTGTTTATATAGCGGTATTGCTACACTTATCTTTGAATTTAGATAAAAGTATTACTTTCGTTCACATAAACCAAATCATATTTGGCAGTGGGTTGTAAACACACAGGTTACAAGTCTGTTATGGCGGGACTTTTAACTGAGTGGATTTACGATGCCTTTGCTAGGAAATCTTCATTCATATGCATTACATTCTTTTTCACAAGACTCTATGAACTCACCAACCTAGTGTTGACACTTTAGCATGTATTTTCAGGTATTAAGCAATGGCACGCTACAGGAGGTGTTGACACTTTACCTAGTGTTGACCGTTTTAAACTATTTTAAGGGCCTACTTCCGCACTACTTTTAACAATGTAAATTCAACATTTTTGATTAAACTATTTTATTCTAAATGATTCAAGTGAAAACCATTTTTGAACTTGTGTTGTAATACCAATTGAGTTACACCCCAGCTACGTGTATGCTTCCGCTGGACCCAATTTAGGGGGTGTGACACTTATCTTTTACTTTCTTACACTAATAGCCCTTAGACTTTTACAAAACATGAATACTAAACATAAACTTCATCATAATGATATTCTAAAGCAACCTATTACTACACATTAATGACCGACACTTTTTATAAATAAAAATACGATTCTAACAATCTCCCCCTAAGTGTTGGTCATTGAAGGTTGCGCGAGGTCATCATCTTTGTCTTTAAACTTTAACATTCATAGCTCTTGACGTCTTTAAGAATCACTAGATGAGTCATAGTACTTTGTTCATTGTTCTTTGTTCATCGTTGTTGAAGTGATCCAATGATGTCATCTGCCTTTCGTCACTTCTGTGTTGGTGGTGGTTGTCTGCCATTCCAACATGCTCATACATCTTTAGTCTTTGTCATACATACATTTGTTATTCCCGTTCTTTCACTTTGATCTTTGTCACTTTACTTTTTAGATTCTTCTTTTTGGCGTAGAATCTTTCTTTGACTGTTGATATCCTTTGATCTTTGAGAGAACTTTCCTTTGATTTTGTGATGCATGTATGAGCATGTGGAATCCATTTCCATGGAGATGATGTATAGCTGCAGGTAAACAGTTAGCAATAAATCAACCGGTACTTATAGATAAGGAATTAGAGATCGTCAACAGCATAGTGTGAAGACTCCTTCTAACCCTTACCATGGTCGTTCCCATTTCGGATACTCTAGAAGGAGCTTACGAGACCTACTAAGTAGCTCAACGAATGGGTGAGTCGCTGGGGATCACTCTATGACTGTAGACCGTTTGAAACCACCGCGAACACTAAGCGTAACCCATAAAGAATTACCGAAGTGACCTGCTGTCAGGGCTGCTTGATATTGACCCTGGCAAGAATTTCCATTCAATCATTGAGAATCACAAAAGTGAATCCTCTCATAAATGTTTTGGCAGATTGCTAAGATCTGCGTAGGACTCGATAATTTACAGCTGGTGTCCATTGATTTAGAACACCAGTTGTAGAAATACTAAGTGTTCCGAAGAGATCTTTGATATATCTCATGGCTCTAGACTCGATAAGTGCACGCTTAGGTTTCCTATGCTGAGATTAGGGAGAGGTCTCCTGCTTTAATATCAACCATCTCTAAGAGACAGGTGGATAGATTACACTGGTTCCCCATGAGAATAAAACAAGCTCTTTTAAGAGAACTTGAGTGGCTAGAAGGTTAAGTGCAGTGCGTCACTGGGTCCATGACGTCTTTATCTTCAATACCGGTGTTACCTTAGCAACAACCAGTAGCATACAAATTGAACCCGGTGTCTGCCCTAAGGTTGAACATATGGAGGGCTATTTCTTTTCACCCTTTTTCATAGATTTTGTT
Source organism: Artemisia argyi (assembly GCA_030686995.1). Classification (NCBI taxonomy): domain Eukaryota; kingdom Viridiplantae; phylum Streptophyta; class Magnoliopsida; order Asterales; family Asteraceae; genus Artemisia; species Artemisia argyi. The sequence goes on from CM060693.1 coordinate 107,600,516, forward strand.
TTTAATTCTTCAACCCCTTCTTTCTCCTTTCTCATTTTTTCCTTTTTTCAATCATACCTAAGGACTTCTAATTCTAATCTATTTGAATTGTCCTTGGGTAGATCCCTCCGGCTCTGGCGGATCATAGGACGGTTTTTTCCTAACCTTAGTCACCTTATAACTCCATGACTATCCTATAATTTCCATGAAACCATTTATGAAAATCTCTCAAAGTGTTTATGAATATAAACACATTTTTGTTGACACTTTGAGAGTTTTTGTTTCTTTTGAAGGACTCCCCCTTCACATGTGCTCATGGATTTTTAAGAAATTTGCACATGCGTGAGGAGTTTGCACTTTTTGAATTGATCCACTTTCAGTGAACATGACCAATTCGAGACACGCTTACATCACTAGTTAGACTAGCTTGAAATTATTACCCGTCCTGGTCAAGTCCAAAGAAAGTCTCTCGATACGGTACATTCTACTCAGACAAGTCCTATTCGAGACACGCTTACATCACTAGTTAGACTAGCTTGAAATTATTACCCGTCCAGGACAAGTCTTTTCGATTACTGACATTTAAAGCTTCGTCAATTCATTGGTACTTTCTGAGTCGAGCACTTTTGAGATTCAGTCACATTCTTTAAACATCTTTGATCACATTTTAATCATGTCTTCTCCCCCTCAAAAATAGCATATCGTGATATTTTTGATATCAACTGATTAGGAAAAGCTTTTTGGAAAGAAAGACATATTTCATTTTGCATGAATTCGGAACAATTTTGATTTTGTACTCCCCCTTAATGATAACACATTTTAAAATCAATTAAGGGTTTTAAGGGAGTTATCTTGAGCACTCATTTGAAAGATTTTGAAAAATCTTTTGATGAATCTTGAAAAAGTGCTCAAGATTTCTGTTTGGAAAAACGAGTTTTTGTTTGAAGTCTTTTTCGTTTGTTTAGACTCGAACTTTTTGAAAAGGATTTCGTCCGTGAAAATACGAGTCCTTGATTTGAAATAATCAGAAGTCATCATTCGGGTCCTTATTTGAAATCTTTTCGAGTTATTATACCCGGACCCATGTTTTGAAAAGATTTCACTTTGAAGCACGGGTTTCGTACTGAAGTATACGAAAGCCATTGTGAAGAAACTTTTTGAGAAACGACATGTTTTTAGAAAAAACATATAAAGTACTCCCGTTCAAGCATCTGTACATGTCCGTATCGTTGTTGAATGACATTTCTAGAAACGTACCGAATATTGATTTATACGAGAGACATGTCGTGAGAAGAATATTTTTGGATTTTTTGATTATATATTGTTTTTGTATTTTTTGAAATTTTATATTTTTGTATTTTGTTTTTGTTGGTTTTTCAAATTTTGTATTTTGTTTTTTCAAAAATATTTACAGCGAAGCGATTTTGAAAACATTTTTCAAGAAGACGTTCTAGCTCCTCAGGAGTTAGGCTTCGCATGCCAATTCGTCGAACTAAATTGTCAAACCGTTCTTTTGGAAGGGCTTTAGTAAATAGATCGGCGAGTTGGTAATCAGTCTTAACGAAAAATAATTCAACAGTACCCTCTTCCACGTGTTCTTTGATGAAATGGTAGCGGACTTTGATATGCTTCGTCTTAGAGTGATGTACGGGATTGCACGAGATGGCTATGGTACTTTTTGAGTAATAATACATAGGTATTATGTCAAAAGTAAAGCCATAATCTGTGAGTTGTGTCCTCATCCAAAGAACTTGGGCACAACACGCAGATAGAGACACATACTCGGCTTCGGCGGTTGATAGTGCAGTACAATCCTGTTTCTTAGACGACCAGCTTACTAGCTTTTCACCCAAAAATTGTGCTCCACCTGATGTACTCTTTGCTGTAACTTGATCACCGGCATGGTCTGCATCTGAAAATGCTGTTAGATTAAACCCCAAATCCTTCGGATACCAAAGTCCCATGTTAATGGTGCTTCGTAGGTACCGAAAGATCCGTTTAACCTCTTTGAGGTAAATTTCGGTAGGCTTTGCCTGAAACCGTGCTAATAAACAAACAACAAATTGAATATCGGGTCGACTAGCAGTTAACTACATGAGAGAACCGATCATGCTCCGATATTTCTTCGGATCGATGGGTTTCCCAAACAAATCAGCACCAATTTTTGGTGAAGTGACCATTGGTGTACCAACAGAATCTCAATTTTCCATTCCATGTTTTTTCATAATCTCTATTGTATATTTAGCTTGATTGATAAAAATACCATGAGGGGATTGATGTATTTGTAAACCAAGAAAGAATTTTAGTTCCCCCATCATGGACATTTCAAATTTGCTTTTCATGAGATTTTCAAAATGTTTTGAATGATTCGGATTAGTGGACCCAAAGATAATGTCGTCCATGTAAATTTGAACGATCAAAATGTCATCTTTGAATTTTTTTGATAAACAAGGTGTCATCAACCGTTCCTTTGGTGAAATTGTTTTTGAGCAAGAAAGATGATAGTTCGTCATACCACGCTCTTGGAGCTTGTTTTAAACCATAAATGGCTTTCTTAAGCTTGTAGACGTAGTCTGGATGATCTTTGTCGATGAATCCCTCTGGCTGACTCACATACACTTCTTCTTTCAGAGTTCCATTCAAAAAAGCTGTCTTAATGTCCATCTGATAGACCGTGATGTTTTTGTGAGCTGCATAGGCTAAGAAAATCCGGACATCTTCAAGTCTAGTTACAAGCGCGAATGATTCTTCGAAATCTATCCCTTCTTCTTGTGGATATCCTTTAGCCACGAGACGAGCTTTGTTGCGAATTATAGTCATTTCCTCATCCAGTTTGTTCTTCCACAACCACTTGAGATCAAGAACACGTTTATCAAGTGGTCGTTCAACAAGTTCCCAACTATCATGTAACTAGTATTGAAGAATTTCCTCCTGCATCGCTTCTATCCATGGGTATTCTGCCATTGCTTCCCGAATGTTTTTTTGGTTCTTTGAGGCTGATTAAGTAAATGTAAATGCACAATTCGAGATCGGTGGCAAGTTGTCTCCTCGTCTGAACTGGCTTTGAAGGTTCACCAATAACGTGTTCAATTGGATGGTCTTTTGTCCATTGGAATGTAGAAGGGTACCTTGGTATTAACGTATGTGTGTTAGACGGTTCTTGTAACCTTGAAGAAGATTCAGCAGAGTCTGTTGCAAACGAGTTTTCAAATACTTCTTCTTCATCTAACGCAACATCATTTGAATTATTTGTAGGTTCTTCTTGAAAATTTGTGTTTTGGTTTTGCTCATCAACTCTTGGTTGTACAGTTTCAATAACTGGAGTTGCTGGAGTAGATGTTGATGATGCTGAGGGAGTTGGTGCTTCAACTTCGATTGTTGTAGATGCATCTTGTGATGGTGGTGGTGGTGGTTGATGGTTTTGAGCGGGTGCATCGGAATGTTGTTGAGATGCATTTGTTGAAGTTCCACCATAATATTCATCAAACATTAACTCGAAGAAATTTTCCACTTCTTGTTCTGAAGGTTTTTCAGTGTTTGTTGACTGAGCTCCTTGAGGCACGAGTCCTGAACTAATGTGTCCAGAAGTCTGCATGTTTGGTGCGGGTCCTAATCTGTTTTGATTAGAAGCCATCAGATTAAGCGCGGGTTCTAGAGCGTATCTCTCAGAAGCCATCTGTGAAATCTCGTCAAACTTCACATTCATCATCTCCATTATCCTTTTTGTTCGTCTATTATACACCCTGAATGCCCTCGAGTTTTCTGAATATCCAATGAAGATTCCAATATCACCCTTAGCTTTCAGCTTCCCTAGATCTTCTTTGTCGTTCGTCGGATAGCACAAAGTGCCAAATACGTGAAGGTAAGAGATGTCAGGTTTCCGGTTGTTCACAAGCTCATATGGGGTTTTATTGAATCTTGGATGGATTAGGGATCGGTTTTGAGTAAAACAAGCAGTGGCTACAGCATCAGCCCATAAGAATAGTGGTGCACTAGAATATATCAGCATTGTGCGAGCAGCTTCCACAAGAGTTCGATTTCTTCTTTCAACTACCCCATTCTGCTATGGAGTTCTAACAACTGATGTTTGGTGAGTGATTCCCACATCTTCAAAATGGGTTCTTAACTCCTGATTTGTGAATTCTGTGCCATTATCTGTTCTTACAATCCTTACTAGAGCTTGAAGTAGAACTTGAATACGCTTCAGAAAGATGATGATGATGCCTGGTGCTTCGTCTTCTGATCTCAAAAACTTTACCCATGTATATCTTGAATAATCATCAATGAGTAAAACAAGCAGTGGCTACAGCATCAGCCCATAAGAATAGTGGTGCACTAGAATATATCAGCATTGTGCGAGCAGCTTCCACAAGAGTTCGATTTCTTCTTTCAACTACCCCATTCTGCTATGGAGTTCTAACAACTGATGTTTGGTGAGTGATTCCCACATCTTCAAAATGGGTTCTTAACTCCTGATTTGTGAATTCTGTGCCATTATCTGTTCTTACAATCCTTACTAGAGCTTGAAGTAGAACTTGAATACGCTTCAGAAAGATGATGATGATGCCTGGTGCTTCGTCTTCTGATCTCAAAAACTTTACCCATGTATATCTTGAATAATCATCAATGATAACAAGAATATACTTCATCCCATTAATGCTTTCAACTCTCATTGAGCCACATAAGTCCACGTGCAACAAATGTAACCTTGCTTCCGAACTAGGTACGGTTTTAGGTTTATATGATGCTCTTTTGCTTTTTCCTTGTTCGCATGATGGACATAGATGATCCTTGGTGTATTTGAACTTAGGAAGACCGTTGACGATGTTGTCTTTGGCTAACTTGTTGATGGTGTCGAAATTGAGATGGGATAAACGTCTATGCCACAGCCAGGACTTTGTTTCGGTTGCTCTTGTCATGAGACAAATTGGTGATGTAGAAGCCATTTGGTTGATGTCGATAGCATACACGTTTGTACTATGATTACCAGTTAAGAGATCATCACCAACCAAATTTCTAATAAAAACCGTGGTTCTCCTGAATGCAAGTTCTAAATCTGCATCACAAAACTGCCCAACTGAAAACAAGTTGTGTCCCAACCCTTCGACGTAATAAACTCGAGTGATCAAAAAATTCCCAAACTGAAGATCTCCAAAACCCAGAATAGCTGCTACATGATCATTTCCAAAGCGTACAATTCCCATGAATTTCCAGATGAAATTGATTAGCAGCTTTAAATTCCCAGTCATGTGCTTGGAGCAACCCGAGTCAACGATCCAAAGACATTTTGATAACCTGCCAATAACAGAAGAGTTTGTATTTGGAAACCGTTTTGAATTTGGTTCCATGGGGTTAGGGGTACAATCAAAATCACACTCATATACAGTTGCTACTTGTTTAGCTTGAACAATTTCTAATTTGCCATCCTTGAGTATAAATTCTCTACCCGTTGGAATCCAAACACAATGCTTAAGATAGTTCCTAGGCGTGCGACTATTAGTGGTGTTCCTAATTCTTTTAATTAGGTTTCCAACAAATCTAGATTTTGCACTCGGACCTTTCGAAATGCTCTTCTGTTCAGGCGTAACATTCACATTCTTATAAACACATTCATCATGAACATCATTAATTAAACATTTCTTGCATATTAAACAGACAGTGTCATTACATGCATTTGAACCAGTACTCTCGACATTACATTCAGATGAAACATGTCTCTTATTATTAAGCGATAAATTCCTACGGTGTTCTTCTACTTCTTCAACTTTATTCTTGCAACTACTCTTAGAGGCAGGCGAGACTCTATTGTTCCTTGTATTGCTCCTAGGCTTTAGTCTGCTGCTCCTAGAGGTGCTGTCTAATCCTCTAGAAGTTGAGGCACACGCATTAGGATTTATATTGTTGTCCTTTTTAGCATCACTAGACTCTTTATAATTATCCTTTTTGCCCTCACAAGTCTTAGACGTGGAGGCAGACGCATTAGTGGGACTAATCCTAAAAAGGCCAGGTGCTAGAAGTTTTGGTGTTTCGACAACCGCTTTTCCTTTATCAACAATTTTTACATTTCCACTTTGCTTGGGCAAGGGTGTTGGAGTGACTGGTTTTGTCAAATCCTTTTTCTCATCGACTTTTGGCGCAAACCGTGAAATTGACATTTTTGGTTTTTCAACCGTGTTTGAAACATTTGGTTTCTCTGAAGTCGATGGTTTTGCAAACTTAGTTTCCTCACCCTTCCCTTTTTGACTTTCAAGCTGAGCCCTCGAAAGATCATTTTGCTCTTTCATGTTTTTGAAGGCACGCTCATACGACAATTTGTCATACTTGCATTCTTCTTTTTTCCGATCAAGTTGTTTAAAACATGACACATTTTCTTTTTCAAGCTTTATAAGAGCATTTTCATATTTGGAAACAATTTCGGAGGTCTCAGCTCTCAGTCTTTCATCGTCTTAAACCGAATATGTTTGTATGATGAAAGACATTATATCAGTAGACAGAACTGCTTTGAAGAGAGAATCATTTAGCCTTTCCAAAACATTCATGTTTTCACGAGTTTCATTAGCTTGTTTTACCAGGAATTTGTGGTCCTTGACAAAATCGGCCGTTTCTTTTAAGAAAGCGTTTTCAAAATGGATTACCCTCGCACTGATGTTATTCAGTGGGATAGTAATTTCGTTTTCAAACACCTTTTTCTGTTCGATATGAAAACTAGAATGCAAGTTGTTAATACTGATAGTAGTTTTAGATTTAACAATATTTTGAAGTTCTTGAATTCTCTTTTTAACGCCATCAAGAATGTCTCTAGCCTCACTTGTATTAAAAGTGTTGTTAGAGGACATTTGTTCTATTTTTGAAAGAGATTTGGAAACAACTATCCTTTTAGAAAAGAATTTCGCAAATGGTCATTTTATGGAAAACGCAGATGGTTCTGTTGGTGGAACAAAAGTAATTCCCGAAAGTTTGTTCAATTTTTTGTAATCAATGGGTTTCAAATCCTTTTGTTTCATTTTATTTATGCTCTCTTCGACAAGTTCCATCGTTTGCACAGAATCCCGAAAGTTTGCACAGAATCCCGAACGACGGGAGGATCATGTTTGGTGTAAATCACATTACCATTATACAAAACATTCTGTTCTTCCTGAACTTTCTTGAGATTACAAGGGGTGTTGTTACCAAGAGCCATTTTATGTTTTGTATGGTAAATCGGATTAGTTTGATTTGAAATCATTTTCATTGTTTGACTTGACTGACCCGACTTAACCACTAATTCTTCTAAATGTGCAATCATGTGTTCTGACTCTACAATTTCTTCCAAAAGTTTATCTTCTTTCTTTGCAAATTCCTTTTTCAACTCATCCCTTTCTTTTTCAAGATTGGAATAAGCTGATTTTTGTTTAGAGAGTTGGTTTTGCAAATCAGAAATTTCTGCGTTTAAAGCTTTTATCTTCTTGAAAGAATTAACATCAAGTGTATCAAACTTGATTTGCAAAAGTTTTTCCCTTGAAACGTAATTTTGATAACCAGTTTCTAATTCAGACAAGCTCAGCGGTCAATTTAACATTCTCGGCCTTCACATCGCGATTGACCTTTTTCACATTCTCAATTTCAATACGTCAATAATTCAATAATGATTCAAACAAAGCACGTGTTTCCTCATCATTCTCAGCATGCTGTGAAACGAAGCCTCCATTATAATTCACATCTGGAGTTGCTGAAGGAGTATTACTACTACTTGGCGTGTCCAGGTATGTATCATAAGTAGATGCTAGCTTCTCAAAATGTTGTTCCTCATGAGGAGACATATCAAATATTTCATTATTGTGACATGTGTTTAAGTTGGGTACCTAAGATGGTGCATTGGTGTCATAAGCAGGAAGTGTGTCAGAATCCGTGTCATACTTAGCTTCCTGAAGATTCGCCATGAATATGCAATTCGCATCGATATCTTCTCTGTCTTCCATGTCATCCATAAGAGCCATAAAATCATTTTCCTCTGCGTTCAACTAAAACCCTGCCTAATTCTTTTGTGCCAACAGCAATGCTTTCTGCAAGTACGCTGGGTCTCTTTTGTTCGGCTTAGTAGGACAGTTCCTTGCCATATGACCTACACCCTGGCAGTTGAAACACTTTACCGGATTACCCTGATTCACATTTCTCAGATTCCCAACAACTGGAGCTGCAACATTCCTATTCTGATTACCCATTGCCTGATTACCAACATTCTGACCCCTCTGATTTCTAACAAACTGACCCATCTGATTCCCTGCATACTGACCATACTAATTCCCTGCATTCTGATTCCCTGCATACTGACCTGCATTCTGCATATTCTGATTACCCATATGAAATCCAGTAGTATATCCCTACTGATTCCCATAAACTCCAACCATTTGGCCTCCGTTGCCCATATTGAAACTCGGCTGAGCAATTTGCTTGTTGCGAGTGTTCGATGAAATCCTTTGGTTATTGTTAGTTGGTGTAGAATAACGTCCTTGGAATGCCTTTGTCTGAAAAGCAAACGCTTGTGTCAAGGCTGCAGTAACTTCATCATTGTCAGTGAATTCTGGTTCTTGGAACTATGGGTATTGGTTGTTGTTGAATAACTTGTTGTTGTTGCTATGGGTAGAACTGTTGTTGGTAGACCGGTGTTGGTTGTTGAATACATGATGGTTGCATGTAGTTGTGAGTGGAAGATGATAATGGTTGTTATGTGTTCACTGAAAACGGTGTTGGTGTAGTAGCAATTAATGTGAGAGGATCACGATTCTTTGCCAATCTTTCTTTCCTTACTTCATTAGCCTCAGCTTGGTTTTGCTTCAGAAAATCATAGAGTTGATCATAATTCACCTTATGTAAATCCTTTGTTTGATTGACAATTGTAACATAACGACCCCATTCTTCTGGAAGGTTATTGATGAATTTGATGTTTGTTGCAATTGTTCGTGGTGTCAGCTTGTTTCTGATTAACTCATTCATCAAAGTGCAAAACCTTGTGTAGTATGATTCAATCTGTTCACCTTTAGTGGATGTAAATTTCTCCCATTCAGTTAGAAGTTTGTTCTCAACGTCTTGTTGCCCAATCTCTGTTCCATGACATATCCTTCTAACTCGTTCCCAAATATCAAAAGCAGTTTCACAGCTGTCGACCGCAGCAAAGATCTCGCGTGGTAATCCAAGTTGGATTAAATGCATTGCCATACCATCAGCGGCGATCTGCCTCTTGTCTTCATCCGTGTAGTCTGCTTCTGTTTGTTCTCGCACGAATGGTAGAGTAGGAGGTGTTGTATTTGGATTACCTGCAACTTGAACTTGTCTTGGCTTAAATGGACCATTTGTAATGGAGTAGATCATTAATTTACCATCGGTCTTCGTTTTGATGTAACGAAGCATGCGGCTTGTCCATGGGAGATATCCACCTTTTTCAAGCATTGGAGGTCGATTTTCGGCATCGGCAGCATGAATGTCTTGTTGAGTTTCCATGATATGAATTCAAAGTGAAACGTTGTTCTGAGGATCTTTTGAAAGATAACAAAGGTTGTTGTTGTAGATTAGATGTTTTGGTGAATTTGAAAATTCATTCTCGGTTGATCTCAGTGATTTCGTATTTTCCCTCCAAAAATTAGATTTGAAAATTTCCTTTCTCAAAATATGAAAATCACTAAGAAATGCAATTCTAAGGTTACCCGAAAATTTTGAGTTTTAAAAATTTTGACGCCAAATTTGACCGAAAAATTTTGAATTTTGGCCTAAAAATTTGAATTTTGGGTCAAAATTTTCAACGTTATACCAAAATTTGAATCTCGCGTAAAAACTGAACGTTTAGTCTCCTGTAAAAAATAAATTTTACTCAAATTTTCCCGCCAAAAAACTCGATAAACTGAACGTTTAGTCTCCTAAAAATATTTTTTTTTTTACTAACTCGGTAAGATGGTTGTTTCTAACTCGGTACAACTTGAAAGTTGGTACTACTTCAAACTCGGTACTAGTTGTAACTCGGTAAATGTCTAACTCGAAACTTCTCTAACTCGGTAATTGTTGTCTAACTTGAAACAGCTCTAACTCGGTAAATATTGTCTAACTCGAAAACTGCTCTAACTCGATATTGTTTCTAACTCGATAATCCAATGAAATTTCGGCAGCGTTTCGTTAGTAAAACCCAAGTGAAATCCTTACTCGATAAACGATAAGGTGATTTAGCTAACTCGCTAAAATGGCTAACTCGCCAAATAAGTAACTAGGTACAAATTAAAAGCTAACTCGGTACTTGACTGTCACAAACTCGATAAAAAGAAGGCCTAACTCGCTAAAACTATCTAACTCGAAAGTTAGAAAATCCTAACTCGCTAAAACTCCGTTCCTAACTCGATAAAGTCACGATGAACAGTAACTGTTTCTTAAAAAAAACCGATTTTTCACCAAAAGCAATCTAAAACAACCTAAAATTATCCCTAGGCGATTGATACCACTTGTAGGAGCGTAGAACAACCTTAATCACTATTGAATGAAGCCTAAATCTAGAGAGAGAAAGTAAGTAGAGAGAGAGAGAGTGGGAACTCTAGTGTGTGAAATAATGACCTTGATATAACTAAGAGAACCAACCTCAAAATGAGGTATTACAAGAGTATTTATATTAGTAGACTAGGGCATCTCTTATCTTTTACTTTCTTACACTAATAGCCCTTAGACTTTTACAAAACATGAATACTAAACATAAACTTCATCATAATGATATTCTAAAGCAACCTATTACCACACATTAATGACCGACACTTTTTATAAATAAAAATACGATTCTAACATTTGGAGTACTTTAAAACATTAACGTATATTTGGGGGTAATAAATGATGTTCTTCCACATTACTCCATTACACTAGTACTTTACCCATAAGTCACAATCATCCCAAAACAATATGTACAAGATATGACTCGACTTAGCAACCATGTAACCAATTAGACAACTAACTAAGGGTTTAAACAACTAACAATAATGCACTAAAGATGAGTGCATACAAGGAAGGCTAAGGCGATTTGGATGTACATTTGGGGGTGGATTGTAAACAAGTTCCTCCTTTAAGTAAATGCTTAAAGTTAGAAATTAAAAAGATAGGCTCTGGAGGTTGCACTAGGGGTATCGTGTACTAAAAATGAGTACATCGCAAAGGTGTTGGAAAATTACTTGACAAATGAATTCAATGTAATTATATTACAGGCTTAAAACAAGGGTTATCCTAATGCCTCTTATCATATAGTAAATCCTAACTACACGAATGTAGTCTCACTAGTGGTCTCGGGATGCATCACCAACGAAAGTTCTAGAATCTAAATACTACCGGTACACTCACAAGCACTAATAATGAATGCTTTTCCTAACAAATCTAGGGGCGAACCTCACATATTTGGGGTGGAAATTTTTGAGTGGTACGGTTTTTTTGTGCTAGTCATATAACTCCTATCACTGAGACACTTATTAAGACTAGAGTTTCTCTCCTAAATGTTGCAAAAAATTTTAAATTTGGTGCTAAAATTACCCTAACACGTATTTTTTTTAGTTTTATTACACATCTACTATTAAACAAAACAAAAATCAAGTGAAGTTGTAGTTTCTAAGGTATCCCAATTTTACCCCCTTACACTTAAGTCGAACATTGTCCACAATGTTCATTTAAAGGATGTATAAGTAAAAACAAATGAGAATAACAGAAACTAGTACTCCCCTGATTTGCTGGGTATGTAAAATGTGGTAACATGGTTAAATCTTCTTCCAAGAAAATGTACATGTAAAGCTTCACTCCTGAAATAAGATCATCTTCTTGTCCAATATAACCTATAAATAACAAAGAAAACAAAGCACGAAACCTCGTGTAAAATCGGTGGTATACTATATATAAAACTAAATCCTAGAAAGCAAGTAAAGATATAATGCTTGCAAAATAATTGTTTGCGGATTCCTGGAGTTCAAACAATTGAGATTTTATGAAACTTTACAATTTTGGCAGCCAAACAAAACCTACAAAATTTTTTTAGGAAACAGAGCCTGACGCCGTCAGGAAGTACCTGACAGAATTTTTATCTTTTGTTTTTGGAAAATTTCTAGAAAAACCTGTGTTTTAAGACTTGGAATTCCTGCAAAACATCCATTGTGACTCGATACAAGCATTTGACTCAAATAAATACTAATATGTATATTCATATCTCATTATTATCTTTCATATTCACTTCGTTCTTTAAAACAAATATGAGCTTCCCTTACACTTATCTTTTGTAAAATACCTTTATATGTGATCAAGTCGAAGTTAAAAACAAAATAAAGTATTTTTACAAATTACTTTGAGACATGAATAATAAATAATGAGAATGAAAAATACATACGGAAACAAATAAAAGCAAATAAACAAGCACAAAATAAAAAGCTTGGGTTGCCTCCCAAGAAGCGTTTTTCTTTATTTACGAGTCTTGTAGCTCGACTCAAAGTCACTCTCTATTACGTGACTCCATCACCCAAGACGACGTTCTCTAGGTCACCATCGTCATCTTTGTCAAAATCGCTTTGGTAGTGTAAGTATTTGGGATCTTCAAAACTCCACATTTATGTTCTATATTTAGAACTAAGTTCATTAACTCCCTTGAAGAACCCACGCTCTAAATCGAAAGGACTCTTACATCCTCTCCTAACGTCATCGTCACTTAATACTACTTGAGATCCAAGTTTATCAAGTACATCTAGTCCATCGCGACCCAATTCTCTATACTCCCAAGACTTATAAGGGGTTTGAAGAGAGACTTCCTTAACCCCGTCGGAGAAGGTCATTATCCCATTCTCACTATCTATCGCCAGACTAGTGATCTCGCAAAAAGGGGCACCGAAAACTACTTGTGATAACCTAGGGTCTATGTAGTCTTCTATGTTGTCAACAATTGTAAAGCCCATCATGAACATCATATTACCAACAAACACTTGCACGTCATCATCTTGACCGACCATGTCCTTTCCTTTGTAGACTAACCCCCATCTACAAATATTGTTATAATGAAACAGAGACATAACATTCATGGGTGATCCTATGTCTATGTATACATTATAAAAATGCTTGTGCCCAATCATACAAGGTATTTTCAAGTTATTAGGGTCACCTCATTTTATCCTACAAGGTCCTCTAACATCCATACCCCTAGTATTGTCGGCCAATCGTGGGCGATACTCGTATATTTCTTCATTACCATCATGAAAGATTACTCGCCTAACCCCATCGATGAATAATATACTACTGTCAGTTTCATTGATAGTCATTCCAGTGGCTCTGATAAACGGCTTCCCTAGAACCAAATTGGTTAACGTTGGATTAATGATTGATTCAATATCATTAACCACTATTATATCAATGTTTTAAATAAACTTTCCAACTATAATTGGGGTTCTCCTAGCAACTCCCACAAAATGGAATCCCTCATGATCAAGATTTTTGTCAAAAATCTTGTTATACATTGGGAGAGATATCGCATTCATTGGGGATTCGGGATCGATATAGGTGTTGGGAATGTATTCCTTTCCAAGGGTAACGGTGGCTTTGAAAACGTCAAGGTCGCCCTCCTCTATCCTATTCCCAAATCTAATGGACAATATCATAGTCCCCTTCTCAAGCTCTTCCATAAAGGAATTATTTAATATCCCTAGTGATTTAGTGGAAGTGTCTTCTCCTTCTAAATCCTTCCTACTTTCTATATTGTAGACATCATGTAAGTCTAAAGGATTCTGCGGCAGATTAGACTCTGGTCTAGTGACCCCTGCATTGGAATTCCCTTTATTGGAGCTACTTGGAGCAGCCTATGTTTTGGGGGTGGGTATCGTAGTGATGGTGTTGACAAAGTGGATTTGGCTTGAGGGGTGGGGGCTCGTTGTTCCTTTTGAAGAGTCATGTTTGAAAAGCTTACTAGGGTGTTTTATCTTAACAATAGAGGTAGCCTTGACTTCCTCAACCTGGGTTAGATCGTTGGGTGAGGACTTTTGGAGTTGACCACTTACAATACTCAACAAATCGCCAATCTTTTTGTCCAAATTTGCTTGTTGTTGATTGAATTGAATTTTGAGTTTGGCAAGTCATGCTTCTTGAGATGTTATGAAGTTACGCAGCACCTTCTCTTGGCTAGTTAGCTTAGGAGGATAATGTTTAGACCATGTGAGCGGAGGAGAGTCATTGAACAATACACTCTAAGTTCGACTCCAATTGAAGTTTGGTTTATCTTTCCATGCCTCAAAAGCCTTGTTGAAGTTCCTAGGTCTGGGTCTGGGGGTGAACCACTTATATCTCGCCCCGTCGGTATGTGAGAATGCGTAGTCCGCAAAAGCTTGTTCGGGGAGTTTCAAGCAATCACGAGTGTCGTGGGGACCAATACAATATTCACATGAAGAAGTGATTTTGTTCACTTGGCTTAAAGGTTTAGGAGTTTCATAGGATTTCATAAGAAACTTGACTTGGTCCTCAAGTTCCATGATCCTGCGGTCAGGAATGCTTGAATTATTTGAAGGCAAAGATATTTCCTTGACCATTGTGTTCAAGTCACGGGGATCATTCCAACATTCGTTATCGTAGAGAGAAAGATATTCTATGATTCCCCATGATTCTTCCGCATTCTTGTCACGTAGCTTACCACCGGCCGCTTGGTCAATGGTTTGCCTTGTGGATTGACTGACATGGTCATAGAAGATTTGGACTTGAAGCCAAAGATCAATGCCATGGTGAGGGACTTTTTGGAGTAAGTTCTTGAAATGAGTCCAAGCTTCGTAAAGGGTTTCACCTTGACGTTGTCGGAACATCAAGATGTCATTCCTTAACTTGGTGGTTCTTCCCAGTGGGAGAAATTAAGCAAGGAAATGAGAGGTGAGATCATCCCAAGAGGTGATGGATCCCGCGGGTAAATGCTCAAGCCATTGACTAGCTTGATCACGTAGAGAGAATTGGAAGAAACGCAATTGGGTTGTCTCTCGAGTGGCAACATAAAAGTCTATGGAATCTAAAATTTTAAGGAAATCCTTGAGATGTTGGTTTGGATCTACGGAACGAAGTCCATGGAATGCACATCCGCTTTGCACCAACCGGATGGTGTCGGATCGCAAGGAAGACACATTGGCTCCTTGTGTGAGCTCAATGGTGTTTCGATAGCCTTGGTGGCTAGGTTGGGAGTATTCTCCTAAAGTGCGGGCTCTAGGTGGTTCGGGTTGGTTTGGTTGTGGTGGGTTTTGTTGTGGTGGGTTAGCTAGATCAAAGATATTACCACCTTCCATGATGGCGGATGGTAATGGTCACGAACAAAGAAACGAAGAAAAAGATAAACTAAAGAAAACCTAATTTAAATAAAAATAAAAAATCTCACTAGAAAGGAATCTAATGAGTAGACGTAATACAAATAAAATTCAATCTAAACAATAACTATTCCCCGGCAGCGACGCCAAAAACTTGATGTGTGGTTTGCAACCTTGCAAAAGGAAGGTTTTACTTCTAAAGGGATCTTGAGAAGCTTGAAATACTCACCAGGCAGTGTACCTGACCGATGTAGTATAGTGAGTGGCAAGTACCGGGGGATTGATCGTTCTCTAGGGGAATAGTGTCATTAGGATTGAAAGCTAAGTCAACTAGGTCTAGAGGTGAGGGATGATTCTTTTTGTATTTTTATATTTTTATGAAAGCAAATAAAATCTCGGGTTTGGAAGAGTGGGCGGAATTAGTTGCTAGTCAACTAACCCAAAATTACTATAAATGCAAAATTAAATATAATAACAGAAAAGTAAATGTGATGAACTTCTTATAATGGTAAAACGTATTTACTTAGATTTCACTACTCCATAGTTATCTCTTATTGATTAATTGATTTGTTATACTTGTTTGGATGAAGGGTTATATTCCTTAAAACCAGTCATGGGGCTGTATACGTCCTTCCCCACTCTATAAGCTTCTATCTCTTCCTATCCAGTCCTCGTAAACAGTTACTCATGCATTAAATACAACCAATGACATCATAGTACACATCTGATTACGTTTCTTAAGACATTCAAGCCTGTTGCCATATAGGAGTATAGTGATGCAAGGGAATTGCACCAGGCTTTACCTCTCAAGGGATCTCGAGAAGCTTACAACCCCCACCAGGCAGTGTACCTGATCGTTGTAGTATAGTATAGTGTCAAGTACCGGGGGATTGATCGTTCAACTCAGGAATAGTGTCGCTAGGATTAGAAAGCCTAAAAACTAGGTCTAAAGGTGAGGGATGATTCTTTTTGTATTTTTATATTTTTATAAAAGCAATTAAAATCTCGGGTTTTGGAAAAGTGGGCGGAATTAGTTGCTAATCAACTAACCCAATAACTAAAGATGCAATCAAAATAAAATAACAAAAATGTCAATAAAGCTAATTAAACTAGTGGTGTGAACAATAAATGAGAAAATTTTGTTTACTTAGATTTCATTACTCCCTAGATATCTTTTACAGGTTGATAGTTTTTTACAGTTGCATGGATGACGGGTTATATTCCTTAATACCAATCGTGGGGTGGCGTACGTACTTCCCCAACTCTATAAGCTCCTACTTCACTCCTATGTCGAGCCTGCAAGAAGCTCCTAACAAGGGATCACTAGAATTCGCTCATGCATTAAATACAACCATAAAAACCTAGTACGCATTGGTTTATGTTTCTTAAGACGTTCAAGCAAGTTACCCTATGGAAGTCTGCTAGTTTTCTTAAGCCTAACATCGAAATCATTCATCCGTAACAACTATAAAAAAGCAATCAACCCATAATCAACATCTAGGTTTCACTACATCTAAGCAAACACACAAGAGATCTAGCCAAGCATGTTAAAATCAAGACAAGCGTAAGATATATTCAAACAATACATAGACATATTGAATGAATTGAAAGGATACTTATCTTAATTGAACATGAAAGGTTTAAAAGGGTAGAAACCCTTGAAAATACTGATAAAATTGTGCTAGGGTTTCTCCAAGTTATCCCTAAAATTGTCCTCTTTTAATGAATGAAAATTACAAAACTATATATAGATTTTCCAACGTGACAGAGTCAAGAAGAGAAATCAGACGCCGTCAACTCGCCGCCCATAATAATATCGGATTGCCTAGATCCAGATCTGATGTCGTCAAGAGTAATTTTCCTCTGGGCCGTCACGTGTAAAGGGACCATGACGGCTTGTGGTGACGCCGTCATGCCCTAGTGTAAAAACTCTCTGGATCGTCACGGACTCTATCCACTTCACCTCTTGTTTTACTCTTGACGCCGTCATGAAGAACTTGGTGACGCCGTCAGGTACTGTTCCCAGCAAGGAAAATTAAGACTTTGCCGTTTTCTTCACTTTTATGCTCCAAAAATGTCCAAAATGCTTCCTTTTCCAGAATTCTCTCCAAAAGTACCTAAAATCACAAAAGGAACGATTTAGGGCAATATTTAATCAAATAAATTCAATTCCGGGCTTAAATGACCCCCTAAAAACGGATCATTTTTCGCCTCATCATATACCCTTACACTTGAGATTTGCTTGTGCTCAAGCAAATGCGCTTTTATTCTAATCAAAATACAAGTTAGGGGTCATTTAACACTAATATAAAAGTAATTACAACAAATAATCGTTCCACTAAAGACCAAAGACAAGCACGGAGGTCATACACTAGCACCTCACAAATAGTGTTTAGATACTCACATCTCTCGGGTGTAATAAAGTATATATCACAATATGGAAATGGAAAACATCTCTCACTACCTGTCATAGCAAAATAGATTACCATAGGCTTGGGAAAGGATTAAACCTCCACCACATGGCGTAAGCACCTAGGATAAACTATCAAAGAGGTCTTTCAAAAGGTTATAACATTAGGTGTAGGAATATGGAATACACGGTTTTGTTGGATATAGGCAATCTTTACTGGTGGCGAGTTAATAATCTTGGTTAATTACATGTACAATATGGTGTTGCTAAGCCAAGACTCGACTCGACTTAAGCTAATAAATGAAAAATAACAAAAACATAAAATAAACATAGAATGAAACGGGGTGGTAGTCCGTATGTTTTTTTTTTTTCTCTTTTCTTTTTCTATTTTTTTTTCCTTTTCTTTATTTTTCGATTTTTTTATTTTTTTTTTTATTTTTTTTTAACTTTTTTTTTTTGCATACACTCTTACTATCCAAAATAATACATCATAGGGAATGAACATTCCCCTTACACTTGAATTTTTACATACTTTACAATAAACTACTCTAATGACTCGAATCAAGATAATCAAAACACTTGGAGTACTTTTTAAGATTAACGCACATATGGGGGTAATAATATTATGTTCTTCCCCATTACTCCATAACACAAGTACTTTACCCATGAGTCCCAATCGTCCCAAAACAATATGTACAAGGATATGACTCGACTTAGCAACCATGTAATCAATTAGATAATTAACTAAGGGTTTAAACATGTAACAATAATGCACTAAAGATAAGTGCATACACGGAAGGCTAAGGCGATTTGGTTGTACATTTAAGTGGGGTGTAACAAATTCTTCCTTTAAGTAAGATACTTAAAATTAGAAACAAAAAGACAGGCTCGGAGGGGTGTACTAGGGGTTTCGTGTACTAAAAATGAGTACAACGCTAAGGGTGTGGGAAAAATTAATTGACTTAACTAGCCAAGTAATATGACTTAAATGGTCAAGTAATTATGATACGGATTTAACACAAGGGTGATCCTAATGCCTCTTATCATGTAGTAAATCCTACTACACGAATGTAGGCTCACTAGCAGTCTCGGGATGCATCACTAACGCAAGTTCTAGAATCTAAATGCTACCGGTACACTCATAAGCACTAATAGTAAATGCTTTTCCTATCAAATCTAAAGGCGAACCTCACGTATTTGGGTGGAAAATTTTTTTGAATGATACGGTTTTGTGCTAGTCATACAATCTCCTATCCATGAGACGCTTGCTAAGGATAAATTTTCACTCCTAAATGTTGTAAAAAAATTTAAATTTGGCCCTAAAATTACACTAACAAGTATTTCTCATAGTTTTATTACACACCTACCATCAAACAAACAAACTCAAGTGAAAGTGTATCCTATAAGGTATCATCATTTACCCTCCCCTTACACTTAGGATGAACATTGTCCGCAATGTTCAATTAAAGAATGTAAAAGTAAAATAGGTAAAAGAATGAAATCAAATACTCCCCTGATTCGTTCGGTTTGGATAGTGCGGTAACAAGGTTAGATCTTCCTCCAAGAAAATGAACAATCAAAGCTTCCCTTCCAGAATATAAATCATCTTCTTGTCATATGTAACCTGTTAAACTTGAGAAAACAAACAAGGCAACCTCGGGTAAAATCGGTGGCAATCTATATATACTAACAAATCCTAGAAAACAAAGTAAGATATAATGCTTGTGGAATGAATGTTTGCAGATTTCCTGGAGTTTATAAAACTAAAGAATTAACAAAAACTTTAAGACTCCGTTAGAAAAACAAAACTAGCAAAATTTCCAGAATTTTACACATGACGCTGTCAGGAGTTAATTCCTGACGCCGTCAGAAGTGATCTGCAGAAATCTTTACGTTAAGTTTCCGGAAAATTTCTGGAAAACTTATGTCCTACTTCCTGGAAAATCCTGCAAAACATCATTATGACTCGATACAAGCATTTGACTCTAACAAATACGAATATACATGTCCATCTAATATTGTGGAGAATCATGATCAATTTTGTTTCTTAAAAACATATTTTGGGTTTCCCCTTACACTTATCTTTTGCGTAATACCTTTGGATGAAGTTAATACTATGTCAAACGACAAAATTAAGTATTTTCACCATTTTAGTTTTGAAACATGATCTACCAACAATAAAAATAAAGCATGCATACGGAAACAAATAACAATCAAACAAATAAAAATCACACAAAGCATGGGTTGCCTCCCAAGAAGCGCTTTTCTTTATTTACGAGTGTTGTTGCTAGACTCAAAGTCATGGGCTATTACGTGACCTCGTCCTTGGTCTCACTTTCTAGGTCATATCCTATCTCGGTATCGCTTTCATAGTGCAGGTATTTTGGGTCTTCAAACTCAAAGACATCTTTCCGATACTTGGACCCAAGTTTACTAACATCCTTAAAGAATCCACATGATAAATCAGAAGTGTTCTTACATCCTCTCTGAACATCTTCATCACATAAGATAAGTTGAGAACCTAGCTTATCAAGCCTGTCATTATCGATTCCTTTGAGGTCCCTTCTCTTATATGGCGTTTGGTATGACACCCTCCTAATTCCATCTGCGAAGGTCATGATTCCGTTCCGGTCATCAACCATTAAATTAGTGATTTCACAAAAGGGTGCTCCGAAAACAACTTGTGACAACCTTGGGTCGACATAGTCTTCGATGTTGTCCACGATCGTAAATTCCATTGTGAATGCCATATTTCCTACGAATACCGGGATTTCATGATCTCTACCAACAACGTTTTCTCCCTTATACATCATTCCCCATCTGCAGATATTGTTATAGTGGAATAGGGACATAAAATTCTTAGGTAGGAATACGTTAATGTAGACATTATCTTATGACCGATCATACAGGGGATTTTGAGGTTATTCGGATCACGCCGCCTTATCCTCCCCGATCCTCCATCCCTTGATCCATATAGATTCCCTTTCCAGTGATGGATGGTACTCGTACACCTCCTCATTACTCTTCCGAAAAATTACCTTCCTGACGCCATTGATGAATAAGGCACTACCATCCTTTTCATCAAGGATTACTCCCGATTCATTGACAAATGGTTTCCCGAGAATAAGGTTGGTTAATGTTAGATTAGTGATAGGGTCTATGTCATCGACCACAGTGAGGTCGATGTTATAGACAAATTCTCCAATCATAACTGATAAATTTTTTATTACCCCGGCGTTATTGATTCTTTCAAACAATGTGCGTTCAGGGAAGGCTTCGTTGTAAAGGGAAAGGGGATTATGTTGACAGGGAGGTTAGGATCTATATGAGTATCGGTTAAGAGCCTCTTCCTAGTAGTGCAGGAAATCTTGAAAACTTTAGAGTTGCTTCCCTTAATCCTATCACTACTCCCTTTAGTCATATCCACCAAATTTTTCTTGGGTTCCTCTATAATAGATTTACCCAAAATTGTTGGATTCCTCGTATGCTCTTTCGATCTCTCCTTCACTTCATCCAATTTGCCTGACTCTTGAGTGACGGAGTCCTCGAATGAGTTGGTAGGGATTTTGGCCAATTTGTGGTCTAACCTTGAGGTTTCATCCTTAGCTTTATGACCCTTATTTCCAGTTGGTTGTTGGCTCTGGTTAGGTGTAGGAGCAGATATTGTGGTGATAGTATTTACAAAATGGATTGGTCCTAGGGGGTTAACAGGGTCCCTTACGTCTTTTACCTTTGGTGACAGATGTTTAAAGAGTTTACTAGGAATTTTTATTTTCACATGTGAGGTTGGCTGATTCATGAAGGTAACAGATTTGACCTCTTCAGCCTGAATCGGTTTATTAACAGTGTGCTCTTTAATAGCAGTTAACAGATTACAAACCTTGTTATTCATATCGGCTTGTTGTTGTCTAAATTTAGTCTCGAGCGTAGAGAGCTGTAATTATTGAGATAGAATGAACTTTCGCAAGGCATCTTCATCACTTTGCCTAGGAGTGCTCTGTGATGGAAAATGCTCGGACCATTCGAGTGGAGAGGAATCATTGAAGGATACGCTCCGAGTTTGGTATCCTCTGAAATTAGGTTTATCCTTCCATGCCTCATAGGCCTCGTCAAAGTTTCGAGGACCTCGATCAACATGTGATGATGTGAATTCCTTATAAGCATGTTTTGGAAGCTCTATAGAGTTATGAGTTTCATGAGGGCCATTACACAATCTACACGCAGAAGTGATTTTATTCACTTGGCTTAAAGGCTTAGGAGCTTCGTAAGATTTCATGAGAAACTTGACTTGGTCCTTAAGTTCCATGATCCTACGGTCGGGAGTGCTAGAATTGTTCGAAGGCAAAGATATTGCCTTGACCATTTTGTTCAAATCACGGGGATCATTCCAACTTTCATTGTCATAGAGAGCAAGATCTTCTATAAGTTCCCATGATTTTTCCGCACTTAGATCACGTAGCTTGCCACCGGCCGATTGGTCAATGGATCGCCTTGTGGAGAGATCGATATGGTCATAGAAGATTTGGACCTGGCGCCAAAGATCTATGCCATGATGAGGGACTGTTTGGAGTAAGTCCTTGAAACGAGTCCATGCTTCACATAGAGTTTCACCTTGACGTTGTTGGAACATCAAGATATCATTTCTAAGCTTGGTAGTTCTCCCCGGTGGAAAAAATTAAGCAAGGAAACGAGTGGTGAGACCATCCCATGAGGTGATGGATCCCGCGGGTAAACGTTCAAGCCATTGACTAGCTTGATCACGTAGAGAGAATTGGAATAGGCGTAATTGGGTCGACTCTCTAGTTGTAACATCAAGGTCTATAGAATCTACGATTTTAAGGAAGTCCTTGAGATGTTGATTAGGATCTTCGAAACGAAGTCCATGGAATGCACATCCGCTTTGCACCAACCGGATGGTGTCGGATCGCAAGGGGGACACATTGGCTCCTTGGGTAAGCTCAATAGTGTTTTGATAGCCTTGGTGGCTAGGTCGGGAATACTCTCCTAGGGTTCGGGGCCTAAGAGGTTGGTTTGCTAATCCCCTTTATTTGAGGGTAATACAGAATTAGCTCTATCTTATTCAATGGGAGACTTTTGAGTTCATCCTTTAGCTGACTTATCAGAGATCGAGAGAATTGCCATAAAGTGCAGTACTTCCTCTCTGGTGTATAGATCCTTACCATTTCTTTTCAACTATGCTTAAGGAGCCTGGCCTGTCTTACTTTCCTGCTAAACGATACGATGAAGGCTTGATAGTTCAAGTAGTAAAGGGGTAGTCAAGCTGTGGCAAGAGGAGAAAAGCAGTTAATCTTAGTACCCGTGAAGTCAGGCTATGGTGGGTTTTGTGGGTGGTCTTGTTGTGGTGGGTTGATAGGTTCAAAGATGTTACCACCTTCCATGATGTCGGATGGTAAAGGTTACGAACAAAGACACGAAGAAATAGATAGACTAAAGAAAACCTAAAAATAAAAATAAAATCTTACTAGAAAGGAATCTAGCAAGTAGACCTAATTAAAAGAAATTCTAACCTAGACAATAACTATTCCCCGGGCTGCGACGCCAAAAACTTGATGCGTGGGAATTGCACCAGGCTTTACCTCTCAAGGGATCTCGAGAAGCTTAAAACCCCCACCAGGCAGTGTACCTGATCGTTGTAGAATAGTATAGTGACAAGTACCGGGGGATTGATCGTTCAACTCAGGAATAGTGTCGCTAGGATTAGAAAGCCTAAAAACTAGGTCTAAAGGTGAGGGATGATTCTTTTTGTATTTTTATATTTTTATAAAAGCAATTAAAATCTCGGGTTTTGGAAAAGTGGGCGGAATTAGTTGCTAATCAACTAACCCAATAACTAAAGATGCAATCAAAATAAAATAACAAAAATGTAAATAAGCTAATTAAACTAGTGGTGTGAACAATAAATGAGAAAATTGTGTTTACTTAGATTTCATTACTCCCTAGATATCTTTTACAGGTTGATAGTTTTTTACAGTTGCGTGGATGACGGGTTATATTCCTTAATACCAATCGTGGGGTGGCGTACGTACTTCCCCAACTCTATAAGCTCCTACTTCACTCCTATGTCGAGCCTGCAAGAAGCTCCTAACATGGGATCACTAGAATTCGCTCATGCATTAAATACAACCATAAAAACCTAGTACGCATTGGTTCATGTTTCTTAAGACGTTCAAGCAAGTTACCCTATGGAAGTCTGCTAGTTTTCTTAAGCCTAACATCGAAATCATTCATCCGTAACAACTATAAACAAGCAATCAACCAATAATCAACATCTAGGTTTCACTACATCTAAGCAAACACACAAGAGATCTAACCAAGCATGTTAAAATCAAGACAAGCGTAAGATATATTCAAACAACACATAGGCATATTGAATGAATTGAAAGGATACTTATCTTAATTGAACATGAAAGGTTTCAAAGGGTAGAAACCCTTGAAAATATTGATAAAATCATGCTAGGGTTTCTCCAAGTTATCCCTAAAATTGTCCTCTTTTAATGAATGAAAATTACAAAACTATATATAGATTTTCCAATGTGACGGCGTCAAGAAGAGAAATCTGACGCCGTCAACTCGCCGCCCATAATAATATCGGATTGCCTAGATCCAGATCTGACGCCGTCAAGAGCAATTTTCCTCTGGGCCGTCACGTGTAAATGGACCATGACGGCCTATGGTGACGCCGTCATGCCCTAGTGTAAAAACTCTCTGGATCGTCACGGATTCTATCCACTTCATCTCTTGTTTTACCCTTAACGCCGTCATGAAGAACTTGGTGACGCTGTCAGGTACTGTTCCCAGCAAGGAAAATTAAGACTTTGTCGTTTACTTCACTTTTATGCTCCAAAAACATCCAAAATGCTTCCTTTTCCAGAATTCTCTCCAAAAGTACCTAAAATCACAAAAGGAACGATTTAGGGCAATATTTGATCAAATAAATTCAATTCTGGGCTTAAATGACCCCCTAAAAACGGATCATTTTTCGCCTCATCATATAGCCAGTTTTCTTAAGCTAACGCGAAAATCAATCACCCAAATCAACTAATAACAAATCAACAACAAATAATTAACAACTAGGTTTCATTAGATATAAGTAAACACAAAGATAATTAAGCTAGCATGTTAAAAGAAATACAAGATAAACAATCAATCAAACAACACATAGACATATTGAATGGTTAAAAAGAAGACTTATCTTCAATTGAACATGAAGGAAAAGAGGGCTTGGAAACCCTAAGTTTACAGGATAATTCGTCTAGGGTTTTATCTCCAAAAATTTACACACTTAATGAATGAAAAATCAAAAATATATATAGATATACAAGTCTGACGGCGTTAGGTTTTAGCCTCTGACGCCATCAGATCGCCGTGTTTTAGGGTTTCATATCACCCAAGAGATCTCTGACGTCGTCCCTTTATAAGGTTCTGGGCCATCTCGTGTAGTGCTAAAGAGAGACGGCTTTGTTCCTGGAACACCTGACGTCGTCAGGTGTTAACCCGACACTTTCTTCTAGGGCGTCTCAGCATAAAAATCCTTAGCGTATCATCATAAGTGACAGCGTCAGCTCCAAAGTGTGACGCCGTTAGGTGTTAAATCCTGACTTTCTTGACTTTTCTTGTTCTCTTCATTCTTGAGCATAAAAAGCTCCAAAATGCTCCATTTTCCAGAATTCATGTTCCAAGTACCTAAAATGACAAAAGAAACTATTTAAGGTAGTATTTGATTATAAAAACACGATTTGGGTCTTAAATGACCCCCTAAAAGCGTAACAAATATTTCCTTATCAGTTTCTCACTATGAGCAGTTTCTTGGTATCGAAGGAGATTGTAGTCCCCTTGATGATCATGATATATTCTCTAATAAGAGATGTTACGGATTCTGAAATTAGGGAAGCTTTTTTCTTAATGGGGCATAATAAAGCACCCGGTCCTGACGGTTACACTGCTGCTTTCTTTAAGAAAGCTTGGGATGTTGTGGGTATTGATGTTACGGGTGCTATTCGGGACTTCTTCACCAATGGTAAGCTTCTGAAGGAAATCAATCACACTATTATATCCTTGATTCCTAAAGTGTCTACTCCTTCTAAGATTAATGATTATAGGCCTATTTCTTGTTGCAATGTTCTATATAAGTGCATTAGTAAAATTATTGATAATCGCGTTAAGGAGAGCCTTGGTCATTTGGTTACTATTAACCAATGTTGCAAAAATCGTGAATCGGTCCCGAGGCGGTCGAGGGCCGTGTAGCGATTTTTGGCCGATTAATCGCCGATTCCAAGGTCCAAGGCCGATTAATCGGCCGATTACCTTGTAATTCGCTCCAAGGTCCAAGGCCGTTTAGCTTGTAATCGCCGATTAATCGGCCTTGTAGGCCGATTTTTGCAACACTGCTATTAACCAATCAGCGTTTGTTCCTGGGCGTCGTATTTCTGATAATATATTGCTTACCCAAGAGCTTATGCAGAATTATCACAGAGGGAGAGGCCCGCCTAGATGTGCTTTTAAAGTGGATATTCAAAAGGCGTATGATATGGTTGATTGGGCTTTTCTTAAGTCAATTCTGGTTGGTTTGGTTTCCATCTTAAAATGGTTGAATGGATTATGGTGTGTGTCTCATCTACATCGTATTTTATATGTGTTAATAGGGATCTTCATGGATGGTTCCAAGGTAAGCGAGGTCTAAGGCAGGGTGACCCATTATCTTCTTACTTTTTTACGTTAGTTATGGAGGTTTTAACCCTTATTTTGCAGAAAAGGGTTTCTAATTTGGTGGATTTTCAGTTTCATCATTTGTGCGAGGAGTAGAGAATTATTAACCTATATTTTGCAGATGATCTTTTTTTGTTTTCTAGAGGCCATCCTGATTCGGTTGATGTTTTTATGCAAGCTTTGGAGGAATTCAATAATGTTTCGGGTCTTGTCCCGAGTATCCCCAAAAGTACAGCTTTCTTTTGTAATGTTCCTAATGCTTTGGAAGCTATCATTCTCCAGTTTATGCCATTTGCAGAAGGTTCTCTCCCTGTTAGGTACCTTGGTGTCCCTCTTATATCGTCTCGACTGCTATATAGGGATTGTAAGGTTCTTGTGGAGAAAGTGGAAGGTCGTGTGAATGATTGGCGTAATAAGTTTCTATCTCTAGTGGGTAGGCTTCAATTGGTCAAATCTGTGTTGTCCTCGATGCATATATATATATATATATATATATATATATATATATATATATATATATATATATATATATATATATATATATATATATATATATATATATATATATATATATTGGGCTTATGTTTTCATCCTCCCTGCTCGTATAATTCATGATTTGGAGCAACTCATGAGGGGCTTCTTATGGTGTCAAGGTGAAATGAAAAGGAGTAAGGCCAAAGTGGCTTGGGAATCTGTTTGTAAGCCTCAACAAGAAGGTGGCCTTGGTATTCGTAGATTGGCTGATTTTAATATTGCTCTTATGACTACGCATATTTGGAGTATTTTAACCCATACAGAGTCCTTATGGTTTAAATGGATTCATTCATACAAACTTCATGGTAGAAGCTTCAGGGATGTTCCTTGCTTGGGGGATGTTAGTTGGGGATGGCGTAAGCTTCTTGCAATTAGACCCAAGGTACGTCCTTTCATATGGCATAGATCAATAATGGTAAGACTACCTCCGTATGGTTTGATATGTGGTATGATCTAAGCCCTATTCGTGATATGCTCACTGCGAGAGACATTGCTCGGGCTAGTTTAAGCTTATCGGATTCGGTTTGTGATGTGATTGATAATGGTACTTGGAGATGGCCTACTGATTGGTTTTCTAGATTTCCGAATTTAGTTAATCTCCCGAACCCTAATTTACTTGATGATACTGATGACGGTTTATTATGGTGTGATTTGGATGGCAACTCTAGACCTTTTTCGGTTGCGTGTGCTTGGGAATCTCAACGTTCAAGGGCTGATTTGGTCGTGTGGTTTCATATTCTGTGGTTTGGGAATCTCCGAGCCTATCTTTTCGTTTCTAACTTTAAGCATTTTACTTAAAGGAATAATTTGTTACACCCCACTTAAATGTACACCCAAATCGCCTTAGCCTTCCGAATATGAACTCATCTTTAGTGCATTATTGTTACTTGTTAAACCCTAGGTTAATTATCTAATTGATTACATGGTTGCTAAGTTGAGTCATATCCTTGTACATATTGTTTTGGGACGATTGGGACTCATGGGTAAAGTACTTATTTTATGGAGTAATGGGGAAGAACATCTATTATTACCCCCATATGTACGTTAATCTTAAAAGTACTCAAAGTGTTTTGATTATCTTAATTCGAGTCATTAGATTAGTTTATTGTAAAGTATGTAAAAATTCAAGTGTAAGGGAAATTTTCATTCCCTATGATGTATTATTTTGGATGGTAGGGTAAGAGTGTATGCGCAAAAAAAAAAAAAAAAAAAAAAAAAAAAAAAAAAAAAAAAAAAAAAATGGACTACCATCCCGTTTCATTCTATGTTTATTTTATGTTTTTGTTATTTTCATTTATTAGCTTAAGTCGAGTCTAGTCTTGGCTTAGCAACGCCATATTGTACATGTAATTAACCAAGATGATTAACTCGCCACCAGTAAAGACTGCCTATATCCAACAAAACCGTGTATTCCATATCCCTACACCTAACGTTACAACCCTTTAAAAGACCTCTTTGATAGTTTATCCTAGGTGCTTACGCCATGTGGTGGAGGTTTGATCCTTTCCCAAGCCTATGGTAATCTATTTTGCTATGAAAGGTAGTGAGAGATGTTTTCCATTTCCATATTGTGATATATACTTTATTACAACCGAGAGATGTGAGTATCTAAACACTATTTGTGAGGTGCTAGTGTATGACCTCCGTGCTTGTCTTTGGTCTTTAGTGGAACGATTATTTGTTGTAATTACTTTTATATTAGTGTTAAATGACCCCTAACTTGTATTTTGACTAGAATAAAAGCGCATTTGCTTGAGGACAAGCAAATATCAAGTGTAAGGGTATATGATGAGGTGAAAAATGAACCGTTTTTAGGGGGTCATTTAAGCCCGGAATTGAATTTATTTGATCAAATATTGCCCTAAATCGTTCCTTTTATGATTTTAGGTACTTTGGAAGTGAATTCTGGAAAAGGAAGCATTTTGGACGTTTTTGGAGCATAAAAGTGAAGAAAACGGCAAAGACTTAATTTTCCATGCTGAGAACAGTACCTGACGGCGTCAAGAAGGAAATTTTGACGGCGTCAGGAGTAAAATCCATGACGACCCAGAGAAAACCTGAAGGCGTCAAGAGAAGGGCGTCAAGAACAATTTTGGTGACGGCCTGCAAATGGAATACACATGACGGCATCAAACCCAGATCTAGGCAGTCCGAGAATTTATTTGGCGGCGAGATGACGGCGTCAGAAATTTACTCTTGACGTCGTCACCTCAAAAAGTCTATATATACTTTTCTATTTTTCATTCATTGGGATAGGAACTTGTGTGGAGAATACTAGGGTCGAACCTAATAAACCCTAGGTCATTTGTAACAGTATTTTCAAGGGTTTTCACCCCTTGAAACCTTTCATGTTCAATTAAGATAAGTCCTCTTTCAATTCATTCAATATGTCTATGTGTTATTTGAATATATCTTATGCTTGTCTTGATTTTAACATGCTAGGCTAGATCTTTCATGTGTTTGCTTAGATGTAATGAAACCTAGATGTTAATTATAGGGTGATTGCTTGTTTATAGTTGTATTGGATGAATGATTTCAATGTTAGGCTTAAGAAAACTGGCAGATCTCCATTGTGTAACATGCTTGAACGTCTTAAGAAACATGAACCGATGTGTACTAGGTTTTTATGATTGTATTTAATGCATGAGCGAATTCTAGTGATCCCATGTTAGGAGCTTCTTAGCCGGCTCGACATAGGAGTGAGGTAGGAGCTTATAGGATTGGGGAGGTAAGTACGCCACCCCATGAATGGTATTAAGGAATACAATCCGTCATCCACGCAACTGTAACAAGTAATTAACCTGTAAAAGATATCTAGGGAGTAGTGAAACGTAAGTAAACACAATTCTCCCATATATTGCTCACACCACTATCTTAATTTAGCTTATTTTCATTTCTAGTATTTTATTTTGATAGCATCTTAGTTATTGGGTTAGTTGACTAGCAACTAATTCCGCCCACTCCTCTAAAAACCGAGGATTTACTTGCTTTTATAAAAAAAACTAAAAAAATACGAAAAGAATCATCCCTCATCTCTAGACCTAGTCTTTAGGTTTTCTAATCCTAGCGACACTATTCCTAGCTGAACGATCAATCCCCCGGTACTTGTCACTATATTATCCTACAACGATCAGGTACACTGCCTGGTTGGGAGTTGAAAGCTTCTCGAGATCCCTCGAGAGGTAAAGCCTACTGCAATCCCTACGCATCAAGTTTTTGGCGCCGCAGCCCGGGGAATAGTTATTGTCTAGGTTAGAATTTCTTTTTATTAGGTCTACTTGCTAGATTCCTTTCTAGTAAGATTTTATTTTTATTTTTTAGGTTCTCTTTAGTCTATCTTATTTCTTCGTGTTTTTGTTCGTAACTCTTAGCCATCCGACATCATGGACGATGGTAACATCTTTGAACCCATCATCCCACCACAACAAGACCACCCACAAAACCCACCACTAGCTAACCAACCTCTTAGGCCCCGAACCCTAGGAGAGTACTCCCGACCTAGCCACCAAGGCTATCGAAACACCATTGAGCTCACCCAAGGAGCCAATGTGTCTCCCTTGCGATCCAACACCATCCGGTTGGTGCAAAGCGGATGTGCTTTCCATGGACTTCGTTCCGAAGATCCTAATCAACATCTCAATGACTTCCTTAAAATCGTAGATTCTATAGACCTTGATGCTACAACTAGAGAGTTGACCCGATTACTCCTATTCCAATTCTCTTTACGTGATCAAGCTAGTCAATGGCTTGAACGTTTACCCACGGGATCCATCACCTCATGGGATGATCTCACCACTCGTTTCCTTGCTCAATTTTTCCCACCGGGGAGAACTACCAAGCTTAGAAATGATATCTTGATGTTCCAAAAATGTCAAGGTGAAACTCTATATGAAGCATGGACTTGATTCAAGGACTTACTCCAAAAAGTCCCTTATCATGGCATAGATCTTTGGCTCCAAGTCCAAATCTTCTATGACCACATCGATCTCTCCACAAGGCGAACCATTGACCAATCGGCCGGTGGCAAGCTACGTGATCTAAGTACGGAACAATCATGGGAACTCATAGAAGATCTTGCTCTCTATGACAACGAAAGTTGGAATGATACCCGTGATTTGAACAAAACGGTCAAGGCAATATCTTTGCCTTCGAACAATCCTAGCACTCCCGACCGTAGGATCATGTAACTTGAGGACCAAGTCAAGTTTCTCATGAAATCTTACGAAGCTCCTAAGCCTTCAAGCCAAGTGAACAAAATCACTTCTTCATGCGAATTATGTAGTGGTCCCCATGACACTCGTGATTGTGTGGAACTCCCCGGAACAGCTTTTGCGGACTACGCATCCTCGCGTACCGACGAAGCGGAGATAAGTGGTACACTTTCAAACTCGAGCCAAACCCGTATGGTGATTCCTACAACCTTTCTTGGAAAAATCACCCAAACCTTAGGTGGAAACAAAACCAAGCCAATTCTTCCAATCCGCCTAATCGTTATCAACCAAACGGTCCACCCTCCAACCGTACTTTCAACAACGATTCTTCTAACAACTATGGTAGTACCAACAATCTTGAAAGATTGATGTCCAAGTTTATGGCATCTCAAGAGGCTCGCATAGCTAGGTTTGAAACCGAATTCAACCAATAACAAACGGAGATGACCAATAAGATTGACAACTTGTTAAAAGCCCTCAACACCCAAGCGTTAACTACACCTAGGTAGGACACTAGGGACGCCAATAGCGGAATCCAAACTAAGGACCCCTCGTCATCCAAACACGTCTACTTTGTCAATGTTGTCACCATTAAGCCAATAGATAAGGATATAGAAGTGACAAAGATGAAGTTGAAGTAGAAACCGAGACTAGGGATGAAATTAGGGAAATTGAGGTTAATAAGGGAGAAGAGTTAGAGGAAGAAGAGATTGTAGAAGAGTACTTTGATAAGTTGCCCACCAAGGAAGAACGGGAATATCATAAGGATTTATTCGATGGCCCCGAGACACCATATATCCTTGGCACACCCCTTATCAAAATGGGAGACCCCTCTAACATCAACATACCATGCAACATTGGGCATATGCATATATGGAAAGCTTATATCGATCCTAGATCTCCTATAAACATCATGACTAGGACTTATTATAATTGGGTAATGAAGAAACAACTTGGTTATAGGATGATGCCCAATAAGAATTTGATAAGTAATTTTGTAGGAAGAGTGAAGGGATTGCATGTGATTATCGAAAATTTCACTTATGAGATCGACTTTATGATAGTAGAGGATACTCGTCCGGTGATAGATGCTTGCCTAAGCCAAGTAGTGTTCGGAAAACCATTTGTTGAAGCCACTAAGATGAGTTATGATCCGACTTTAGGGATAGTTAGGTTCAAGGAGGAGAATGATGAGATTGCCTACCAAATGCCCTATAAGATTGAGCAGTACCATCTCCTGTCAAACATAGAAAAGGAACACAAACAAGCAGCTTACTATAGGAATGATGAGGATAGACGTAGAGGAGTAGAGTATGTGATGAATAGAATGCTTGGTTTCTACAAAGAATGCTTGCAATTAGGTCCGAAATACAAAACTGGTGTAGGAGATGACCTAGAGAGTGAAACCAACGATGAAGTCACGTAGTAACCCATGACCTTGAGTCTAGCTACAAGAATAAAGAAAAGCGCTTCTTGGGAGGCAACCCATGTTTTGTTATTTGTTTTCGTATGCATGCTTTATTTTTATTGTTGGTAGATCATGTTTCAAAACTAAAATGGTGAAAATACTTTACTATGTTGTTTGGCCTAGTCTTAACTTCATCCAAAGGTATTTTGCAAAAGATAAGTGTAAGGGGAAACCCCAAATATGTTTTTAAGAAACAAAAAAAAAAAAAAAAAAAAAAAAAAAAAAAAAAAAAACCGATCATGATTCTCCACAATATTAAATGAACATGTATATTCGTATTTGTTAGAGTCAAATGCTTGTATCGAGTCATAATGATGTTTTTAGGATTTTCCAAGAAGTAGGACGAAGTTTTTTCCAGAAATTTTCTGGAAACTTAACATAAGAATTTCTGCAGGTCACTTCTGACGGCGTCACGAGTTTACTCTTGATGACGTCACGTGTAAAATTCTGGAAATTTTACCAGTTTTGTTTTTCTAACGGAGTCTTAAAGTTTTTATTGAATCTTTAGTTTTATAATCTCCAGGAAATCTACAAACATCATTCCACAAGCATTATATCTTATTTTGTTTTCTAGGATTTGTTAGCATATATAGATTGCCGCCGATTTTACGCGAGGTTGCCTTGTCTGTTTTCTCAGGTTTTACAGGTTATGTATGACAAGAAGATGATTTATATTCTGGAAGGGAAGCTTTGATTGTTCATTTTCTTGGAGGAAGATCTAACCTGGCCACCTTATTATCCATACCGAGCGAATCAGGGGGGTATTTGATTTCATTCGTTTTACTTATTTCACTTTTACATTCTTTACTTGAACATTGGGGACAATGTTCATCCTAAGTGTAAGGGGAGGGTAAAATGATGATACCTTACAGATACACTTTCGCTTGAGTTTGTTTGTTTGATAGTAGATGTGTAATAAAACTATGAGAAATACTTGTTAGTGCAATTTTAGCGCCAAATTTAAAATTTTTTACAACATTTAGGAGTGAAACTTTAGCCATAGCAAGCGTCTCATGGATAGGAGATTGTATGACTAGCACATAACCGTACTATTCAGAAAAATTTTCCACCCAAATATGTGAGGTTCGTCTTTAGATTTGATAGGAAAAGCATTTACTTTTAGTGCTTATGAGTGTACCGGTAGCATTTAGATTCTAGAACTTGCGTTAGTAATGCATCCCGAGACCGCTAGTGAGACTACATTCGTGTAGTAGGATTTACTACATGATAAGAGGCATTAGGATCACCCTTGTGTTAAACCCGTATCATAATTACTTGACCATTTAAGTCATATTACTTGGCTAGTAAAGTCAATTAATTTTTCCCACACCATTAGCGTTGTACTCATTTTTAGTACACGAAACCCCTAGTACACCCCTCCGAGCCTATCTTTCTGTTTCTAACTTTAAGCATTTTACTTAAAGGAAGAATTTGTTACACCCCACTTAAATGTACACCCAAATCGCCTTAGCCTTCCGAGTATGCACTCATCTTTAGTGCATTATTGTTACTTGTTAAACCCTAAGTTAATTATCTAATTGATTACATGGTTGCTAAGTTGAGTCATATCCTTGTACATATTGTTTTGGGACGATTGGGACTCTTGGGTAAAGTACTTATTTTATGGAGTAATGGGGAAAAACATCTATTATTACCCCCAGATGTACGTTAATCTTAAAAGTACTCCAAGTGTTTTGATTATCTTAATTCAAGTCATTAGATTAGTTTATTGTAAAGTATGTAAAAATTCAAGTGTAAGGGGAATTTTCATTCCCTATGATGTATTATTTTGGATGGTAGGGTAAGAGTGTTTGCAAAAAAAAAAAAAAAAAAAAAAAAAAATAGACTACCATCCCGTTTCATTCTATGTTTATTTTATGTTTTTGTTATTTTCATTTATTAGCTTAAGTCGAGTCTAGTCTTGGCTTAGCAAAGCCATATTGTACATGTAATTAACCAAGATGATTAACTCGCCACCAGTAAAGACTGCCTATATCCAACAAAACCGTGTATTCCATATTCCTACACCTAACGTTACAACCCTTTAAAAGACCTCTTTGATAGTTTTATCCTAGGTGCTTACGCCATATGGTGTAGGTTTGATCCTTTCCCAAGCCTATGGTAATCTATTTTGCTATGAAAGGTAGTGAGAGATGTTTTCCATTTCCATATTGTGATATATACTTTATTACAACCGAGAGATGTGAGTATCTAAACACTATTTGTGAGGTGCTAGTGTATGACCTCCATGCTTGTCTTTGGTCTTTAGTGGAACGATTATTTGTTGTAATTACTTTTATATTAGTGTTAAATGACCCCTAACTTGTATTTTGACTAGAATAAAAGCGCATTTGCTTGAGGACAAGCAAATATCAAGTGTAAGGGTATATGATGAGGCGAAAAATGAACCGTTTTTTGGGGGTCATTTAAGCCCGGAATTGAATTTATTTGATCAAATATTGCCCTAAATCGTTCCTTTTGTGATTTTAGGTACATTGGAAGTGAATTCTGGAAAAGGAAGCATTTTGGACGTTTTTGGAGCATAAAAGTGAAGAAAACGGCAAAGACTTAATTTTCCATGCTGAGAACAGTACCTGACGGCGTCAAGAAGGAAATTTTGACGGCGTCAGGAGTAAAATCCATGACGACCCAGAGAAAACCAGAAGGCGTCAAGAGAAGGGCGTCAAGAACAATTTTGGTGATGGCCTGCAAATGGAATACACATGACGGCGTCAAACCCAGATCTAGGCAGTCCGAGAATTTATTTGGCGACGAGATGACGGCGTCAGAAATTAACTCTTGACGCCGTCACCTCACAAAATCTATATATACTTTTCTATTTTTCGTTCATTAGGAGAGGAACTTGTGTGGAGAATACTAAGGTCGAACCTAATAAACCCTAGGTCGTTTGTAACAGTATTTTCAAGGGTTTTCACCCCTTGAAACCTTGCATGTTCAATTAAGATAAGTCCTCTTTCAATTTATTCAATATGTCTATGTGTCGTTTGAATATATCTTATGCTTGTCTTGATTTTAACTTGCTAGGCTAGATCTTTCATGTGTTTGGTTAGATGTAATGAAACCTAGATGTTAATTATAGGGTGATTGCTTGTTTATAGTTGTATTGGATGAATGATTTCAATGTTAGGCTTAAGAAAACTGGCAGATCTCCATTGTGTAACATGCTTGAACGTATTAAGAAACATGAACCGATGTGTACTAGGTTTTTATGATTGTATTTAATGCATGAGCGAATTCTAGTGATCCCATGTTAGGAGCTTCTTAGCCGGCTCGACATAGGAGTGAAGTAGGAGCTTATAGGATTGGGGAAGTAAGTACGCCACCCCATGAATGGTATTAAGGAATACAATCCGTCATCCACGCAACTGTAACAAGTAATTAACCTGTAAAAGATATCTAGGGAGTAGTGAAACCTAAGTAAACACAATTCTCCCATATATTGCTCACACCACTATCTTAATTTAGCTTATTTTCATTTCTAGTATTTTATTTTGATTGCATCTTAGTTATTGGGTTAGTTGACTAGCAACTAATTCCGCCCACTCCTCTAAAAACCGAGATTTTACTTGCTTTTATAGAAAAACTAAAAAATACAAAAAGAATCATCCCTCATCTCTAGACCTAGTCTTTAGGTTTTCTAATCCTAGCGACACTATTCCTAGCTGAACGATCAATCCCCCGGTACTTGTCACTATACTATACTACAACGATCAGGTACACTGCCTGGTGAGGGTTGCAAGCTTCTCGAGATCCCTCGAGAGGTAAAGCCTGGTGCAATCCCTACGCATCAATGCGGTTCCGGATTCTCACCCTCACTTGTTTTTTCAGTGCCGATTTTCTTTATAGGTTTGGTTGCAGGTTCGGGTTTTATCTAGAATGGATGTTGTCCCACCTTCATTGGAGGATGTTCTTACGTTCCTTATTCATATATCAAAGGGGCGATATGCTATTAGCATTCTCTCTCGGTTATTACTTGCTGCTACTACTTATTACCTATGGATGGAACGTAATTCAAGACTTTTCAAGCATAAGAAATCTACTATTGCTTAAGTAGTCCAAGTAATTGTTTCTATCGTCCGGTTGAAGCTGGTTACCTTCAAGTTCAAGAAGCTAACCCCTCGGTCTCGTCTACTGTTGGATAAATGGAAGATTTCAAGTGCTTGTCTTATTCACGAGGGGAGTGCCAGGTAAGGGTTGTACTCTTTTTCCCTACTCCAAGGTTTTTCCCTCCGGGTTTTTTCTTGGAGAGGGTTATAAGGAGGCAAACTTCCTGGGTCGCCTTGCTCCCTTCGTGATTCTGGTTGGATGCGGGATTTTCGCTTGTTACAAGATTTTCTTGTTTTGATACCTAGTTAGGTGATTTGTAATATAGCTAGGTTTGTTGTGTTTATGGTCTGTCATAAGCACTAGTTTATCAAGTTTTTTGCTTGAGGTTAATGTGGTATCTCTGCCACATTCCATTTGTACTTAACATTATTTTTTTGTTATATATTTACCGGGGTAAAACCCTTTACCCAAAAAAAAAAAAACTTTTCAAAGGAATGTACTTAACCCATGTATGTATGATTATATGTACATTATATTAGTGATAAATGAAATACTACAATTTAGGGGTGTTTGTTTAAGCTTATATGTGGCTTATGAGCTTATTTATTTTTTGGCTTATACTTATAAGCTCCAATTTTTGGCTCATTTGAGACTTGTTGGAATATATAAGTTTAATATGATATGATAAACTTATGTAAGCACCTAAGGGGGCGTTTCTTTTTATTGTTTGATTGTTTGAATGATAAAGTAAGTGGGTCCAAAGAACAAATTATTGTTTTTTTCTTGTTAAATGGTCTAAATAGAGAAGGCAAAGAAAGCTAAGCACTCCCGATTCAGATGAAATAATAGAGGAGATGCCCATTTACTTTTAAATCCACTTATTCCAAAACAAAAAATAACCAAGGCCTAAGTCTCAGAATAAGCCTAAAAATTGAAGTTTGTAAAACATAAATCCGAAATCAAATAATAATAATAATAATAATAATAATAATAATAATAATAATAATAATAATAATAGTAGAAAAGTATAAAAAAGATAGAAAAGCACAAAGTTAATCCATTTTCTAGACACTTTTAACACTTTTTTCCCAAAATGGTCATGCTCAACTGCTCGACTCCACCTTTTTGTAACATGTGTCAAGGCAAGTACAATGTTAGGTAGATATATTTTGTTGTTTTATTGTAAAATTACAACAACACCCTTATCTTCATATTTTATTTCTCTCTCCTTAATTGCACCCCACCTAACTCCAATCACTTAGCTCCTCACACTTCACAGGTCCATCACCACAACCACCACCACTGCTCAACTGCTCAACCACCTGCCGCCATCTCCGGAATCTTCACCACCACCATCTCCATGTGTT
The DNA here is from genome assembly GCA_030686995.1 of Artemisia argyi. Lineage (NCBI taxonomy): Eukaryota > Viridiplantae > Streptophyta > Magnoliopsida > Asterales > Asteraceae > Artemisia > Artemisia argyi. The sequence continues at coordinate 107,638,576 of CM060693.1, forward strand.
TATACACCCAGATTCCCACCACCATCATCTTCAAACAAACCTAACTTAACAACAACAACCACGAAGATTCAAAAATACACCGAAATTAAAAAAAAAAAAAAAAACAACATTAATCAAACATTAAACATCTCGGGTTTTTATTTTTTCAAAAGGTCCTATTTCGAACAAACAACAAACCGATCTCCTTGGATACAAAAAGATTCTAGCTGAAAAGAAAAGAGATCTCAGTTTGGTTCAACTAATATACCAACCTTTATAGATTTAAATGGTTGAACTCAACTCATCGTAGATATATCATAACCTATACAACAACATTAACCCTATATACCAAATCCATGTCTAACATATAACCCATCTCCTTCCAATTCTCACGTTTATAACAATAAATAACCACAGTCAACATAAACCCAACTCCTTACAGATTAAAAAAACATTCTCGAAAAACAAAAGAAATTAAAAAAGGACTAAACGGTCTTAGTTTATCCCTTTAATTAATCAACGAATCGTTCTTAAAACAAACGTGGAAGAGATATTCATCATAGATCGTTGTGAAACACGGCTTCTTTAATTTTCAAATGCTTTAAAGATAAAACAATAACAAATATGTTATCATTTTTCTTTTCATTCGGTTTCAAAAAAAAAAAAAAAAAAAAAAAAAAAAAAAAAAAAAAAAAATTGGAACCTACCTGAGACCATGTTTTTAAATGATCTTGAAGCCCATAAAGGATAAAAATGTGTATTTTGTGTTCATCTTTTGTCACAGATCTGTTTTTTTTTATTGGTGGCTGCGTTTGATTGAAAAAAGAGAAAACACGAAAGTTGTTCCATGAAAGTGGTGGTGAAATAATGAAAGGGGAGGTGGAGGTAGGCGGGGTACAAGTATGTAAGCACAAAGTATAAATATATTAACAAATATAATTAATAAAACATAAGGGTATATTTGTAATATCATAAAAAGCAATAAAATATCTTCACCTAACTTTTGTACTTGCAAATGACATTTGTCACAAAAGGGGTGGGGTCGGGCAGTTGATCAGTTGAGCATGATCGTTTTGGGAAAAAGGTGTTAAAAATATCTAGAAAATGGATTAACTTTGTACTTTTCTACCTTTTTGATATTTTTCTCTAATAATAATAATAATAATAATAATAATAATAATAATAATAATAATAATAATAACAACAACAAAAATAATAATAAGAGTTAACTACATTTTTGGTCCTTGTGGTTGTATCTGAATTTCACTTTTGGTTCAATTTTCAAAAATGTGGTTATTTTAGTCCAAAAGGCATAGTTTGGTTCCGCTTTTGGTCCAATTTAAACCTCTTCGTTACAAAAGTCTGTCACGTGAGAAACACATGACGTATTGATTAATTTATTATAAGTACACAATGGTATATTCATCCTTTTACCTTTCCCGCTAAATGAAAGTGTATTATTGCCCAAAACACTGATTTCACATCTCGTCCTCTTACTTTACCTGATCAAATCCTCCCCAAAAAAACCTAATTGAGAGGAGCCCTAAATGTTGCTTTGTTAATGGGTATTGAGACCTGATGGTCATACATTTGATCCATACCACGTATACAGTAAGTTAATTTTGTTATTGTAATTTAGGGTTTAGGTTGTTTTGGGGGTTTAATGGTTTGTACATATCTGTCAATGTTGGGAGGTTTAAATCATGTTTTTTGTTGCAACAGGTAAATTTCCAAGTGTTTTCTCCCTAGTTATACACCATGGTGGTTACTTTACTAGGTCACCAAAACGTGTCTACAATGGTGGAAAGGTAAGTTGGTTTGATAAAATTGATGCAGATGGGTTTTCAATAGTTGAAGTAAAAAGTATGTTAGCAAGCTTAGGTTATATCAATCCCAATATGCAATATAAAATTCCAAATGGAAATTTAGATAGTGGTCTTTATATGTTAAACAATGACAGTGATGTTTTGGGGTTGGTAAAGCATGTTGAAAAGTTTAAACTCATTGAGCTGTATGTTATGCACCCTGTTGATATGCCTAAAGAAACTGACCCAAATGAGGATCTAACTTAGGAGATGACTTTGATCCATTCTTTTGTGACCTAGACTCTGAATGGGATAGTCAAGTGTTATGCCTAAGCAAACTTACCCAAATGATAATCCTACTGTTAGTGAACCAAATAAGACAGATGGTGTAGTTTGTGATCACAGAAAACAGAGTGATAGTAGTGAGGAGAGTTCTGATAGTGATGACAGTGAAGATAGTGAATTTGTTACGGAGGGGGAGAATGATATTGATGATTTTGAGGTAGATATGGAAGATTTTAGGAAGCACACTAATGCTAATGCTGAGTGGGTAGGATGTAGTGAGGCCCAAGATGAACCAGTTGAACAAAATGAACCATGTTTAGAAGAAGAAGAAGAAGAAGATTTTGGAAGTGTTACTAATTCAGATGATCCAGAGTGTAATAGGAAAAGAGCCTTAAAAAAGATAGCAAAACAACACAAATCTGTAGATGGGCAATTCTACAGTGACAACTTTTATGTTGGGCAAAGTTTTGGTAACAAAGATTTGATAAAAGAGATGGTCACAAGAATTTCAGTTGATTCAAGAAGGGATTTATACTTGACAGGAATGATAAAACCAGGGTAAGGGCTGAGTGTAGAGGAATTGTACCTATTTTTAGTGATGACAATGCATCTCAACATTGGAGCAGGTCTCATTTCTCTGGTAAGAATATGAACAAATTTGGAAGACCAATTTGTACTGTATATGTGATTTGGTATTCTTAACTAATGTATTGTCAATGATATTGTCATTTTAGGAAGACCAAATTGTGATGTGCTCTTGAACAATATGTGTGAGGTTCTCAACAAACAAATATTAAATGGCAGGGATAAGCCCATCATCACTTGCCTGGAATTCATTAGACATTAACTTATAAAAAGGATAGTCATTGTGCAAAAAAAGATAAGCAAGAGTGTTGGACTTCTTACACCTAATGCCACAAAGATTTTCAATCTCATTAAAAAGAATGATGCTCAAATCATTGTTACATGGAATGGAGGAGATAGATATCAAGCAACTGCTCCTCATGGAGATCAATGTGTTGTGAACATGAATCAGAGGACTTGCTCATGTAAGAAGTGGGAATTCACAGGAATGCCATGCAAGCATGTAGTGGCAAGCATCTGGGACATGGCTAGCAATGGGATGGAGCCTCGACTACCTGAGACTTGGGTTAGTAAGTGTTATTGGTTGTCTACTTGGGAAGAGATGTATAGGTTTAAGGTAAATCCTTGTAGAGACCAGATATGTGGGAAAAGTCACCAAGCCCAATCACAATAACACCACCAGACTATCACCCTCCTGTTGGTAGACCACCAAAAAAGAGGAAGAAAAGCACAGCTGAGTTATATGATAACATGGTGAAAAATGGGAAGTTAAGTTGACAAGGTAAAAGCAATGTTTTGAAAATCGGGTTTGAAATCGACCCGGTCGAGTCACCGGGCACCGGTTCGACCGGTTGGACCGCCGGGTCAACCTGGTTTTCAATTTATTATTATTCTTTTTTTTTACCGGGTCAACCGGTTCGACCGCCGGGTCAACCCGGGTTAACCCGGGTTTTTATTAATTTTTTTTGAAAGAATGAAACCCGGCCGGGTTTCGAAAACCGGGTTGACCCGGATCACTCAAAACCCGGCGGGTCACACCGGTTAACCCGGTTTTAGAAACCCGGGTTGTTTTGACCCGTTTTTTCGGCCGAAACCAGTCGAACCGGTTAACCCGGCCAGGTCGACCCGGGTTTCAAAACCTTGGGTAAAAGTATAACTTGCAAAAATTGTGAGGAATCGGTTCATAACAAAAGATCCTGCAAAAGGTCAAAGAGGTCCAAGAGTCAATCCATCACAACCATCTGCACCAACTGTCAATCCATCTCCACCATTTGTTAGGCCATCTGCACCAACTGTCAACCCATCTCCACCATTTGTTAGTCCAACTGTCAACCCATCTCCACCATTTGTTAGGCCATCTGCACAAACTGTTAAATCATCTGCACCAACAAGGAGATCACCTAGAAAAAAGACTACAAATGGTTTTTTTTCAGACTTTGTTATGTAGGACTTGTTTATGTTTGACTTTGTTAAGTTAAACTTTCTTTTGTAAGATGGTGTTATGTAAGGCAGCGTTTCATGTTAGACTTTCTATTTGTAAGACTTTGTTATCTATGACTTGGTTATGTCTATTTGTAAGACTTTGTTATCTATGACTTGATTATGTTATGTAAGACTTGGTCTGTTTGACTTTTATTAAGTATGTTTTACTTTTGTTATGTTTGTGTTCACAAGTCTGTGTGACTTTTGTTTTTTGGTATGTTTGAGTTTGATAAGTCAACTATGTAATTTAACATACTATACAAACACATTGCCATTGCTTCACCAACCAAAACAGATAACATTTATCATTGAGTAAATAAACTGCCATTAAATTAACATCACAAGTACATTACAGCTACAAATTAAGTTCACTTATTATAGTTGAACAGTGACTTTAAAAAGTCAACATTATTATTGGTCATGCAAACCTTACATAAACATACAATTAACCCCTGGTCTTTTTTCCATTCCCTTTTGAACTATCTTTGGCAACTTTGGTAGCAAATAGCTCGATGCCAAAATCTTCACAAGTCTCCTTATTTGGCAAACCTAGAACCTTCTTCCTCTGATCAAAAATTTGCTTATCAATCTGTTTTGGGGTAAGACTGCTGCTACCTTGAACCTTCTTTGGCATGACAGAACTTAATTGTTCAACCTTTGGGAAATAATCAGCCCATGACACTTGATAAGAAGCTTCTTCACTTTCACTACTGGATATGTCAATGATTTCTAGACAAATAATAATAATAATAATAATAATAATAATAATAATAATAATAATAATAATAATAATAATAATAATAATAATAATAATAATAATAATAATAATAATAATAATAATAATAATAATAATAATAATAAATAAAATAACAGTATAAAAGTTGTGAAAAATACCTTTTTCAATGTTCTTCTTGGAACTCATATCTCCACTTTGCTGTGATATGCAAGTGACAATCATCAAGGTTGTTTATATAGTGCATAATTGGGAAAAAAAACAGTAGAAGCAGTCTAAGATTATTGGTACATTTTGGCCATTTTCACTTTGTTGTGGATCTGCAAATGTCAATCAAAGTGACTATTTGCAGTTGGAGCTTTTTGGTACATTTTGGCCACTTCTAACAGTCTAAGATTCTCATACATGTGATCATTTGCAGTGGTGATTTTTTTGGGAACATTTTCGCCATATGAAGTACAAGTAAGCTTAAACCAAACAAAAAATGCATTACAATAACTTCATTTCATTCATTCAAAAGACTTCATTACACAAAATTCACGACTACAACCCTTTATTACATTTTGATTGCCATTACAAGTCAACCCAACTAAAATCAAACTAAAGCCTAACATCATTTGAAAAGATATAAAATGAGGAAAAACACCCAACTAAACACTAACATCATTTTCAATCTTCTTATTGTTCCACGATTTTGAGCAACAATAGCTTATGACTCATTCATGTTTCGTAATAACCCAGGAATGATTTGCACAGCTCGATTACACATTGATGGATCATACCAATCAATAATCCCATGATTTGGACCCTAAATAAAGTACATTTTCAAAATTAGGTCAAAATCAAGAAAAAATTGGGAAAAATTAAAATTGATGGCTTACCCTTTTAGAACAACAGTAAAAACATCTTCCTGGATTAATTTGCATCCATGAAGTTTTTATAACAGCTAGTGATCCAGAATGAGGGCAATGCACCGTGTTTGTGTTTTTTTTAGGGCTGAAAATTATGGGGGAGGTGGGTAGCAACGGGTGTGTTAGTTTTATAGTAACATAGAATAAATTTATTAATAAAAAGACATATGCCCTCACGTGATGGGCACATGTAACAACCAACGTCTATATTTGACGGAGAGGTTTAAATTGGACCAAAAGTGGAACCAAACTATGCATTTTGGACTGAAATAAAAACTTTTTTGAAAATTGGACCAAAAGTGAAATTTAGATACAACCACAAACCAAAAATGTAGTTAACTCTAATAATAATAAGACAAAAATACATCGTTGGTCCCTGAACTTTCCATAAAACATCGCATGGCACCCTAACTTTTAAAAAACGTCGCAAGGCGTCCAAACCTTGTGTATTTTAGGCCGATTGCGTCCCTTGACCAGTTTCGGCTCGGTCAACGCACGTTTTTTGTTATAATATGAGGGGCATAATAGTACAATCATGTTTTAACCAACCTACAAACCTGAGTTAACCCAACAGTTAACATTAAGGACGATTCATGAAGTTTACTTTGCAACTTGAGCTTACCTTCTCTAATATGCTAGCTCATTTTGCGCACGAATCAATAAACCCACCTACCAAAACCCTTATGCCCACCATAATTACATAGACCTATTGAAAAACCAAATCCAAACAGAAAAAACCTCATTTACTGAAAATCCAAGACGAAATCCAAGCATTCATTTTCCATAACTCACCATGTCTTTTGGATGGAATGTTATGAATGACATGCCGGATAACGTTATCACCAATATTTTGAACTGTTTGCCACTCAAAGAGGCGGTGACGACATCTAGTTTAGTGAAAAACGGGAGGTTTAAGTGGACGTTGCTCACCGATGTCATACTTGATGAGGATTTCTTTTATTTTTTGACAAATAAGTTTGAAGGGATGCATGTTACTAGATTGCTGCTTCAGCTCAAAGGTCCCATAAGAAGGTTTTTCTTCTCTGTAGAGCTTAAACCCTTGTCTGGACAATATTACTTCAATTATGAAGAGATTCATGCTTGGCTATTGTTGTTGGGTCAGCTAGGAGTTGAGGAGCTACTTATACATAACTGGTCCTCCAAACCAATTATCTTGCCAACCCAAATGTCCACTCGTTTGGAGTTGAAACATCTAGAACTTCATTCGTGTACGTTACCTAGTTTGGTATCCTTTGAAGGTTTCCTAAATCTATTGACCTTAGAATTGTTATCCGTCAAATTTCTAACAGGTACAATTTGGGACTTTATTGTTGGTTGTCCCTTACTTGAGTCTCTTAAAATCAATCGTACTGATACAAAAGAGATGAGACTATTCGATATAGCGCAACTTGGGAATCTGAAGAAGTTGTATTTGTCATTCGGTCTTTTGAACCAGGTCACCACAATCACAACTTACAATATATCTCAGCTTAGAAGTCTTCCCAAACTTGAGTCCCTTACATTGGATTTTCAGGAGTGCAATGTAAGACCAATTTGAGTTTCACACTTCAAATTACAGATTTTAAAGTAATGGCTACTACTTATGAAATGCAATCTTTAAAAATTCTGAAAATTCTACCTGTTGTAGTTATTGGCAGAATGTAGCTCATGGATGAATGTACCTGTGGCATTTGTATCCCTCAAGAATCTAAATCTATCCGGAGTCGATTTTGGGAACAATGCAATGGTAGCATTCAACATTCAAATGATTCGTGGAGCTCCAAGATTGCAAATGCTAGAAACTAGAGTAAGTGGAATGCAATATGTATTATGTTTCACATCAATCTAAATTGCCATGGTTGTACATCTCAATACTATCTTAATTTGCAGGCTTCATTCGAAAGTGATATACCTTTGGAAAGTTATTCATTACATTTAGGAAGCAACAGAATTGGGTCGGGCCAGCTCGAGAGTGTGGTGTTTCGATCTTTTCCTATATCAGTTAATGAATTAACAATAATAAAGTTTGAACTTGCTTGTTCCCCCTTGCTGAAGAAACTTTATATCAAGCTTCGCACTCTGAATCATGATCACGCTGAAAATGTAAAGATGAATTAGGAGTTGGCTAGGGAGCTGTTGAAACTCCACCGAGCTCCCCCCACAGCCGTAGTGGAATTCTTCGTTTTTTTTTTAAGTTTATTCTATGGTTTGACAATTAATGACGTATTTTGTTGTTCCTGCTTCATTCTATTGTTTGTTTAATGTTTAGCTTGTAAATTACCCTAAATGGTGTTGTTTGAAATATTGTGGGTGTGTTATGGATACAGCAATTTGATTTTTGAAAGCCAAAGTTACATATAGCACTTCAACTTGGTATTAGAAAGTGCAGGTTGAAACTAGCATATACATACAACAATATGGTTTATCCTACACATATACTTGCAAAATATGGTATTAGAAAGTGCAGGTTGAAACTAGCATATACATACAACAATATGGCAATTTGACTTTTGAAAGTCGAAGTTACATATAGCACTTCAACATGGTATTAGAAAGTGCAGGTTGAAACTAGCATATACATACAACAATATGGTTTAAGCATACATATATTGCATCATACTTGAAAAATTGTGTATGGACAAACCCATATGGTTTATCCTACACATATAGTTAAAAAAAACAATTGTCTGAGCATTATTCAAGTTGATTTGTGCCCACAAATCCACCATACATACGAACTACAAAATATGTTTACATAATATCATTCATCTAACTTTAAAGCTCCATCAGCACACATCAAAATGTAAAACTCTTTGTGACCTATTAGTTTCATCACCTAGAAAGAAGCGGACCATTGAACCTTGACCAAAATGTGCTTCTGCCCTCAATTGCCTGAAACTAGATGATGAAACAATAGCCGCTTGCCTCCTGACCTTTCCTTGACCAATTTGGAGTGTCCTCTCATGAACTTCGAACTCTTTATCTATGCTTTTATGCTTCACAACCGCTCTAGAGAACCCATAAAAGTTGTACTTCTTAACAATTCTTGATGGTGTGAACTGATAAAAAATGTACAAAACTTATCATTAGTTTGTCATGGGATGCTTCTAATACACATTATGATCCATCAATCTTTATATCAAACACACAATATATGATACAAATGGCATTAATATATCTTATTAAGCGACTCTGTCACTAAAATTACAAGTCGGCCATCTCTCCAGAAGGATGCAGTCATCTTCCTGTAGAATGCCCTTTCTTCTTGGTCATGGACTATGTGGTGTTCCCAATTACACATCTAATTCATCCGAGGGGCTTCAAAATATGAATTTAATATTACATATAATCAAATAAGTTACACTGCTGTGAGATACTTGGTGTAGTTAAAGTTAAAAAACTAGAACATACCATAGTCAATTGGTTGGTGACAAAGGGCATTCATGGCTATGTTGGTGTTGTATGTCTCCACTGTTGTGATGGCCCCTCCATCATGGTCAAAAAACATGACATTATACTCCTCCCCCGGGACAACCTGAGTAAACACCATTTTTTGACCAGGTGACATATTCAAGTCTTGGGCCAGTTTCTCCTAACCACATCTCCACAGGGCCGTATGGACAAATCAATCATACCAATCTTGTGTAACCTCCAGCTCTACTTGGTAATCAGTGGTGTTACTAGTAACCATGACCGAGTCTTTAGTTGTTAGACCATGCAGATATGCTAGAAAATCTTCTGGCATTGGCTGGATAAAATGAGATGTGTCTGTCATGTAACAATTCGCATTTTCGGTTACTATTCATTTTCACTATTCACTTTTACTATTCACTCCCGTTACCCGCACCACCTTTTGACTAATACATTTAAAAATTACCTTGCCTAATTATATACCTAGTCATCAAGTAGATATTATTTAGATAATATCTTACAAAATATCTCACTAAGAGAAGTCAAGTTGAAATTCTCTTCTTAAATATCTTAACTGGAAATTTAACAATTCCGGTTTAGGTTTAAACGACAATTAAGCACCCCGATAAAACTTATCACTCATTTATTATGCTAATATAGAGTATATTGATAAGTTTTAACTTTTTTATGTGTTTCATATTTCTAGGATACCCGGTTTTAAGTTTCGTGACTTTACAACTTACTGTTAGCGGTTACCGGGACTAAACGACCTCCGTAAACTAGATAAGGTCAAAGCAACTTATCTAGTCACTATGGCCTTATCATGACCAGCCAAGGGGTGAATCACCAAGCCTTGGCGGCTTGGTGATGAGCCTTAGAAAATTTCATGGCCTAAAAACTTCCAAGTATGCTAAACTTCCCAACTAAGTTTCCATAATATCTTTTGGTCTTCACTTGCTTACACCTCCTTTGACTTTAGAAAGGTTATATAAACCCCTCCCACCCCTTTTTGGTCGTTCACTTCACACAAAACTTCAAGCACTCTTCATTTGATCTTCAACTTCAAGTATCACTACAAGTTTCAAGCTCCAAATTCACCACACCAAGTCCTTATCAATCTTTGGTGATTCTCTTGAGTTTAAATCCACTCAAGTCACCAAGGCATCATCAAAAATCTTGCAAAATCTCTAGCACAACCTTGATCATACAAGAGAAGTTAAAGAATCCAAGAGAGAAGAGCTCTAAGTCCTTGTACTAGTTCTTGGTTCTTGATTTCCCTTTGTTAGGCCAAAAGTTGTAAGCACATAATCACCACCATCATTCTATGATTTCATGCTTTTTATATGCTAAATATGTCTATTACATGCTATATATTGTTAACTATGTTGATCATGATGTGTACTTATCCTAAAAACAAGTTAAAACCCTTACATGTTACCTTATGCTAGCAAACAAGTAAACTAGTCATCTTATACAAAGTTTTTTCCACAATAACCGTTTACTTATAATCTTAGATATATACATACTGTTGTAGGCAAGATCAAAACGAAACCATAGCAATTTGAATCACCCAAAACGAGTACACGAGTCAAAAGATACAGTCAAATGAAGTTACCTAAACCAAAATGAAAGGCTTGAAATACCTTTCTGTGACAGAATCTAAAACACGAAAAACGACACACTTCTGGTTCGTTTCATCGAAAAGTTAAAACACGAAAGTTGTCTGGAACGAAGTTTTACTTCAAAACCAAAGAAGCTCGGGTCCGGAAAACGCAAATGAAGTCTATTTTCTGTTAAAATCCTAACAGGTTTCATATAGCCGCACGACTATATAGTTAGCCGTACGACTAAGACAAACCAAGCGGCCTAAAGGCCTTAGGCCAAGACCACAGCCGCGGCTAAGGCCAAGGTTGAGGTCTCAAGGCCTTGGCAGTCGAGACCAAATCCACGGCTAAGGCCTCAAGGCTTCCTAAGCCGAGACCGTTAACCAAGGCCTTAGCCTTAGCAAACCAAAACATATACAAAACAAGTTTACAAAGGGCTTTTTCCCCGACTCCAATAGCTCATGAAACTTCGCCACATTCATCATATAAATATGAGTATCGCTTTTGTCAAATAAAACCACTTACTTTACTTTCGGAATAGTGTTTTCACATGTGAAAACTAGTTTTTCACAAGTGAAATAATAAATCCTAACTTATAAGGTTTTCACATGTGAAAATATACTCATAACTTGTAAAAACCATTATGATTTCCTGATCTTAAACAAAAAACCTTATAACTTGTGTTTGCCAAACATATGATCATTTTGACACTTATATCATGGATCCAAACAAGTAAAACATATATTTCCCAGATCGAGCACTACAAAACTAGGGAGCTTCATGTGAGGGGTTTCATTTGGGTAAACGGATCGACGAGTTGTTGGATTGACGATTTAAAGTGTCCTAGCTCCTCGAACGTTTACTACATGACCTCTGAATTATGATGGCCCGAACGGTAGTACGAAATATCTAAACTAGAAATGTTTCATAAACCGTTTCTATGAAACGACATACACAAAACTACCAAGTAGTACATCATGATCAATATAAGGACGTATATAGACTCGTTTATGCTTTTGCATCATTATTCCATAAACTAAGACACAATACCATATTCTAGGTTGCTCGTAGAAGTTCTCACGGCATATCCATCATTCTCATTATATATTTGATATCATTTACTCACGGTGAGTCATAGCCCCGTTTTTATACTTGTTTTATAAACTCTTTGGGGAAGATACATGCTTAACTACTTTAATTCAATTTCGATTACTTGCTAACTATGTGTTGTATCTGAACTAAATGTTTATTTATGCTAAGTAACATTATTGCCATACTTAGAGTTTCTATATCATGGACCATTAAGCACTATGCGTAGTGAGTATGAATACTATGGTTAGATCTATTAGGATTAATGCAACCATTAAGTCGACTCAGTTAGGGCAAGCAAACGATACAAACAGGACTTGGTCCAACCACATGTTCAACACTTTGGAGTGTATAACAACGTAACCATACACAGAACAATGATACAAACGGGACTTGGTCCAATTACGAGTAGCAGAAACACTACCTATATGTGATATTGTATTTTGTACAATAGTCATTCACTCGAAAGTTTTAAGAACTAGATTTAGTATTTACCTAAACTTGTCACGACAATTTTACAAGATTTCCACAACTATTTCCACAAACTCTACGAACTTACCAACCTTTGTGTTGACACTTTAGCATGTATTTCATGTCCATAATGAACAAGGCTGGCACGGAGGAGCACGAATATTAAAGAGGGCTATAAATTTTATTATCATTCAAAAACTCATTTAATGTAATTAGTAAACCTTGAAACTACTGGGACCTCATTTTGTAAACTCTGATATTTATATAATTCGAATGATAAATCTTTTAAAACGACTCAATTAGAGTTCATTTTCAATTGTTATAACTGTTGTGCCATGAAGTAACACCCAGTTTGAATTCCGCTGCATATTACGAAATTGGGGGTGTTACAGATTGGTATCAGAGCTATAGTTATAGAGAAACAGGTCTAATTGAGACCTAAACTATAACTGATTTTCTACAAAAACGTTTTATAGCCTTTCGCTCTCCGTGCCTTCCATCCTCCAGACGATTATGTGACTTTTACACATGTTATGCTACATGAACATACTAGTATATTGATATATACACACTCGACATACTTTCGATCATTCTATATAAACGATGTATTAAACATAGCTGCGTATGCCTATTCTAAGACATTACGGCAGAACCATATTTTCCCGATCATGTATCTACTCGTGCATTTTAGGATTACCAAATTTTTTCCAAGACATTTGTAACTGATTACAATGGTCTTTCCTATTTCCTATACATTGTAATTTATACAATGGTCTCTATTACATCCTCAGACACTGTAAGTCCTACAGTAGTCTATTACATCCCTAGACACTGTAAGTCCTACAGTGGTCTCTATTACATTCTTAGACACTGTAAGTCCTACAGTGGTCTCAGTTACATCCCCAGACACTGTAAATGAAACAGTGGACTCATTTATTTCTCAAAACATTGTGAAGTTATACAATGATCTCTCTGTCATTTCTCAGACATTGTGAGTTACACAATGGTCTAATTTACTTCCCAGACATTGTGAGTTGCACAATTTTCTCTCCTATTTTCCAGACATTGTAAGTTATACAATGGTCTCTAAGACTATTTCATCGCCTTAAATATCATTTCATATGATATCCAAACCTGTCACAGTTTTGTTATATGGAATTATATATGAATCTAAGTATTACAAGTCTTGTATGGGCGGGACATATAATAGGAGGATTGATATGATAATTGCCATGTTAACTAGCTTATAAAGATTCTCATCCTATTTACGTTAGCCATGTACTCACCAACTATTTTGAACACTATGTCAATTTCCCCCAATTATCTTACTTTCCATATCCGAAGATAAGTATGAATATTCATTTCGTACTTTTGGAACACCAGTATCATCTCGTAATACACTACCTTGTAACTCACAGGCTAAGTATGAATGTTGTGTCGGGAATTCTTAAGTAGGATGACTTATAATGTCCTTATTTGAATCGATTGGGACGCATTTTCATTTAAATAAAGAAATTGTAAATCACCGTACTATAAGTTTATAACCTATTACTCACATAAATTTGGACGCTTCTTTATGTAAGTAACGAATTATAAATAAGTGGGCTTATTTGTATCCGAAATAACATAAGTATGAACTCAAACCCAACAATCATTGGAGAACACTAGGTATAACTACAGATTACCTACTAGGCTATGATTGCAACAATTATGCCAATTTCTATTGGTACGAGGTTAAAGTTTAACCAGAACGATGCTACTATTATGCCAATTTCTATTGGTACGAGGATAAAAGTTACCCAGAACGATTGGTGGCCCCCTACCAGGTAGATCTTTGATAAACTACGATATCGACATCTACAAGAATGGGTTGAGAACGAGTGTCTGAATGACACAACACAATTGGTAGCCCCCCTACCATGTAGATCTTCGATAAACTGCGATATCAACATCTACAAGAATGGGTTGAGAACGAGTGTCTGAATGACACAACACGATTGGTAGCCCTCCTACCAGGTAGATCTTCAATAAACTACGATATCGACATCTACGAGAATAGGTTGAGAACGAGTGTCTGAATGACACAACACGATTGGTGGCTCCCTACCGGGTAGAATTTCGATAAACTACGATATCGACATCTACAAGAATGGGATGAGACAACTATGGGTATATAACAAATTAACCTACGATTCGACGAACTATCCAATTATGATTCCTATTAATATTCAACTACTATACCAATTTCTATTCGACTACCATATCAATTGTCATTGATACTCAACTACTATCTCAATTTCAATTTGAAATTCGACTACTATACCAACTTCTATTCGACTACTATATCGATTACTATTGATATTCGACTACTATATTGATTTCTATTGATATTCGACTACTATATTGATTTCTATTGATATTCGACTACTATATCAATTTCCATTATTCGATTCCTATGTCAATTGCTACTGTTATTTGACTATAACAATTGCTATTGATACTTGACTATTACATCAATTTCTAATTGATATTCAACTACTATATCAATTTCTGTTTAACTACTATATAAATTTCTATTAATATTCGAATACTATATCAATCTCTATTGATATTCAACTATTTTATTAATTTCTATTGATACACCATATTCCGAGACAAATCAAACTACATCACTTGTAATTCCAGACTTTAGTCATCATAAGTAACCACACCTCTTCATCGACACTACTCCAACATATAACACACACAGAACTTCGGAATGAAGTTCCCTTTAAGGGGTAGGTACTGTAACAATTCTCATTTTCAGTACTATTCATTTTTACTATTCACTTTTACTATTCACTCCCGTTACCCGCACCACTTTTTGACTAATACATTTAAAAATTACCTTGCCTAATTATATACCTAGTCATCAAGTAGATATTATTTAGATAATATCTTACAAAATATCTCACTAAGAGAAGTCAAGTTGAAATTCTCTTCCTAAATATCTTAACTGGAAATTTAACAATTCCGGTTTAGGTTTAAACGACAATTAAGCACCCCGGTAAAACTTATCAATTCATTTTCACTATTCACTTTTACTATTCGCTCTAGAGAACCCATACAAGTTGTACTTCTTAACAATTCTTGATGGTGTGAACTGATAAAAAATGTACAAAACTTATCATTAGTTTGTCATGGGATGCTTCTAATACACATTATGATCCATCAATCTTTATATCAAACACACAATATATGATACAAATGACATTAATATATCTTATTAAGCAACTCTGTCACTAAACTTACAAGTCGGCCATCTCTCCAGAAGGATGCAGTCATCTTCCTGTAGAATGCCCTTTCTTCTTGGTCATGGACTATGTGGTGTTCCCAATTACACATCCAATTCATCCGAGGGGCTTCAAAATCTGAATTTAATATTACATATAATCAAATAAGTTACACTGTTGTGAGATACTTGGTGTAGTTAAAGTTAAAAAACTAAAATATACCATAGTCAGTTGGTTGGTGACAAAGGGCATTCATGGCTATGTTGGTGTTGTATGTCTCCACTGTTGTGATGGCCCCTCCATCATGGTCAAACAACATGACATTATACTCCTCCCCCGGGACAACCTGAGTAAACACCATTTTTTGACCACGTGATATATTCAAGTCTTGGGCCAGTTTCTCCCAACCACATCCCCATAGGGCCGTGTGGACATATCGATCATACCAATCTTGTGTAACCTCCAGCTCTACTTGGTAATCAGTGGTGTTACTAGTAACCATGACCGAGTCTTTAGCTGTTGGACCATGCAGATATGCTAGAAAATCTTCTGGCATTGGCTGGATAAGATGAGATGTGTTACATCAACCATACATCTCCAAAACTGATCATGGATTGGTTCATAATTATGAAACTCTTCCCCTCCTTCATTGTGGGTAGCTACATAAAATACATCCTCACCCTCTTCTATAAAATGTAAGTAAGAAACATCCGAACAGGTGATGTTGTGCATCGCAAAATCATTCCACCTTGCTCCCTCAACAACACACACTAATTCTGATACTCTTCTTACACTAACTCTCCATCTAGTCTCCGCATAGTTAACTAAGTAAATATAACGATTCCCATGATAGGATCCTCCTAACACGAAATCATGATGCAGTTCCTGTATATCAATATTAAGTTTTAAGCATTGTCAATTTCTTACAACTACTTTGTTAGAGATATAACAGTTAATTCTTATATGGTGTTAACTTACAAACTCATCCAAAACCTCTTTAGGATCGTCCAAAGCGCAAATAAATTGACTCCCATACATACCTTCTGCATTAACTATTAACATTATCATAAATAACGTTTTAATTAAACATAAATCAGTAAATATTGTTACCTCGTATATGTGTTGTTTGATTTTGCAAGGCTTGCAAGTTCCGATTTTTTGTGGGTGTGTGATTAGATGGGATTCGATAAGATAAAATATGGGTACTTTGTTGAGGGTTGTGTTGGGTTGAGGTTGTATGTAACAATGTGTGTGGTAGATGATCGGGTTTTACTCAACTGTCAATGGTTGGGTGTGGGTTTATTGATTCCCACGAAAACATTAATATCCATATCAGAGAAGATACGGTAAAGTTACATAGTTAATGTGTGACTACACCGATGGTCCCTCAAGTTGTATGTCTGGTTTAGCTAGGGTTAACTAATAGTTAAAACGTTATTATAACAAAAAAAACATGCGTTGACCAAGCCAAAACTGGTAAAGGGAGGCAATTGGCCTAAAACACACAAGGTTTGGACGTCTGCCGACGTTTTTTAAAAGTTAGGGTGCCATGCGATGTTTTGTGGAAAGTTCAGGTACCAAACGATGTATTTTTGTCTAATATGTTGTTAATAATAAAATCAAATCCTTTTACAATCTCTTATTCACGACTTGTTCAGGGACCAAACGACTTGTGCCTTTGAGTTGAAGAAGAAGTACTTGTTCCATCTACCCACCGACCGATTGGATTGGATTGGATTGGAGAAGCTGTGTTGTAAGTTATTTCTTCAATTCAATCTTGGGAATCAAACAAAATCTATATATGTTGTAGTTGTTGTTAATCAAATCCTTTTACAATCTCTTATTCACGACTTGTTTCAAATTAATCAATAACCTACTTTTGATGATGATAATTTCTTTTAATCGTTATTAGATTTGCAACTGATTTTCTAAAATTCTTTTCAGCGTGTTTTCATTACAAATTATAAGCTTACATATTCTGGATCCTAGATTACTTCTCGAGGGTGTCCTTTTATAATCATGTCATTAAACATAACAAATCTCTTTTTCAAACAGGCACTTCTGTAGTTTTTTTACAGTAAAGTTATTTAGAGTGGTCTAATTTCATCATGTTAGGGATCCCTAAATTGGTTTCTTTGCCATGACTTTAAACTATCAAATCTGTTTCCATTCACCAATTTGGACAACTGTATAGATTTTTATGAACCTGCCAATCCTTTTTTTCCCCCTCGGGTAACATGGTCCCTGTCGATGGTTGTCAAGGTTCAATATTTAATATCGTTTTCTGTTGGCCAAATAAAATTTGACGATCTACCCCATTAATAACTATATGATCCTACGAAATTTCTTGCTATCTGTCATTTTTCCTTGCAAACTGTTATTCATTCATATTTTACTGCATCATCAGTAACAATAATTCTTTGCAACACAAGAAATTCATTGCATATTTACTCTATTATATCGCTAACAATATAAGTTTTTGTAATCAGATTCTGAAGAGGGCTTGATTAAAGAGAGCTATTATGTCTGAAACCAATGCTGGCGGACTGTCTTTTGCACAATTTACGGCACCTGTTACAAGCTCCAATCCCTCTCAAGTAACTTATACAGTAGCTGTCCCCATCCGTTCTGTTGCTCCATCTACCGAACCTGACAATGGGCCTAGCAAAACCACCAAAAACAAGCATTCGAAATCTAAGAAATCCAAGAAAAAAACCGTGCTGAAACCAAATACTGAGAGAAAGAATCTTAACCTTGTTTTTGATGAATCCAAATTTGACTTTTCCAAGGTACCTCCGCCTGTATGTTCTTGCACTGGTGTTGCTAGACAGTGCCACAAAAATGGGACTATGGGATGGCGATCTGCTTGTTGCAGCTCTGGAATATCGGCTTTCCCTCTACCAATGAGTCCATCGAGGCCTGGCGCACGTGTGGGTGGAAGGAAAATGAGGCATAGTGCATACCAGAAGCTACTTTGCAAGCTTGCAAGTGAAGGTCACAACCTTTCCCAACCAGTTGACCTCAAGGCACATTGGGCCAAACTTGGTACTAATAACTTCGTCACAATTAAGTAAATAATCTGTGTGACTGGCTTATAACTTAGTATCTAGATGTTTGGGTAAAGCTAGTCGTAGATATGTTTTGAGATGGTCATTATTATGTCCTTTTGCTGTTATGCAATTATGAAAGTAAAAGTTTTGGAAAAGTTTTTATTTGTTGCCAATCCTATGAAGTTGTGAAATGTCTGATCCTTGAAGGTACATGGGTTAGCTTACAACTATTGTTAAAGCTTCATTCCAACACGTATTTTACATGTGAAGGATTATGTTCTATACCTAAAAATCTTACAACTATTGCTAAAACTTCTTATTTGTAAAAAGCTTCACAGTAATTTGCATACTTCGTACATCATAATTTGTTGACTAAAATGAGGAAGATTCCATTGGTTTAGTGGAAAATAAAATCACTTGCGAACTTATTAGACAGTCGTATATTGAAAGTGAGTCTGTACTTTATCATATTAGGAATATGCAGATAATCTTGATAATATTAGAGGTGTTTTTTGATCTTCTCAAGATTTCATTTAAGAATTTGATTCCCTATAATACAGATCTCCTTGGAATAGACAAATGTAACTAAATACATATGGGAGTGCAGTGTAACTCTCATGAGACTCGTGATAAAGCCTAACACTCGGAATTTTACATGAAAAAAGAGATGGTAGAGGAAATAAAAATCAAGGGACTTTTTTGTTCCATGTTAAACCACTTCTTTTTTACTTTTAAGCTTTTGTAGCTTCCAATGGAGCTGAGGCCCTGCTGGCTGTGATTTGTTCAAAGAGGTCTCGGATTTTCAAACCAACAATGGTTTGGAAGAGACCAGTCCCGTTGTTGCTACCAGGGAAGTCGGCATGCTTTAACATTTGTTGGGTAATTTCTCCATAGAATTTTGTGGAGATGTTGCTCAAATGGCTCTCAACATAGATGAGCTCGTCCAGTCTGTCAAATTGTCCGTCCATCTCTAACACTGAGACCTGGAAGGTAAGAAACAAAATCAGTTATCCACCTGCTTACACCGGTGCATGCTACAATAAGAGATATATGTGCTGAAATAAGCGGACTGTGTACTTGGGAGTGTTATATGACAGGTCTAAACAGGTAAATGTTTTGGTATGTATTGAAACATGCTGGGTTGGGTTTTGTCTAAATATATATATATATATATATATATATATATATATATATATATATATATATATATATATATATATATAGAGAGAGAGAGAGAGAGAGAGTTAGGATCAAATAAGAAGATTAATTAAAATAAGAAGGAATAAGAAGAACTATAACCGCAAATCCGAGATGCACCGACCTAAATTAGATGCATCCCTATAATCTTAGATGCATTATAACGCACCATAGTGTGTTTTCTAGCTTTTAATCAGATGCATATACGTATATTAGATGCATTTCATGATTTCTCTTGTTTTTTGTTTCTCTGCACGTGCCAAAATCATGAAAATCAATTTGCACCATCTATACATCAAATTAACTTTCGAAACTCAAGATGTTGCATCTATATGAATAGAAATGCATCTAATACAAGTCGTTGCATCTCAAATGCGTGGTTTTGGTCACTTCTCACCACTTCTTATTTTAATTTACTTCTCACTGGATCCCTACTCTATATATATATTATAAACACTTAGTACGTCAAATATGCTTGCAAAAAGTTTATTAATTAAATAATAATCCAAGCTCTGAAATTAAATGATTTGGAATGTTTTATGCATTAACCCTACACTTTGGAAGACTTTCTACCAGTTGACTCATTCCTTTTAGGCTTTTAGCTACTTGCTTTAGTTGACCCGTTAGAGATAAAACACAATCCAAATCAACCCACTCATACGTCAATGGGTCAAAACTGCCACCTCTAATAGAAGATCATATGAAGTTACCTCATGGTCGTAGTAAGAATCAGGGCCATAGGCGAATTTGATTCCGGGGTAAGAACAGGTGAGCTTTCTCCCACATGGGATCCATGAGATGGTGGAGCCTTCATCAAACAAGTAAACAGGGCTGAAGTATTTCACTCCCTCTTTCATTATGAGCTTCACTCTTAAAACCTTTCCCTCATTGTCATCTGGAATCAGCTGTGTAGGCAATACCTCTATAACTGCATCTGCGTATTGCTTTTGTGGGTCTGCATCATGAAGGTGAAGTTCGCAACATTAGGCACAGAGACACTATTTAAATGGTTCAGATTTCAGAATCCTCTGAAGTTCTGAAAAAAGGTACTTTAAATCCCATATATAAGCTTTTAGTGTTGATGTATATGTATATATGCTATTAATGTTCAGTAAAACACAACTGGCTGAGTGCAATATTTACTGGAGTTAGGAACATAGATAACTCGATTAAGAGTTTGAGGTTATAGTGTTTACCAATATAGGCATCAAAATCTGGCTTTCTGGCCTCAATACTAGCTTTGATACTTTCAAGGCTGTGTCCTCTCTCTGCCATGTCCCTCTGCAATTTATAGGAACACTGTTAGCGGAAGTCTTGATGTAGTCCCTACTATTTGTTATAGCATTACATGCTTAGAACATAGCCAAAATTTTCTAATCATCTTTTTTATTTCCACTCCCTCATGATGTATGTGACCCATTCGAAATAAAAACATAACCCAAATGGGTGGAAGTGCCACAAGTAGGATACAAAGAATCTGAGTATGCAAACTTGATATAACACATAATTAGGGGTTTGACAATACCTGAATTTTCCAGGCAAATTTAACGTCGTCACTGATGTCCAAGTAGATACTGAAATCCAAGAGGTCTCTTACTCTCTCATCATACCTATATATATTGAAAGCCGGAGTTAAATAACCAATGCCTAGGCATAACAATGTATACCTGTGAACGAACAAGTAAAAGCCTTTTTAGAGATGCTCTCAAGCATTTTGAGTTTTTAGCCACAAAGATTACTCTTAACCTTGCTGATTAGTCTAACATTTGTCCTCACATCAATATTTTATTAGAAAAGATAAAGTAAACTAATAAAGGTATAAAAACAAGAATTTTATCATCACAGAACCAGCATGTGAACAATGCCCATTGAGTCGTATCAACTAGCTTGGATATCTCATCTCATTCCTTTTTAACTACTTATATTCAATCATTACTTCACATAAATTCATGTTTTTCCACCATCATGGTGCAACATTTCTTAATGTAAAAGTTTTCGTTGCATTCTATAAAGATCTTATTTCACTTTAAAGGGTAACTTTTATTTACAAGTAAGGAATTATATGAGTTGCGTTTTCATTCATTCAAATTTGACAAAAACAAGTAAAAAAATTATAAGTGAGCATGTTACTAGTTTGGAAGGATGTATGCATGTGCTTTTTAAAGTGATTATGTAATATTTTAAAAAGCAAAATTAATAATCTGCTGTGATGATGACATAGGCTATGAAAAAGTTTTTGGATGTGCTTTTGCTATTTGAAGTTGTGTTAATCATATAGCAATATGACAAGTTAAGCAAGTTGGGTAACGGGTCAAAGTGGGGTGAAAGAAAATTAATATAAGTTAAAACCGGATGACAATTTAACCCGCTTAACCATTCAAACCATTTGACACGTTACCTACCTGTTTAGATTTTTGTTTCTATATCTGACCCGTTAGAGATAAAAACACAACATAATTCACCCATAATGGCTGCCATCTCTAGATTGGAGTATAAGATCAGAGGTTCTATAAGAATAAAGTTTTAAGTTATGTACACAATTTGACTTACATTGGGTGCAAACCTTCAATGACAAGGATCTTAGGTGGCTTGATGAGCTCTGGAGGGTCCAAAAGACCACTAACATGGTTATAGATAGGCTTCTGAACAGCAGTCCCATCCTTAAGAGCCTTAACTTGTTCATACATAAGATCAAAGTTATTGGCTCTTGGATCAAGTGCTGTCACACCTTCCACTTTCCTCCCCGTTCTATCCAATGAATGGTAATCATCCAAACATATAACAGTAGTTGTGTCACTTATAAGTGTGTTTGAATCAGGATTACCTCCCTTTGGTGGCTCTGCTGCACCTCCAAACACACTGGTCAACCTTCTCATGAAGGTACTCTTCCCACACCCTGAGTCTGCTGCTAGTCCAATTACGATAGTGTCCCCTGCACATCTTATCACACCACCTCTCACTCTGCCCCTAGTAGTCTTTTTACCAGCATTGAAAAACAACACTTGTCTTTGCTGAATTCCTAAGTTGGTTTTTGTTGGTGTTGAGATTGAGCATGTTGAGTTAAGAGATTGGACTGTGTATACAGTGGACACTGCCATTTTTTCTCTAAACTTTGTGAAGTTTAAGAGAGAGAGGGAATGAGATAATAGCTTTTTAATGTGTCAATGGAAATGGTTTTTTGGTCATTTTCTTCCAAGTGATAGTTTTTGTGAGATACAAAATGAAAGAAGGATTGTACATATTGAGTTTCGCATGGTACACCTCTTAATTGCATTTTGTACACTATATAGAACTTGATCTTAAGGTGGACAAAGAGAGTGGTCATAGTTGGGCTGTCCTCTAAAAGCTTAAGGGCATTTTAGTCATTTCATATTTTTGAAAAGAAAAAAAGATTGGGTAATGAGATGAGGTGATGGCTTTTGTGATAACAATAGGCATGGAATAGCTTGGTGGTTATTTGTTGCAGTTTGGATATTAGTCATGCCATGTGGCATCATGGTATAGGTTGATTGAGGATGAGGGTAGTTTGTGTGGAGTAGAGTTTTGGTTCCTTATTTGCCACCCATATTAAACCTTGGTCATCTTCTACGCATTTGCTCCTCACCAATCTTGAATACCAGTTCCTTTTTGCCCATTACCAAAAAAAGACAAAAGCTTGTAGCTGTTATTTTTCTAATTTATGTCGTATAACCGTTTAAGTAGGTACAAGTAGTTACTGTATTTCCTGACTTTGGTTGACATTCTCCATAAACATTATGTGATGAGTTCCGTTCTACTTACATGCATATACATGCTAAACTTTGATATAACTAAAACATGAAGATGAACGCAGAAAGACTAAAGCATCTGCCATTTCTAAGGATATCTTTAATTATGTACTGATAATACCTGAACTTATAATCTCCCAGTGCAACTCACTACTTTAAACGTTACTAAAAACACCTATGGTTTTGAGTTTGATTTTGTTTAGAGTGGGCTATCAAGAAATCGTCAATGAAATGTACTTAATCTCTTCATTGTGATTTGTGTATCTCAGAAATGGTTTACGATATGTAAACTTCATTTGTAGTTTCTGGATAATGTGTGCCAAAGCATTTCAAACATCTACATATTTATGTAGTGCTGATTTTTTTTTCTTCTTAATCCTCATGTTCCTGTTTAAAAAGTATACACGGTAACCATCATTGCCTTTCGAAGGGGAAAAAAACCATTATTAGGAAGCCAGATTGGGTATCAACTCAATGCCCTCCACGTCAGTGGCAGTTTCAATCACATGTAGCACAAAAAAAATGTGTGGCTCGCGATGCGTATTTGTTCCTTATAATCAATGCTAGGTTGCTCGGTTTGAATGTCACAATGTAAGTTACTAAACGAAAATAAACTTTGAATGTCTTGAAATCAAATAATCATTTGTGTAATCTCGCATTGCAACATAGAGAATTTAATTTCAATAATTTCAATAATTCTTTCAAACTTGTAAGTTATTTTATATACTCTTTTTAATAAACTCTCAAAAGAAAGAAATGACTACAGATACTATTTTCCTTTTTAAACCAATCACCCGCTCACATGTCAGCGCGTGAATTTTTTGTGTAAACCAATCACCAGCTCACATGTCAGCGGGTAGATTTTTTGTGAATTTTGTGAGTGAAGATGATTTTGCAGCATATACTTGAAAGTTCTAGAACTATTGATTCTAAAAAATTAAACTGGTTTGAGAGAACTTCATACCATTTTCTAAACTAGGTTTTAAAAAAGTATTTGGCATTCAAACACATTATACCATTTCAGGACGGCATACTAGATATATTTTTGTCACTGAGTACATCTTGTTCATTGAAACAAAATACAGTAACATATATTGAGAGGAAAAATCAAATAAGCAATCAAATGAGGCACATAGAACAAACAAACGAATTAGGAACCTATAAAACAAAATACAGTCAAGAGTATAAATGTTTTATTTCATGTTCCTATAATCAATTATACATATAAGATGAAAGTATTTTGAAATACGCAAAACTCTCCACATAACAAGCCAAGCCGCAACCAATGCAGATACGTAATTACTATTGTTTCATAGAAGGTACGAAACCAACTTACGAGCATCACTTGTTCCCACGGAAATACATGTAAACTTTCTGTATAAAACAAAGACGATGCAAAAGCTTAGCATAAATTTAACACTAAATGAGACAAAAATAGCTGAAAAGAATATCTCTAACCTGAAGTACCCAGAAGCTTAGAAGTGATTCTAAGCAAAATAACCCAAATCCAACCAGATAGAAGATCTGCAAGAATGAAAAATGATTGTGGTTATTTGTGTTGACCAATGGTCAGTGGTCATGCTGAGTCGCAAAATGTGCAAAATCTGGAAAAGCATGGGTGAGAAACACACATAACAACCTATATTATGTAAATTCTCACAACTTTTTTCTGTAAGGTTAAGGCCATGGATTTTATACTAATATGATATATGTGCCAATATTTGGCAATAGACCTTAAAACTGTCAAAATGATTTCTTTAGGTTCAAAGAAGAACATGGCTTAAATCAACAAAAAGGGTAAATTGCATTAACAGTAACAAATGGCGTAGAAGGGTAAGACCGATGTTTACTTGGGCGCATGTACCTCACTTTTGCGCAATAAAGAGAACCTACTATAAAAATGGTTTGAGGTATCACTCTTATAGAAGTGAATGGCAAGGGTAACGTAGTTATGCTGAAATTTCCTTTTTAAACATTCTAAAAAGTTATTTACCCTTTTTAAAATTTTGAAAGGTTAGTTACTTTTTAATTGGACAAAAGTGAAAGTATAAGCCCCAAATAGACATTAGCTTAGAGTACATTCCCCTTGAGTTAGAATTTTCTCAAAACTAAAATATGTGGTTATTTGCTTACAAAAAAAAGGTACATTGCATAAGCTGAGAATTTACTTTAAGTAGTAAGCTTGTTCTACTGTACATTTACATTTGTTAGAAATCATAAACCTGTCTGAGTAAACAACTCAGATTATTGGTTCCTTTATTTCATAAGAAAGTAAACATTGATTTTCAGGTCAAGTACACTAGTTAAACAAGTTGCAGCATGAGCCAGAAACTCCTCTAGTTACAGATATTTAATCTGGTGGTAGAAAACCTGTAGTATAAATGTAGAGTGTCCATTTCTAAGTAAAATTGTTTGATAAAGTTAAAGTTGCATTGTACATGCAAGCAAGCAAACAAATTTTACAAATTTATTGCATACTTTCACACATAAAAGGTGTCAGAGAAGAGTGGTCCAACAATTTGTGTTGGTCAGACTGGTTTTATGTGCAATGTCAGCAGTGTAAAATGGATGACGACAATCGTAATCCCAAATCATAACAATATAGGAATTTGTTACTTGTCAAGTGCTTGAGGTTTTTCTCCTTGTTTACTATGACAGTAATATAGGCACAATACATGAATGAATTAGAACTTACCCCCGCTAAAGCATGGTCAGAAAAGACGTCAATTGCAGCTAGGATGCCCCTGGTGATTAAAGACAAGTAAACTAAATTAGAAGAGCATGTATATGAATTGTGGTAAAATACCAGAATATAGAAATTCAAATGGGCAGGGTTGGATGAATATGGTTAACGAGCCAAGATTAGTTCAGGTTGAAACACGTTTTTATTAGGAGCTGGGTTGAATGTCAAAACATTTTTGTGTCTATTTTTATTGTAATTTATGCATTTACTGTGATCGGAAAAACAGTGACAACTGTTTGAATTCATGAAACAGAACTTACGTCAATGACTTCCCTTCAAAGACTATTGGAGGAGCGATAGAAGCAAATATACAGAAGCCAAGATGAAGCTGCAAATTAACAATGGATTAAAATTACAGCGGAGATATTATTTGAAGTTAAGTATTTAAATGGTTACTCAGCAACAACTTACCAAGTAAAACAAGAAAAACCAACCAAATTTCAAAGCACTGTCAGTCCTGCAAATCAAGAAACGCAGAAAGCTTAGTGAGCAACTCCAGTTATCATTCAAGCAAAGTCAAGTAATAAATGTGGCAGTTCAAATGATGTTCACGAAACTTTATTCTGACGAAGTTACTTAATTACTACTTTTAAACTTTAAGAGAAGACAGTGTCACGTATAGACATGACATAACGTTTAAGGGTCCATTGTAAAACAGCCACATTAATTATATGCAAGATATCCGCCGAAGGGTCCATTGTAAAACAGCCACATTAATTATATGCTAGATATCCGCCGAAGGAAAAATGAAAATGAATAACTCTGAAAGATTATGAATATACGCCTCTCAAACTTTGACATTTTTAAAGCAAAGCTGTTCGTCAAACTGTTGTTCTGATCTTTCACCTGCATACCTTAACACAGACTCTAAAATATAACCTGCTTAAAATTATCACAACCATGTCAACTGCGTCATCTTCATCAAGCATATATAGTCAATTTGGGATAAGGGGGCAACTTGAAGAGCAATTTTATTAGAAAATGTAATGTATCCCATGTTCTCAACCTCTAACACGTTCAAGTTAAGTAATTGGATAACCACTGGATGGTGGATAACATAATGATAATTGATATGAACGTAAGAACCTAAGCACATAACTAACAAAGCTTCTTAACCAGGTATGCAATTAATTAAACTGGAACTCATATCGTATCCAGTTCTAACCAAATGTTAATTGAAAGAATAATTCAAGAAATCCATACTAGTGAGCTATATGACATTTTGAGCAAAGCACTTAATTGTACTTGGTTTTTTACTAAAGAGTGAGTAAAGAAAATATATACCTCACTGCACGATAGAGTGGCCTGTACCATAATACATAGGAAAGGGGTACTCCAAGAAGTGCATAAATTGTTGCAAGGAAAAATATCTTGACACCTGTATACGGAAAGCATTAAAGCTCAGAACTTGACAGTGCCTTATTCCACACCAGTCTAAGCTGTATCAACATAAAACTTACCGCCGCCTTTGATCCAACACACAATCACCGCTACGACATTAAATGTAAGGCAGAGAACTAGACCTGCATGTAATTTTTAATACCAATAAAATCAATATTTAATGATTGTAATGTTCACTTGCGTATAGAAATTAGGATAGTGGTAGATACACTAATCAAGATATAAATATTAATGGACATATATGATAATGCCAGACAAGTATAATAATCAGCAAAAGCAACATAAGACAGCCTGTAATATGACTCACTCCCAACTAAATTAAATTTGTTTCCGGAAATAACTGTTTTTCTTTCAAACAAGAGAAACAGAAGGATTTGGCATCACAAAAGTCAAGATACCCATTAAAAACAGCATTCAGAAATTTAAAACATGAATTTCATACCTAACCAACTTGCGAAAGCCAAGTACTGCAGCTTTTGAGCATGAACGGGTATCTCATTGGCTATATCATGATGAATTATTGGAAAAAATGGAGGCCAGTTTCTATCATCTGTGGGGATGTCAGCTGTTTTGACATGTAACAAGGATAAAGTTCAGAAGTGTGACAAATTAAACAAAAATAGAGTTCCAAGGATTGATATTGAACAGCAATACTCACCACCAGCAACAGCTTGTTCTCTTCGTTTGATGTCCTGTAATAAGCATGGTAATAGGTAACTTGAAGTCATTCTAGAATGCATAGTTATTTAATACATCATAAATTTGTTTCAATGATAAAATGCATCTCCTTGATAAAACACAAGTTGTCCTTATCCACAAAGGAAAAAAGAAATGTCACACAAACTAGCAAGGCAGATGGAAACTAATAAAGAATGACTATATACCAACCTGTTCCCGTCTCTGCAAGTCAGACTCCCAGTTTGAAAGTTCTGTCGCTTTTTTCTTTGGATCCTGGAACATTACACCCATCGGGTAAGGTAAGCATCCAAACAGAGTTCAAACCTGAAAGGAAATGATATAGGATAAGGATAGCATTACCTTCATTGAATCCAATGGTATATCAACAGTTGCATCATGCTTTTGACCGAAACCAAAAGTATTAGCAACTGCCTGAGGAATACGTGATTTTGATCCAGGAGCAGCATCCGCCTTCTGCAATCAAGACATGAAATGAGGAGATTAGGCCTTAACATCAAACTCCATTGAAAAAGTATATGTGGGACCATAGTTGTCAAAAGCGTGCGCTTCATGCACTATAGCGAGAAGCGACGCGCAGGCGGGCCCACATCGCTCCATCCATGAGGCAAAAGCCCACCAACATTAAAAGCGACGATTTGGAAATTAGGGTGTGATTAAATGGGTGGGTTTTGGTCGGAATCATGTTATAAACATGATACAAGGATCCAATCATACCCAGAAACACGTTTGGTTTGATTTTGGAAATTAGGGTTCATGGTAAGATTTGGGATTTTTTGATTTAGAGTGTTTTAATCCAATTAAGTTAGTGGGTTTTGGTCGGAATCATGTTATAAACATGATACAAGGGTCGAATTATACCCAGAAACACGTTTGGTTTGATTTTGGAAATTAGGGTTCATGGTACGATTTGGGATTTTTTGATTTAGAGTGTTTTAATCCAATTAAGTTAGTGGGATAGTGTTAGAATGCAGTGTGAATCTTATTACAACCCTAGAATCTAACCAGAAACACAAAATGAATCAAAATCAAAGTTTATTGCAACCCTGCGCTTTTTTTTTTTCGAGCCCGCGCTTTTTTTGCGCTTCTCGCTATAGCGATTTTTGGGTCTTTGCGCTTTGCAATCGCTTTTGCTTTTGACAACTATGTGTGGGACCAGCTGCTTCATTAGTGAAATTAGGCCTTAACTCCAAGCATATGACATTGAAACAAATCAAATTTTCAGCACGCATGATCACTGGTAATGTGCATGGAAACAAAAAATGCCCAGAAATCATATGTTTTTTCCTAGAACTGAACTGAGGTTGCCAAAGATTCCACTACTGGTGTCTGACTTGTTTCATTGAAGCTTAAAATTCTACTTTCTGCTAGCAAATAATGTACCATCACTGGCGGGATCAAGTGTGGATGCCAATATAACTTTTCTCTTTAGAAGAATCATGCTACTTACCCAACTCCTGAATTTAAGACGTTAGAAATGTTCCAAACCGTTTTATCCTTAATCTCTAGTAGATAGTTTCACATGTCCATATTACAAGAGTTGCTCTTTATGAACTGCGGAGTCCATATGTTTATATGTATATTCTTGTTCTGACATAACTCATAAGAGGCTAACATTTTATTTGATTTAATTATAATATGCTTGACAACTACTGTGTTCATGAAACCGAGTGAAATGTTCATGTCCACCAAGTCTGATAGTTATATGTGCCTATAATTAGTTTCAATTCACTCATTAAAAGTCTGGAGAAGAGAACTTCCATTTATTCTCCTTCCTTTTCTTTTTTTTTTTTTTTTTTTTTTTTTTTTTTCCTTTTTTTTTTCTAATTCTTTATGGAGGAAGGGTGTTCCTCGTACATATTTCTGGTGTTAAGTTGAATTATGACAACTACATCCACCAAAATTATGTTTAATTAAGTATCCATTGTTAATAAAATACCCAACTCAAAAAGTAACTTTGCTAATAAAAACGAGTACTAACCAAATGATAATCCTATTACTGAATTGGTTACATAACGGGAGAGTCTGAGGCATATTAACCAAAACTGACAAGGATTTATATAATTCATGCGATGGCAAAGGTGTTGTGTGAAATCATAAGTAAAATTGTATCCCCAAATTCAAGAATTGGAAGCTTACCGATATGATTAAATGAGTCAAAGGTTGATATAGAGCAGAGGTTAACGATAACAAATCATACCTAATTTAGTTCATTTAGGGCTTTGTTTACTTTTTGTTTTATTCAGTCATTAAATGGGTATCGAGGCTATAGGAATATAGATACTTTGTATCTAATAAGCATTGAACCAAAAATTGTTGTTTACTTATCTATACTACTATATAATGTATTTGGGACTATTCTATAATTAGAAAGGCTTAAAAATTCAGACTTTTACTTGCTAATTATGGAAACAACCACCCCTAACAATCACCCCAACAATTTATAACCACCTCAACAACCACCCCAACAATTTATAACCACCTCAACAACCACCCCAACAACCACTTTCCACCACCCCACCTCCCTCCTCTTCACCCCAACAATCCGCCCCCGCATCGCGCGGGCACCTTTCTAGTTTACTTAATAGAATTACTTAATAACATATAATGACCAATTGACCATTATAGGCTTTCCAGCCTAGCATCTCAAATGTTGACAATGGAACCTAATAAACAATGAAAATGCCAAAACCGAGTTAAGGGAACCTAATTGATGTAATTTCTCGATTAAACATATATTTCATAATTGAGAAGTGATAAATCAAAATCCATAAGTATACCACCATAGTTATTCAACTCTTCACAGATAAATGAAAGAAGATATAAAAAACCTAAAAGATCAATCAACAAAACTAGCACAAACCGATGTCCTGTCAACTAAATCAGAGAGGTTTCGGATGACCGAATAAGTCCATAAATGAGTCACTTCATTTTTATAATATAAATACTTGGTTATATGTGACCGAATTAGTCAGATAGTCAAATAAGCCCATAAAGCTACCTTGATATGCAGGGGATAAAGCCTAGAAAAATTATTGTCCCAAAGTTTTTTACACCAATAATTCAAGATATTATTGAGCTCTGAATATAATTATCGTACTGGGGTGTGGGGAAAAAACAAATTTAGTTAAAATAATAATAAGGGTGTATGTGTATCTTTATACTAATTAAATTCCAAAAAAAACCCAAATCCTGGTAAGATAATTACCACATGAGAGAGTTGATCCAAGAAACATAATAATAATGTTAAACAATCAAGTAGGTCAGATCTACAACATACACATTATTACATAATAATAATAATAAGTGTTGTTTGTGAATCTAATAATAAAAAGGTTGGTAGATCTGAAAGAAAGAAAGAAAGTTACGGAAAATGGATTGACTTCTTCTTCGGCGAAAGGATTCTGATTCATGGCTGCTTCTTTTTTCCAAATTCAAGCCCAGATTTATCTCTCACCCACACTGCGTCTCTTCTTTCTGTTTAATGTTTTATCGGTGTGTAAAGTAAAGCAAATCATATGTATTTGTTTCTCCAACGTGGATTTCCATATGCTTTTTTAGGCTAAACCACGCGTGGTGTGATGGTGGGTTATTTTACGCCTGACAATGAGTTATTATGCATATTTTATGTGACGGTGACTATCAAATAAAGTCCAAGATAAAAAATAACACAAAATGGTCCGATTTGTGAGCTTTAAAATATTAAAAAAAATTATTTAAATTTTACAATTTTTTAATTTTTTTTAAAGGCAATATTGGCTATGTTTGTCAACACGTAGCACTAAACAGTAAGCAGTAACAGAAGCAGCAAGTAGTAGCGGTAAGCAATAGCAGTAAGAACGTGTTTGATAACGTAGCTGTAACTATAATTATAAAGTGTAAAACAAGTAAATGTTTACCGCTTGTCGTTTGCTGCTTCTTCATGAAACATTTAAGATTGGAGCGGTTGGTCATGTTTCAGACGCTTATTGAGGTGTTGCCACACAAGTAAATGCTTACCGCTTGTCGCTCTTAAACACTTCAAAAATATTGTTGCCAAACATAACCAATATGTTCTAACCAAAACTTTACTATTTTATTTACTTATAAATATTATTATACCTGTTGTGAACAATATATAAAAATAACAAGAATACAAAAAACAAGATAATAGAGAATGGAGAAATTGTTATTATCCACCTTTCGAAAAAGCTTATATTTATAATACAAATCGGAGATACATAGTCTCCTAACATAACTTTAATACATCACAATAATACCTTATGAGATAGCTTATTAAATAATAGTCTAAGATTTATCTACACAAACTTTTCTCAAATAATTTTCTCCGCAATAAGTTAACCAATAAGTGATTACATGATCAAATAAATTTTTATTTTAAGTAAATTTATTTGTGACGAGCTTTAAGGAATAAGGAGTATTATCTAATTTCCACATTAACCACTTTAATAATATTTCTATCAATGCGTCATTCGTTAATTTGCATTGAACAAACCTTTAACACTCCGAATACATATTATTTAACATGCTTTTTAGTAGTAGCAACTGACAATACAAAAAAATAACACAAAAGATGTGACCATCATATCATGCATGGTGCATGAGATCAGTTTATTAAAATGGTGTCACGTATTTTTCATATGTTGTCGAGATATTAATATGCACATTACCAATAAGATTTTAAAGTTTGATGTAAAAAAAAGTAAAAGTTTGCATATAAGCTTCAACAAACTTTAAAGCAAGATTAATATATTACTTTATGAAATTTTTTATATAAATAAAATCACCATGGCACCATGACAAGTCTCGGTTATATCGTTGATTCTAAGTCACTGTTGTACAAAAATAATATAATATGTTGCCTTGGGTAATAATAAGTTAAGTAATTTACTAGTCCACACAATTGACTATTGTAACAATTCGCATTTTCAGATTAATTACTATTCCCGAAAAATTTCACTATTCATTTTTACTATTCACTTTCACTATTCACTCCCGAAATTTTTATTTCAAATTCTCGTAAGTTAAACTATTTTAATGATAATCCGAGAATTTCACACTCGTCGGATCATTTCTGCAAAAATCACGAAGTCGTGTCCGAGATTTACTTTTAGGTTTAAACGTCATTCTAGCATCCCGATATGTCCATAAAATATTATAAACAATAGAAATATGATTTTCTCTCATTTTAGGACAATTCCAAAAGTTTTGGAATTTTACGTTTTCCAGTTCAGCGTTTTACGCGAATTACGCGTTTTAGACCCGCGTTTCCAGTTTTAGCAGCGTTTAAGCAACCCGATAGAACTTATCACTCATTAAATAGGCTAAGATAGGTTATATTAATAAGTTCTAACATATTTATAAATTTCATATTTTTAGGATACCCGATTTTAAGTTTCATGACTTAACGACTTACTGTTAGCGATTACCGGGACCAAAACTCACTCCGTAACTTAGATAAGACCATGACTACTCATCTAGTCACCCCTTATCCCATATGAACGTGTATTACAAGCCTTGTTGGCTTGTGATAAGTCTTGAGTACTTTAGGTAGCAAACATGTGTAAAACTTCCTAAGTAAGCCTCCTAAATATCCTAAAAACTAACCTCCTTAAGGCACCTTCCTTGCACCTCCTCTTCATGCTATAAATACAAGGCTCATTTCCTTCCTTTCTTCATAATAAAAACGCCACACAACAAATCCCTAGCACCATGATCCTTTGATCTTCAAACTATAAGTTACACATAAGAGTTCAAGGTCTTAGTATTCTCTACCTAGTTCTCAAGTTTGTTTGGTGATTCCATGGTTGATTTAGGAGCTACACAAGGTTACTAGGGCTGAAGTTAAATGATTTTCACAAGGTCTATATCAAGGCTAGCAAGGGTTTCAAGAGTTGTGGTGAAGGGTTTGCAAGCATAGGTTTAGTGTCCTAGTTTCATACTTGACTTCCTTTCTTTAGAAAGCCAAAAGTTGTAAGAAATCCTATTACACTTTCTTGCTCAATATCATTTTCATGCTTATTATGTTTCTTTCATGCTATATATGGTCTTTGTATTGTGTTCATGATGTATAAAAACTAGTAAAACAAGTTATGTATATATATGTTAACTTATGATATTTAAACAAGTAAACTAGTGACTTTTATGGAGAACCACGACCAAAATAGTACAACTATGATATTTGACACTTACTTACTGTTAAAGAGGACTTAACAAGGAAAACATAGCAATTTGAATCACCCAAAACGAGTACACGAGTCAAAAGTTATGGCCATAAGAAGTTAGCGAAACCAAAACGGCAAAACTGCCTATACCCTACTGTTTTGCATTCTGCCATTTTGAAAGTCACCCTTCCGGTCCGATTCATCAAAAAGTTAAAACACGAAAGTTGTCCGGAACGACGTTTTCGTTCAGGAACAAAGAAGCTCGAGCCCTGAAAACGCTTTCCGAGTGATAATTTCTTCAAATTCTTAACAGCTCATTTTTAGACCAAAGTCACTATATAATAGTTATGATTTAATAAGACCAAGAGGTCTAATGACCTAAAGCCAAGACCACAACCATGGCTAAAGCCAAGGTTGAGTCTCAAGACCATGGTAACAATGACCAAGGTCACGGCAAATCCACGGCTAAAGACCATATAACTTTTAAAGATCAAAAACTTATATATATGTTATCAAATACTACAATAGTAGGGAGCCTCATATGAGGAGTTCATTAAGTAAGCCGTCGAGACGAGTTGTGGATTTACGAATTAAAGTGTCCTGGCTCCTCGAACGTTTACTCCATGACTTCTGAATTATGTTGGCCCGAACGGTAGTAAGAGATATACAACCTATACATGTTTCATAGACCACTTATATTCAACGACTTACACTATATACTAAGTACTACATCATGAACATTATGCAAGACATATATAGGCAATTCTTCGTATTCTTAGACGTTACTCCATACCTAAGTCGCAACGTTCTTTTATAGGCTGCTCTTAGAGACTTTCGCGATTCGACTACCATTATCATTTCTCATTACATAAGCTTAAGGTGAGTCATAGCCCCTACTCTTTTCATACTTGTTTTAACTCTTGGGAGGATACATGCTCAACTACTTGCTTACTTGTACAAATACTCAAAACATTTATACTTGATTGTGTTATACTTGATTGGCATTATACTTGAATGCGTTATACATGATAATTATACTTGATTGCGTTATACATACTTGTTACACTATACTTGCTTAATTTAAATACAAGATTTGTATTTACGTACATACACAATACTCTATGCTGTCAAAGGAGAGGTATTAATAGTACTAGTATGGGCCTACACCCCCCACCCAAGTCCAAGATTCGAGACGTTGGGTGACATGTACTATTTGGGATGGTGGTTCCCCGCCTATGGGTCCAAAATGACGTGACCATGGGTGAATATAATTCTGAGAAACTATATATTTAGCAGTGGGTTGTGAACACACAGGTTGCAAGTCTCTTACGGCGGGACTTGCAACTGAGTGGATTCACAATGCCTTTGCTGTGTAAACATTCTTTTGAGGCTTTTTCAACTGTTTTAAGACAAACTTTATGAACTCACCAACCATTGTGTTGACACTTTAGCATGTTTATCTCAGGTTAGTAAGGCGATAGCTAGTGCGTGGAACTTAGAGTCAAGCTGCATATTCTGAAGACTTACGCTTTTATCATTTACCATTCAAAACATTTTGTATACATTTATGTATCATACTTTGGAATCTCATGTTTGTAACTTTGAATTCATTAATCGAATGGTAACTTTTCAAAACGTCTCATTTAGAGGTTGTTTTCTATAACTTGTACTTTGTATTATGAAGTAGCACCCCTGTGACACAGTCTTCCGCTGCGGTATTTTGGGGGTGTTACAACCATAAACTTTCAAAATGGTGGATTTTAGATATAACAAAGGAAAAATTGACTACGATTAACAAACAATGGTTGTAAACTTTTTGACATCGTCCCATTTACAAAATTATTGATATTAAAAACACCTTATTGTGTTTGGTTGGCAGTAAGATTTATTGGGCTGTTGTGCAGGTGCTTTTGTCAGTGTTTTATATCTCTTGCTACATAATATACTTGATGTGGTTCTTTTATTTTCAAGTCAAGTGTGGGCCAAGTTTGATTTAGTTCAGTTTGGATAAATATTTGTACCATACGAGGTGTGAAGGCCCGCGCTTTGCGGCGAGACTTTTGAATACAAAATTATTGATTTTCGTTGAGAGCAGCAGCGGAACGCGAGGGCCTAACTCTATAATGGATCGATAACCCCAAGGGCTAATTCTATTAAAAAAAATTATCTTGTAACGAAAATTGTCCTTATGTTAGCGTTTCGTTGCAAAGCTAGTCATGAAGGATTAACTTTGCAACTGACATGTTATATGAAGAACCGTAGTATTGTAGATAGTACTGTTCATTAGCCTCATTCTTGACACCCATTGGGTGTGGCAGTAGCAAGAAAATGATTGCTCCTTAGCAATCCTGCTAAATGTATATACAGAGTAATCTGGTACTGTCAATGGGTATTTTGAGCGCTGGTCTACATCATTGACTATTTGGGATATGTCATTCTCAATGGGGCCCATTGTTCTTGTCCTTACATTCCAAACAATTGTCATTTCTTGTGGTGTCGTATGACACTTCCACAAGGGATTTGGCTATGTTTGTTTTGGTGTTGGTGACTTTGTGGTCCCATGGTACATTTGATGTATTGTTTTAATTTTGGTCTTAGTGGGTTGGTTTGGGTGTGGTTTTTTTTTTTCGTTTTTTTTGTAATGTCCCATATGTACTTGTGTTTCTGTTGTTCGGGTTCCTTCTTTTTAATCATCTTGTTTGGAAATGAGGAATGCCGTTTCTTTGTATCGTTTTGTTGTGGTTTTAATATATTGTTGCCTTTCAAAAAAATTGAAACACCTTATTTGCATGTCTATTAAGTATTAATGTCAATTTAACAAGATTCTAAACTTGCGCACGAACAAGTACACAAGCATTCACAAGAATATACCATATTAGCACATATTCAAAAGGATATAACAAAATAGAATGGTATGCCACACTAGATCAATACACACATAAAACATAAAAACAGTTGTGTATAAGTGTTGTAAACAAGAACAACAATATGCGATTATTGTATTCTTATTTGTAAACACGTATGGATAATGTCCTATATATGTTTGAGAATATATTATGCCGCATGAATAAATCTTGGTTAAATTATTTAATATACTATTGTTGTTTATAAACACATATAGATACTGTGTGCATTTTCAAGACTTAGCATGAACACGTCCTCGCTAAGTGTTCCATGAACAATTTATTTTTTAAAATAAAATATGTAGCAAGTAACGTGGCATAGAGAATTATAGATTACATACATGTAAGTTAGTAGTATGATATGAATTAAATAATACAAATATCTAGCACAGATAAGTGGAACATTAACATAAACATTAAATATGCATCATTAACGCAAATCAATATTTGTAGCACAAATCAATATGAAATAAATATGCAACATTAACACAAATCAATAACTTGCAGTAAATACGATTGATATGTTAAAGAATTTGAGATGTACCTTTAGCGAGTTAAACACAAATTTATAGCGTGCCAATATGCATTAACGTGTAGCAAATTGTATGCAAATGCTTGATTTTCATTCTTCAAAATTAAAATAGTACATTCCTGTGATCTCGTATCTTTTGATAGATGTTTAGACCTATGTGCTCCTGAAATCGACAAAATATTGTGTGCATGCTGGTAACGTGTTGTGAACAATATATAAAGATAACAAGAATACAAAAAACAAGAGAATAGATAAATTGTTATTATTCATCTCTCAACGAGGCTTATATTTACAAATTGGAGCAATCTCCAAGATAATAGTCTCCTAACATAAATTAATACATCACAATAATACCTTATTGGATATGGACATCCAAACTATAATTATCCATAACAATACCTCATTATTTTTATACACAACTTCAAGCATTATGTTTCTCAATATCTACACAAACTCAAACAAAATATTTATAATATCTCATTATACAAATGAATTCCGAAACATTCATGTTCACGGATTCATCAGAAGAAGAAGTTACTAGTAAAAACTTGTCTATTTTTAAAAAGCGGTGTTGTTTATTAAGAATATATGAAAAGGTGAAAGTTTGTGAGGTTTTAGAAACATCGTAAATAGAGATCGTTATGGTGCTCATGATGGTTTAATCGCTGCTTATTTTAGTGAGGGTCCGATGTACGATGCATATACATTCTGGAAAAGGTTCCAAAAGAGTCGAGAATTATTCACAAGCATAGCTGAAATTGTAACTAATCATTGTGATATTTTTTTTTTTTTTTGTAATAATATCGATTGTACCAAAAGAGAAGGCATTTTGACATTGATTAAGTGCATCTCCGTAATTCGTCAATTGGCATACGACATCGTTCCTGACGCCCTTGATGAATATTTGAAAATGGGAGCAACAACTTCTCGTAATTCTATGCAAATCTCTTATGGAAATATATGCAATAGAGTACTTGCGAAAACCTAATTACACTGATGTGGAAAATTTTTATCGGTTTCACGAAGAAAAGCACAGGTTTTCAAGAATGTTTTGAAGCCTTAATTGTACAAATAGGGAGTGGTTTGGTTGTCCAAATGCATAAAGGGCAATATTATAGGCGTGTCCATAGTTTTAATCCATTCATTTTGCTGAAAGTTGTTGCGTCATAAAACTTATGGGTATGACATGCTTTCTTTCGTGTTTCTTGAAACGCTTGTAATTTTTTTTGCACGTACATATATCGTGACCTTGTCATATACATCATATGCCTTTGGACATACTGATACGACGTATAGGCCTCTTGGCCTATATGCTGGATACTGCCTTGGGCTATACGCCGTATAGGTTTGAAGACATGTACTATGATTCGTGAAAATCAAGTTATATATAGTATAAGTATTACTCAAGAGATCCGCAAAGATATACTGATAACCCGAGGTCGTAGTCCGTGTGAAGGGTGAATGGAATTCTCAATTCCCGATTTTGTGAATCGTGTCGTGAAAGTGGTAAAAAGTGATTTTGATGAGATTATACTAATGAAACAACAAATGAAGCACAAATAATCACTTAAGCATGAATTTCAAATAAACAAACTAAAAACGTAACGTAAAATCGAAACCGTACGCTAAAACGCGAATTAAACGTTAACGTACGAAATAAAACGCGAATTTTGAGCTACACTACTTCTACGGACTTGAAAATAATTTTGAAAAGTTAAAAATGATAAAAGAAAATTTTAAGAAAAAGAAAAATATTTTTTTGACTTTTTATTTATTTTTTATGAATTAAAAACTAATTAACTAATTAAAAATTAAAAGAAAATGCAAATAAGGTGAGAAAAATGAAAAATAAAGTTTGAAAATTATAAAATAACTAAAAAGTAATTTTAAAACTAAAAACTAATTTTTTTTTTGTGTAATTTTTGGAAATTAAAAACTATTAAATTTAATTAAAAATTCAAATT
Organism: Artemisia argyi; assembly: GCA_030686995.1. Classification (NCBI taxonomy): domain Eukaryota; kingdom Viridiplantae; phylum Streptophyta; class Magnoliopsida; order Asterales; family Asteraceae; genus Artemisia; species Artemisia argyi. The sequence continues at coordinate 107,678,620 of CM060693.1, forward strand.
ACATTCAAAATAAATGGGAAAAATGCAAAATAAATTTCTAAAATTCTAAAATAAATGAAAATAATTTTCTAAAATATTTTTGGATTTTTCTTGGCTTTTTCTGATTTTTTTGGATTTTTTAGTAATTAAAAAGTATTAAAAAGTGAATAAAAATGAAAATAAAATTAGAAAAATAGCAAATCAACTTGGAAAAATATGAAAAATTAAGGGAAATTCTAAAATATTATTTTAAACTTAGGAAAAAATTAAAATATTGAAAATAAGCTCTTTAACTATGGTTTGCTTTGAATTCAGCTTATACAAAGTGCTTATTAATAAGCACAGTTGACCAGGGTTTGACCAAACTTTGACAAATGTATTTTGAGACTCTGATAAGCTCAAATGAACAGGTTTAAGACCATATGACACTCAGGAACTATGAAATGGGCACAACAGATTTGAAATAAGCAATTTGGAATAAGCTAAGTTCAAACAGATAAAGCTAATGGGTCCAAAACAAAGTGTTAAGCTATTAGAGGTGCAAATGAATACAAATGAACAAATAAACTCAGAATAGAAACACTGGATCATAAATGCAGCAGATATTGCTTCCAACCAACTTAATAGGCAAAATAAGCAGTATAAATAAGCTATGGAATAAGAACTTGAGGGGGCAAATGATACACAGACCTACTGAGAACTCAAAAACCCAAGAAGCTTTAACTATACTACACAATTGAGGGCCTAGTCCTAGCTTAATACTCTGATGAAACAGCTTGGTGCAGGGGAAATAACAAGCTAAACAGCCAACTTCAATCAAGCTTTTCAATGAGCAAATGAAATTCAGAGTGAAATTTTCTTTTTGTTTATGAACCTCAAACTGCTACTCTCTATAATTCAGCAAATAAAACTTAATTCCAAACAGTAATGAACCCTATAAGTGCTTACAAAGATATGGCCAAATCTGAGTTCCAAAGCTTTTTTGACTTTTTGATTTTAAAGAGACTTTGACTAAAATGAAATTAGATCTTACCTAAATGATTAAACTATGATGTAATAAGCTACTGAATGCTTGAATTATGCTGAAAAAACTACTTATGCACTATTGATGAGATAATAAGGCCTAAACTCTAACAGCTTTAAACAACAATGATAGATTAAATTTGATTTTGACTTTGGTATGTAATGACTTAATAGTTTATGGCTATACTAACCTAAGTGCAACCATTATTAACTGTCTAGCCTAAATGTAACCCCTAAAGTAAGCTTAAACACAGAAAAACTACTAGATCCAAACACTCCTTATAGTGACTGTCTCACTATTAAAACACAGCAAATCACTAATCTAATCACTCCAAACGACCAAATAAGATTAGAATGTGAATATAAAAACTCAATGCACCAGAAACTTAGATCTAGAAAAGCAGCTAACCTCAAACACTCAGATTCAAATAGCAAGACAGACAATAAAATAGAAACAAAGCAATATACTACAGTCTTAGATCTAATAGCAATATAAACTAAGATAAGAGCTAACAAATAGAAAATAAAAACAGAAGCAAGCCAAATTGAAAGAGTTAAACTACTTATAAAGCTACTGATGCAGAATCAAAATAAATGAAGACTTACAAATCAAATACCCCCTCAGCTAAACAGAGGGGGTTTCACTATGCTTGCCTGTCTTTGTGACAGGCCAAATATGCTCCTCTTTGGCTGCCAAATTCCAATAAGCTCAACTTATTCAAATAAGCAATACAGTTGACCAAGTTGACTTTGTGGAATTTTAATATTTTTTAACAAAACAAACCACAATATACTATTTGAAAGCTTAAATGAATTAAATAAACAGAAAACAAGCTAGTTTGAAACTTAAATTGAGATTGAAACTAATTATTATTATTATTATTATTATTTTTTCTGATTTTTATTATTTTTTTGGATTTTCAAATTTAGATAAAACAGAAACTTAATGTAATAACAAAAAAAACTAAAATTATAGATTAAATAAAAGTAATAAACTGGAATTAAAATAATGAGACAATTAGATGAAATTAAAAGTAAATTTTATTAAAACTAAAAAGCTGAGTACAATTGCTGAAAATGAAATTACATTAAAGGAAAAGCAGAAAATACATAAAACTTATCTAAAATCCTACACATTACATCTGTGACATGAGGAGGCTATTTATACTTGAAGCATGAGGCTCTTGTGAAGGTTCTAGTCTGCCAGGTCACTGATCCTCGTGTGTTTTGTGTTTCTTTGGATGAATGTAAGTCCTCAGATACGCCTTGGTCCTCAATCCTTAATCCACAGCCATTTGATCATGATTGCATCGATCATTAGACGCGTTGAATCACACGGATTACTGACATGGCAAGCCTGCCATGTCAGTATCTTCTAGAAGCATACGTACAATACCTCAATTACCCTTAATTGCTGTGAAAAAGGGATTTACTCATGTGAACAGTAATTAGGGTTCTTAGGACCTGGGTTAATATGAAAAGGGGGCGCGGGTAAATTGGGGGTGTGGGTATTTTATTATAAAAAAGATTGACCGGGTCATTTGAGTGGGTTGACCGGGTATACAGTGCAGGCCGGGTACAAGTATTAAAGGGGTTAGGCTTATTGTTTGACTTGGGCCAGGAATGGATTTGTGTTGTTTTGGTTTGGATCCGGTGTATTTTTGTAAGAGTAGTAATATTATTTATTAAGGACCAATTATGTAATCTTTGCAAACTATAGGGACCAAACCTGTAATTCTCCAAACTTGTGTTCCAAGGGTATTTATTGTCTTTTCTGCATTCTTGGAGGACCACTATTTGACTTTATTTGAAAAATTACTCCAAGGACCATTTTTGTAAATTCTCTGAAAGTACAGGGACTAAAATTGTCATTTCTTCCAAACTTTGCTCAGGGACTAAATTTGCACTTTGATGAATCTCTGAGGACTTGTTATGACATTTTTAGCTTTCTTTGATCATTTTGCTTCCCCGGCTTCGGCTTTTGACCTTTTTCCAATCTCGTGCTCATTTTTGTCGGTTTTGGCTTTGTTTTTGTTCATTTTTCACATATCCGTACCTGCACATACACAAATACAAAAACACACATTCTCTTGGCATATTTGGTTAGTATTTGGTGTATTTGGTCTGATTTTAGGTCTAAAAAGGATGTGTGAAAAGACACACATCATACTACTTTCTGCAAATACAGCTTATGACCATTTTCCGCAAACTTTTATTGTACAAACTGGAACATGACCATTAATAAACATAACCACAGTTGTACATATAAGTTTCATACATTTTAGGACCCATACCATTTGAAAATGGGTAAAATTAGTCTTATGCCAAACACTACTTAATATGTACATACATCCTAAGTTTTAGACTACAAGTTTTACTTCTACTTTTTTTCATGACACAACTCAAAAAGGTAACATGGGTTTAACTAGTCATATCAAGAGAAGGGTTAGAGAATGCTTGATATCACTTGAGCGCCACTACTAGCTAACCCGTTAATTCCTTCCACTTTAAGCTTAGTGTCACTTGATTCACTTATAAAGACATGAAATGAAACAAAGTATAAACTGAAAACATGAAATGGTAAACATGTACTAGCGTTGCTTCAATCAAACATGGTCGTAACATGGTAAGCGCCAATTAAGCATATTTACTCCACGTAGGATGTCATGAATACTTTAATCCACAAAGGATGTCATAAATGCATTAAAAACATATCCACGAAAGATCATGAGTGCTACTCGCACGAGTACTCTACATAGGATGTCATGAATTCATGAGTGTAGTAAGCACATAACATGAGATATGACCTCACGGCCAACATGAAACATGATATAATGACAATAGCCAACATAAATCCGACTTTTTGACCAATCGAGTCAACATGGGTAATAATCATAACACTTGCATAACGGTTATTATAAAGGCACATATATTAGTATGAACTTAAGCTTACGTAACATGAACTCCTAACATGAAATATAGCACCATAAACTTGTCATAATGTAAACATAAGCAATAACAACAACATGAACATGATTCACGGGTATATAACTCCCGTAGTTACTTTTACACTAAGTTACTCACTTTAAGGTGTTTATGGTATCTCCAAGATTTTGAGACACTCGGCTAACCTATTTCACCTATTTTTCATAACATGAACATGGGGTAATTTACTACATGATCTTACCTTCTTAATTTTAGTTAAATATCAAAGATTTTATGAATACATTGAGTTAATAAGGTGCATCGAGTAGTCTAGCACTACATTTATCGGCTATCACTAAACTAGTGCAAAAAGAACCGTTGATGTTACAAAGTAATATTGAATATGCTTTACATGTAATTAATAAATATCTTCGAGTTAAAGTGTTGTTAGTTATAGAGAATTACACATCAGTTTACGGAAGTTTGAATTAAACATTGTTACTCACTTGCATGTGACACGAAAATGGAATTTGGTTGTATCCACATTGTCGGTGGTTGTAGGTTTTGCTAAAATCAGTGGCAGAAATTATTTCTGACTTTCAAAATGTGAGCCCACAACATTAACATTCTTCTTCCATAATACGCTAAGAGCATTGCTAAATCCTCCTACAATATCCTTATACTAATCTTCCTACACACACAATAATATTATATATATATTTTCCACTCATTCTCTCCGCATCCAAAGCGTCAGTTCTGACACTTGTCACAGAGTAGAAGGATAAGTAGGAGGTTTTGGTAAGAGGATTTAATATTTCTCTACGTTCAAATACTATATGGTTAAAGATCATTTATATACCAAACTTTTTTTTTACATACCAAGGGATCAATCTCCACCCTCCATCTTTATTTGATCTAATGGATGAGATTAATCTCAATAATTTAAAAAACCAACTTTCTATTTTTTTCCCCCAAATATTGATATATTTCAAATGGTTAATCGTTAAGCCAAATATATATATATATATATATATATATATATATATATATATATATATATATATATATATATATATATATATATATATACCGTTACGACGAACATTTAATTATCTTTCTATAAATAGGCACTTTGATATATTTTCGACAAAATTATTTTTTTTCGTGTTTTTCACATTTTTTTCGTTATTGAAATTTGTATGAAAAAATCTTATGTGATTTAACACTAATATTACATATTATCACATGTAATATTACATATCATATGTGATGTAATACTAATATCACATGTGATTTTTCATGCAAATTTCAGTAACGAAAAAAGACGAAGAAAAAAAACGTGAAAAAAAGGAAAAAAATTTGTCGAAAGTATATCAAAGTGCCCAATGCTCGTCGTTATGGTGTAATTATTTTCGCTTAACGATTAACGGTTTAAGAGATATTTAAATTGTAAAAAATAGGTAAAATATTAAAATATTTTTAATCTCAACCATTGATTTCTTTTTAGATGAAGGGCGGAGATGAGTCCCTCGGTATACAAGAAAAGTTTAGTATGTAAAACAACTCTCCTCATACTATATAGATACAAATTGTGAAAGGCTTAAAAAAAATGTCGGTACAAGAACATCAAAATTTGCGTCTTACGTCTTAGAGCCCGGGGAATGGTAACGCCTCCCCGGCGTTATGGTCTAGGTGGCAAAAAACAAACGCATAAACGGCGTTATCCCCATTTCCATAGTACATGTGTTGTGTTTGTGTTGCTGTCGGAGTTGTTTTGACAACTTGCGTTGTAACGCAAGAGAAGGCCCAAATGAATTTGCAAAACATAATCCTCTACTATGAAGTTACCGTTTGCATGTTTAACAAAATAATAATAATAATAATAATAATAATAATAATAATAATAATAATAATAATAATAATAATAATAAATAATAATAAATGAAGTTACCATTTGTATTAAAATAAATAAATAAATAAACCCTTATAAATACCCAACAATATAAACTATTTTCACACACTTACCATTCTCACACTTTACTTATTTTCTAATTCACAATTATGGCTTGTAAACTTTCACATTCCGTAGAAGAACTGCAACGATATATCAAAAAAGAAATCAGGAAAGGCGACAAGGATCGCCAAAATGCTATTGTGGAAGTCATCAAGAAGTTTGAGCTTGCGAAACAACTGAAACGACGACTTAGAGAACGCTACGCAGCGTGTACAGACATCTCAGAAGATAGGAAATTTGTGATCGACCAGTTATTGTACGATGAATATCGTAAAGACGCTGCTGTTGCTGATGCGCTGTTGGTTTGTGTCAACCAGATACAGTCCCAAATCTCCAACAAGATCTGTTGGAGTTTTGAAGAAAATGTGGAAGCAGCAGCAGCAGCAGCGGCGGCGGCGGCAGCTAACAACATCTGGATCACTTTCAACTAGTTTTGAGGAAAATGTGGCAGCTGATGATGGTGGCTGGAACTCTGACAAGGAGCGGGAGCTGAGCAGGTTGGAAGCTCAGTTAGAAGTAGAGCAGTTTGCGAGCTATGATCCTTACGACGAGGGTTACGACTCTAACAACTATCAAACCTGGGATCACCCGGATTACAATTGAAGTTTAAGTTTATGTTTATGTGATGTTTTAATTTAGTATCGTCTTTATTTTATGTTTATGCAACGTTTAAGTATGTTTCTGTTAAGTATGTTTCTTTTAAATAAATTCATTTCCTTGAAAATAAAAATACATTACAATACGATACGAAAACAATACAATACGATACGAAAACAAATCATACAACATTACAATATGATACGATACGAAAATAAAAATACTGTTAAGTAATTTATTTGACCCATTTGGGTTGGTTTCTCAAAACCTCCCACACGTGTACATATTCGAAGCTTTTTCCACCATAACGTTCTTTAAAAATTGCCAATGCATTCATGAGACAAACACTGTGATTGTCCCCGGTTGTAAGTCGCGACTGTCTGTAAATAGCATTGAATTTGTGACATTCAAAGTTGAGTCTTCTCCATTTACTCGAGACCATATCTTTGTTACGATTGTCATCGTCAGTCCAATTGTTGAACATGGCTACAACCCAGTTCCAAAAAGAGTTTGCATTGTAGTTGACAACTTCAGAAACTGCAACCCAAACTTGAGCTAGCAAGTTTTCTTCTTCTATTGACCAACGATTATTCATTTCGAATGTTTGAAAGTTAGAAACAATTTTGTAAAATGGTATGATATTTATAGCCGTTTGAAACAATAAGAGCGGGATATATTTAAAATTCAAATTCAAATTCAAATACGGGCGAGATATATTTAAAATTCAAATTTTAATAATATAGTGTTTGAATGTTTAATGAATGAAATTGTTGAGGGTAGAATTTATAAATTTGTAAAAAGTGGTGTTATTGGGTGTTATGATTTCATGATGTTTTTTGGTGTTAATGTTATTAGGTATTGAGATGATGTGGCACTGAGTTTATAACTCAAGTTATGACTCCCTAGGCTCTTAAGTGATGCAAATACAAATTGATGCAACTTCAATTTGATGCCAAAAGTAAAACAAACAACTACAGATGCAAAATGTGAAAGAGCTTGTTGGACAGAAATCTGGTACACAAACATTTCATATATGCATTCGCAAACATAAACAGATTACAACCTTTCACACACACACAAAAATAAATAAATAAATAAAGTACTTGAGTGCAACCTAACAGGAATAACAAACATCATTTTAATTGCAACATTTCAGCCATATGTACAACACCTTCTAAATACAATGAAAATGAAGGTTACAATAGTGGAACAATTGATCATATATATCAAAAAGCTAACCAATGGACAAAACTACAATGACTCGGACTTGGACTAGTGTCCGAAATCATTATCAAAAGAAGGCTGCTTTCTGTAGGTTAAGACACATTCTAGTTTCTGTAAGTTCTATTTTTCTGGTGTTATATCTCCTAAGAAATTAAATACTCTCTTTTTGAAAATCCTAGCTAAATCCGCAATCTCTGACTCCCTCATCTGCCTGGTCATGGTGTCTGATTGCTGCAACCATTTATCTTTCCTTGACAGCCTGCTAGCAATGTCAATAGTCAAAATGGCCATGTCTCTTCTTTTTGTAAGAACACGTAACACTGGTGTTGAGTATTGTGAATTGGACGCTAGTCTATTCAAAAGAATGAGAGCCTCACGAATTAGCAAAGTTCTGCACAAATGATGGCAAAACCAAATATGAGAAACAATGGATTTCAGAAGATCATGAACGATTTATTATATATCTTAGTACCAGAGGTGGCAAAATGGGTAACAAGTGAAACTTTCCAAATGTTGGTACATGTCAAAATATGATGATGAAACTATACTATCTTTAATAATAATCGAACTTTTGTATTGTCATAACGTCATTGTGCATTTAACTTGTTTTTAGTTTTGTCCAATTAAAGACCATATAGAAATTTTCTAGATGAATTTATTTGTGTTTGAATTTCCACCCAGTTGAACCTTATTTCATTTGAGCTAATCTGTTCATATACCCATTCAAGCGTTAGAGATAAAACATAACCCGTATTGACACATTTATAAGTAAATACACAGGGACTGCCACCTCCAGATCTGATAATGACTATATTGTAACAGGAAGCTGGCAAATAATAGATTACCTTTCTCTGAAATCATCGGATGGCTGGATACATTCAGAAGATTCTACATCAATTTCAGATGCCAAAACTTGCAGAATCATGTGAAGAAAATTGGTCCTTCTCGAATGACTACGTCCCAACAAAAGTTCAAAGCCATGTCTTCCTGACGATGCCAAGAAAGCCAGCAGAATGATGGCATTCCGTTGAAGTTTCAAAACCTGAATGTTTTGATGCACGTAATGAAAATGCAGCTTTCATACGATATATCCTTTTGATTTAAGCACTTAATATCGTGAAGTTGACGAATTTTGTAAAGGTCAAAGATGTCAGGTGGTCAAAACAAGTTTGTCATGAATCAGGTAAATATTTAAGGCCGGGTCAAAACATATCCAGCTTTTGGTTGACCCCTCAATACATTTGTCTATTATTTCTCATAAAGACAACTATTTGTTATTGACCAGAAGTCGGAAGATGCTAGGATAACCATAAAGTCCTAAAAATCAGATAGCATAAAGAAGAAACATAACATACCATCGTTGTTGGTGCACCATTTCCACGACAAATTAAACAATCAGCTAAACCGTCTAGTACATCACCCAAGCCCTGAAATGTGGAGGCAGTTTCTGCATTTGTAGCTGGAGCATCCGCGGTTGCTTCCTCTTCTTTGGTAGAGGAGCAGAACATCGACATTAACTTTGGACCTACACGAAAGATAAAAAAAGGACAATTACTGGAAAATATATGAACGAAAGTAACATTAACGAGTAACTGAATAGAAACTAAAAATCTTGAAGTGACAGCGCAAGTTTACAAGTAAAGACTTTATTGGACACACTAAGTTGGGTTCCAGTTAAAAAAGAACAAAGAAAAGTCCTAGATGAACAAATGGATACCATGTGGCGTTCCAATTATAACATCATATAATCATTATATGTCCGTGCTCACCATGAAAAAGAAACGATCCTCTAAAAAATTTTCCAAACTGACTTTCAGTTGTGTAAAATCCAGTATTTTTATTTTCAATTCAGATCTAGTAAAAACTGATTACAAATTTAGAGCCAGGTTGTACTAGACATAATTTATACTAAATATATGAAAATGTGTAACTTAAGAGAAGACCGGAATAATGGTGCATCCCACAAAATTAATGTCTGATTTGATTGTAAGCTTTCCTAGCAAAAGTTAGGTCACTACACCAAAAAATTTGGAGAATTAGATTGAGATAAAGAAATGAAATTACAATTTAGCAGGAGATAGAGCAGATGCACGGCTTGCTTTTGTACACCAACGCCAGCTTCTTTTCTTAACAGTTGAGAGATACTTAGGAAGACCGGCACCTCTCCATACCTACCTTGAGAAGAATTTACACAGAAAACTTGAGAAAGGGAACAATATGTGACATACCATTATATTATGAGCTGGTTGATTCCGGTTGTGTTTTGTTTCTAATGAGTCAAATAAAAAGAATTTAACTTTGAAATTTGCTAATACGGAAGCAGTCAAATGGATCAACTGGGTTAAAAGTCATGAAAGTGTAGTTTTTAAGTATAAACCCTTCTAAATCACTGTATGCAAACAAATTATATTATTATTATCATTACTATTAATGGAAAGATGTTTTCGTAAACATATTTGACAGTTGACACACTAATTTTTTTTATATAAGAATAAATCTTTTGACCTAAGTTCTTCTGAGTCAACCCAACCACTACCACACCTTACCACATTTGGGTAACCCTGACTTGAACCTAATTTCAGACGCCACCAGGCCCACTCATATTACAACTTCTACCAAATAAAAAAATTAAAAATTAAAAATAAAAAAATTAAAAAAAAAAAAAAAAAAAAAAAAAAAAAAAAAAAAAAAAAAAACCTTACATCTCCCTCTCCGCATAAGCATCAGTTCTTAGAAGAAGAAGAATCATGATAGAAACTGCCTCCGTTCTTAGAGACTCTTCACTGTGTTTAGTGATAATTTGATGCATATATTGATAAAGAGAAAGCCATTTCGAACAAGAAATCAATGGCGAGGATTCATCCCTCAAGCTGTCCTTGTTCCAAATCTTCTTAGCACTTGATAACCTTGTCAGAACTGGATGCTGTGGATTAGAGGTCTCGTTGGTATTCTCACGCAGAAGATATTCAATTTCAGAATGTTTTCCGGAGCTTCTATTCACAGCGGAAGGGTCATTAACAATGACATTGTCCCTGAGCACAGTACACTGGAAAGATCAAATCAAAGTTCATAAGGCGGAGAGCATCATGGCCAGCAACAAATAATACAGATGATTATTTAAATGTTATATGAACACAATAAATGCCTCATAATAGGAACAAAAGTGAAGAAAAACTGGAGGACCAAAATCAGATCTCAAAAATTAGAAGTAATGTTTATAGAGAGAAGAGAGGAGAAAAAAAAAAAAAAAAAAAAAAAAAAAAAAAAAAAAAATAGAGAGAGAGAGAGAGAGAGTAAATTGAGGATTAAAAACTTGCAAAATATTACAGTTTTGAAAGCAACCAAACAAAAAAGTTGCATTACTGTTGGGATAGAGAGAATATAATCTAATACTCATATAGATAAGACACGTTTATCACAGTTCAATAAAAAATTAAAAAATAAATAAATGAATAAATAAAAAATAGATAATAGCACCAAGTGTGCAGTACGCAGAGAGATGGAAAGAACATTGACAAAAGAATCTTCGAAAATGAGCATAAAAGCACCAAGGGGTGGAAGGGGAATTTACCTGCCACGCGATCTGTTTTCAATGCTCAAGATGTGCTTCAAAACCACATGCAGTACACAAAGAGATCTGTGAACAATCATCATCTGTTGAGCAAAAAAAATGAGCTGATTAGCAACAGAAAAACAAGAAAATGAAAAACAATGATAAAATCTTAATTTCTAATACGAATGGAAAAAAATGTCTATAACAAACTGAAGTAACAAAGAAGATGTATTCAGCCTCTTTTAATCTTTTAACAACTCGTGAAAGAAAACAAGGTTTTTGAGTTTCAATCTCATCTAGTCGTGATTTAAATTCTTAACTAATTTGCCAGAAGCATATAAATACTAATTGGCTATAAATAAAAAGGCTTAACAGATGAGGTTTTCCCTCTTAAGGTTACCCGGGAGGATAGTCTTTTGACTCAGATGTACGTGGTCTAACCGGGGTATCCTCATGACCGTTTCCGACCCTTCTCTGGCCGCCCCCGGTTTGAACCCCTTGTGAGGAGGTCAAGTGCCTTATCACTAGGCCAATTGCCCAATTGGCTAAAATAATTTTATAAAATAAACATAAGAGAACATAAGTTACTTCATCACAAGATAATTTGTGCAAAGATATGTGAAGTTCTCCCATTTGCATTAAGTGGTACAGAAATGTTTTTTATTGGTACTGAACACAACGCAGGCCCGCAAAGAATTTTAGAAAATAAATATTCAGATGTATACAGATTAGTAATATTAGACTCACATTCTGATGACAACAGAGATCAACCAAAGCTTCTAGAAGATCGTCCAATCCTCCCGTATCATAACTAGTCTGCATAGATAATAATCATTAAAGATAATCAGCAGGAAAAATATTCCTTATTAGAACACTGAATGAGAATAAAGTTAAACGTCACTAAACGTATAGAAATAACAGTAACAATCGCCAAAACGCAAATAGCATTTACTAACATCACTGCGAGCAGGCTATTAGTATGTTAAAAAATAATAAAATAAGAATTTAAAAGAAAAAAACAGGTTTTCACATTCTACTTGGTATATAACCTATGGCTCTATTCAAAAGGCCAAAAATGCCTGAACAATTTTCAGATCTTCACCTACAAAAGCTTAAAAATCAAAATCAAAATCCTTGCATCAACAGTAGTTAGGGCTTAAGGCAAGAAGCCGTTACTAAGATATAGCCACACACAACCGTAAAAGATGCATTTTTTGTAGTATTAATGAACCATAAAAAATGAGCAAAAAAACTATAAAAGCCAACAAAGATACAAAATGTTTTGGTTGACATGCTGGTAAACTGCCTATACCAATCCAGCCAGATACAATCTCTTAAGTCTTAACAAAGAAAAGATTAATAGTTGTACAATAATACCTACCTTTGTTAATGTTAAGTAGAGATGAGACACTTTTGCAGCTTCAACAGGCTGAATGCAATGGTTTGGACTCATTGTAGTTGTTGCTTTTGTAGATGGTATATTCATACCTAAGCATCCAAATAGGAACTGTAAATCTGCTTCACACGCTAGAAACAACTTGGAAACAAGGTCAACTCTTGGTTGTTGTTCACTTAGTGGTTCCCAAATGCGTGCCAGCTTACTTGAAACAGATAAACTTTTCTTTATGATCAAGTCAGTCGCTAAGACATGCTCCTCGGTCTGAACTCCCACTCCCTTACAGGGAATTGCGCCTAATCAAAAGCGAAGACAAGTCAGATCAGGACCAAAGAAAATCTATAAACACATTGGAAATCTCCAGCTAATCCTGAATAAATACGTCAGTAAGGCTAAAAAATGATTACTTGAACTGAGTACCTTTGGTCGCTGGAATCAAAGAATGCTCTTCAATAGGATCTTTATATTTCCTGTCACATTAATTAGTGTAAATATTGGAAACAAAAGAATCCCCTTATCATAACACATACTATCAACTCAGCCAAATAGTTGGGAAAATCCATATGCAGTATTGCAAAGAAAGTAGACAAAAATCTGAGAAATGCTAAACATAACCATTAAGGCTATGTTTAAGAAATTAGGTCATGCATTATCTTGCTGAACTTTGATGATAACCACCACTCACCTAGATTATAACCACTCAACCACCTTGATGTGCCGCACTTTATGCATGATTTATTTCTTAAAAACATAGCCCTGAGGGCTAGCAAAACCCAAAAACGTTTGCCCAAAGCTACAGTTGACATGAGGTTAACAGGTTCAAAACATATCCATTACCATTCAGAAACTTTCTGCTTCTTCTACATTTATCATATAAACATGCTGCTGAAAATCTTTATGTAAAATCTGCTTGACTAATCAAAGAACTCTTACTTGGACAACTAAAGGACTACTGTTTTTCATTGTACCCTCAAATTATATAAAATCTTACCGGATGCTTGAATGCTTAATACTCGGAGATGTTACTTAGCCGTTTCCTATATTCTAGGGAGCATAAGGAACCTGTTCAGTATACTTGCTAAAACCAACTTAGATGAAAACATGCCGACTACCTCAACAAAGTAGAACTTCCTCGGGTCTAATGTTTAGAGTGTACTTGAATAAGCAACAACATTACATATATTCACCTTTTAAACAAATATAAACTACGTAGTATATAAGAAAGCAAACTAGTTGCACTTAGGCTTCTAGTCTCTATAAGAACCACAGAAAAAAACATCTTTATATGGATTCTTTCACTTCCAATTTGTTGAAAAAAAAATACAATTTCCTATACTAAACCATATGACCTAGGGCCTAGGATTTAAGGTTTAGAGGTTAGGGTTTAGCTATAGATTACATAAACGGATCTCTTTGTATAACACATATAAAAGGATTAAAAGCCCCTTGCTGTTTTCATGTTAAACAAGGTCTCTTCACAACTTTAGTAAGACAAGTAAATGATAGCTCTACATAAACTTACTGAAAAATAAAATCTATAATAAATATCCTTGTGTAGCCTATGCTTGTCACAAAATCAATAGGAATATATGACTCAACTCCTAAGAACAAAAACTCAGAAATGAACTAGAGAGTTAAAGTTGTTTGACAACGCACATCAGCAAGTTATCCTTGCTAACTTGCATCCTATTCATGCCAGTCATGTTTCTTCAATGGAATATCCAAATAAGTCTTCAGTAGCCAGAATTCAGGCTATAATATTGCTTCCAGGCAAGAGAAGAATAATTAAGAGCATTTAAAACATCTAATCATTAGCAAAGACCCATTTACCAGGACACTTTTAAAAGATTGCATGTTCACTTTAAACAATAATGACCACCCTTTAAAAACCAATTTATTACATCATCATCAAGTAATGTGACACCAACGCTAAAAAACTTTTGATTTCAACAACTATTCACTTACCCTCTAAACATAAAAAGCAAATAAAGAAGAAAAAGCAAATACATTGCAACTCTAGCTGTAAATGATAAAAATAGCAGACAAAGTGGCTTTGTGGCCAGGATACACCAATGACAACGCCTTCTATTCAATACAGATAAAAGCAGATTAACAGAAAAGTAGAAGTTCAAAACAAGGATTCTAGCACCAAGTACGGTTCAACTGAAAAAGACAGTGTCTAACAAAAATTGAAGATAGTACTCACATATTTGACTTCTTTGTACAGATTGATTCAGCATCTTTGGATCCATTTACAGGAAGTGCCAATCTAAGATGCTTCTCATTCTTTTCTCTATCTTTCTTAAGTTCCGAGCACTCTTGTTCCTAAAAGTGAAATAATAATAATAATAATAATTAGTAACAAAACTCCATCTGATAGACCAAACTCGCGATATATGTTATGATCACAATTTCAAAATAAGCACTGGATAAACATTAACTTCTATAAAACTAGAATCTTGTAACATCCGTTGCAATGAAGTGTGTCAAAAATAACAAGAGTTTTGTAGAAAGATAATTAAGACACTTTCAAAGGGGAAACTCTTGTAATGAAGGCTGATGTGAGGCAAGAAAACAAGGTCATAACAACAAGCCGTTGATCCCAGACACAAGTTATTACGTAACATATTCATACATAACCATAACCAATCATCATATCATCCTTGCAACGATAAAAACAAATTCTCGTTTCCTACTCCATTTTAACAAATCAAATCATAAACCTATCAACAGAATCTTGTTGCACAAAGATTTATAAGTGAAAACTCGCATAAAATAAAAATAGACCATACCAGATTAGTAAGCATGTTGGATACTCGTCCCAACTCTTCCTGCAAATTAAAATATATTGGATTAAGTAGAGAGCTGATTTAATATACTTAAGCCAAATAAGTTATACTACCTTCAAGCGATCAATTTCCTGCTGTTTGGAACAGCTATCGTTGTCACGCAATTGATTATTAATTCCACTCATCTGGCAATCAAAAAAAGTCTTATCCTCGTGACGCAATTGAGGATTAATTCCACTCATTTGGCAATCAAAACTCTTATCCTCATGACGCAATCTCGGATTAATTCCATTCATGTGCCAATCAAAACTCGTACTTGGCGCAGGCATATTAGTAAATCCCTAATAAATCGAATCACATTCAAAGTCAGCAGTCTCTATATAAACAAGTTGACAAAGAAGAAATATGAAATAAACAACCTTGTTCAGCTCGAATTCCTTCGGTCTGGACGGAGCAGCTGCAGTACTACTAAAAGCCTAATTGAAGGAGCAATCAATTAGTATAGTCACAAATAGTATAAAAAAATAAATAAATAAATAAATAATCTAAAACGAAATAAAGAACCTCGAAGTGATCCACATTAATATTATTATTATTATGGAATATAACTCTTTGAGATAATTCTCTGGGAGGTGAATAACTGATTGGTGGTGGTGGTCGGAAAAGTAGTTGTTGTTGTTGTTGTTGTTGAGTGGAAGAAGAGGAACCAGCGGCTTCGGTGAGTTGTATAACTTCGGTCAGGAAATCGTCGTCCCAGTCTTCCAAGTCGCCTGCCATTGTTATTAGATTGCTTTTGATTTGGGGGGAAATTGAATTTAGGGTGGTTTTGGTTTATAAGGGATTGGAATTGGAATGATTTGGGATAACAAAGAAAATGGGAATAATATTTTATTAAAATTATTATTTTAATTTAAATAATGAATAAAATATTGAGAATATTTTATTATTAAACTAGGCGAGTACCCGTGCATAGCAACGGAAATTCCTAACGGCAGAAAATTAATGATATGCGATATTTTGGTAAGTGTTTCATGTAACGTTCAAAATAGAACGTGAAAGTACCAAATGTAATTGCAAACGGTTGTAACATGCGATAATTCAACTCAAGCAAAATTCTTAACATATATCAAAAAACATATAAAAACATGTTTAGAAACATCAAAGTATTATACGAATGTATTCTCATATCCCATTCCAAAAGTATGAGTCACTTGCATGTAGATCAGCAGGTCATAAAAGGTGACCCGCTGGAATGAACATCAGAAGATCTGAGACCCTTATTCTAGGTGAGAGTGCTGAATTTGCAGTTGCATCAAGTTCCCTGTTGACTATCAGTTTCCTCTTCTGCGAATCAGACTGACAGATCTTCTTCCGTTATAGGACTCAAACCCGCATCTTGTTTAAGAATCATGGCTTGAGCTTCTTCCACGATGGATGCATCATCTTCAGCAACATACAAGATCCTTTTTATCGCACCAATAGCCTGTTATAAAAAGATGTAAAATGTGCAGCTGAGTAACCAAAATTTAAAATGGGTCACTCGGTTTATCTTTTATGCCAAACAAAAATAGGAAAAAAGTAGCTAAAAAAACGGGTCGAGTGGGCAAAACTTGTCAAGCAGATAGGAAGTCACCCAAAATTAAATTTTCATGAATAAATCCCCTAAACCATTTTTTTAAATTATTATTGAGATAATACAAATTTGATAATCATATATAAGAAATCTTCAATAATTTACCAAAACCGTTCCAAGTTAACCCAGCCTACTAATTTTACCGCCTATAATGAGCATATTAGCAAATTACTGATGTATAATTGTTGCGGTACTTTAGTATAGCATAGTACTTTTATCTTATTTTTCTGTATTTGAAAATTTGTAAATAAAGTGAGCTGAAAGAAGAATTACTTGTGAAGGTATTGGTAAAGGAACATACATAGCAAGTTCTTTTTTCACAAGTTTGTATCCTATTATTTGTGAAGGTAAAGGAACAGACATGCATATTGTACTCACTAATGTGTGAAAGTGAGTATACATGAATAAATTATTATCAAATGAGAAAGACTACCTCTTTTGAATGATCAAATGCAGAGACTCGAGATTGCGACAACATTTGAGGATCGGGATGAGTAAATCTATGATGGAGGCATCAATTGTTATAACCTCCAACGTCTTTAGATTGGGAAAAGATGCTCAAAAATTCCCATCGATGTCACGTGCCGCACTAATAGCCTATAAAAAATATAAACTTCATTGAGCACCAAAACAACATATTAAGGTATGCCAAATTGAAAGGATATACATATGCTAGGTTCTTCACATCCTCAAGATTTAGTAATGATTTATCCAAACTTATGTGAATCAGGGCATAACAAGTGATGCATCAAGAATAAACAACAAATTAAAGTATATTACCATAGTTTGTAACAATATTTACATTCAGCCAAATCTTTTGCACTCCTATATTAAAATAACACATTAAGGACCACCAACATAATACTTTCAAATACCTCCAAATATCATATTCTTTTCTAGAAACTTAATATCAGATTATGAATCAAGCAAATAACTAATACTTCATAAATCATAATCCTTTATGTTATTTGATAATGGAACTATATTTTCTTTGGCAAAATTAATGTTAAAGTACACATTCAACCATTTATTGATGATATTAACTTTCCACAAGAATTTCACACACGTAGCCGACCATTAGGCCGTTTACTAAGAAGTATTTTCAAAATTTGGCCACTAATTATGCACTTCTATTAAACTAAGCTAAATTCAAAAATGGGAGAATGAAGATACAATAAAAATGATGCCACATTCATGGTCGTGTGCCGCTGAAAAACAGCAACCGCAGACTACAACAGAGGGATGTTGGGCATGGAGGTCTCACTTTTGTAAGTCAACATTTAATTAGATATAAGATTTCAAATAAGGGTATCATTGACTAAAGGCCATGACCAAATAAAAAAAATAGATGTACTACCAAAAAAAAAAAGGATTTACACTGCAAAACACCAATCATGGAAGATGACATAGTTCTGCGGCTAGTTTCAAGTTATTTTAGATCAAAAAGCTAGCATGAACTATAACAACAAATTCTAACACAATGAAAATTTGCTACGTATGTTTGTACCAGTGGACTACATAATTGAGAGCTCAAAGTTGAAATATGCTTAGCATTGCTTGTTATGTATAGATGATAGAAATGAAGAATCATGCAGAAAGAGAGTAAGTAGTTACCTTAAGGATAAAGAGGTTGAGTGACAAAGATTCCACATGAGAAATTCCAGTGAACAACTCGAATATGGTGTCACCTAATTCAATTAATATTTGTTTATGCAATATGTATTTAGGGAGAATGAAGGCCTTCCTCATTACACAAAATCATTGTAACATGTAAGAAACCATCAAACAAAAAAGATGGTCTGTTTGTACGAAAAGTAAACCACTCATGTATAGAACATCAATTCCACATACCTGCAAGATCATGCTGTGGTTGTCCATACGGTCGAGCAAATTTTTATCAGTTACCGCCAGCAACATCATAATGTGAGTGGTATCAATCGCGCCACAACAATTAGGAAGGCCTATGATATTCTCAAATTTAGACTTTATTTGTGTGATTTCATAACCTGTTTAAGGCCATTGGAGGTGGTGGAGACCACGTTCTTCTATCGCTTTCACGAACCACCAGGTGACATGAGAGACAGTAATGTGGCTTGTACCAAAGTAATTGGCTACACCTGTCAACGAGTCACCGGAGTTCAACCTTCTTAGTGCCATAGCTACTTGATCGTATAAAGACATTGATTTGCCATTTAAGAACGCAAAACTTGTAGCTTTGGCCATCAATGGCTCGTTTACGAGTGAGCATATGTAGTTAAACGTCTTTCTTGAAACCTTGAAAACAAAGTCAAACTGACCTGGACTTTTTGATGGAGATACCCAACCTGCAAAAAGGTGGAAATGAATTGACACGATTCTAACAATAAATATTAATAAGAGATATATATTAGTACCGTTCAGACTTTTTATCAAACATCTTGCACCCAATTACCAAAATCCCTTACGAATCTTTTTAAATTGACTATGTCTTAGACCAGATAATCACAAAACACAACATAAGAGATTTATAACATGAAATAAGTCTACAATTACAAATCGGATCCAAATAGTTATAAAAAATTAATAGATTACATGATCGAAAACTTACAACTCAGTTCTTGTGTGTCGTGATTAGGGTTGTTAATTTATCGTCATTGATGCATAAATAAAGATACCAATTAGTAGTGATTGAATTCCTTCATCCCCCAAAAAAATTCTAGGTATCTGGTAAAAC
Source organism: Artemisia argyi (assembly GCA_030686995.1). Lineage (NCBI taxonomy): Eukaryota > Viridiplantae > Streptophyta > Magnoliopsida > Asterales > Asteraceae > Artemisia > Artemisia argyi. The sequence continues at coordinate 107,698,466 of CM060693.1, forward strand.
AAAATTAAATTGAACATAATCAATGAAAATATCTTATAACTGAATCAAAACATAATAATTCTTGTATGGGACTAATACTTGCAAACCCTAAATAATTCAAATCAATTGTAATATTATGTAAGTAATAGACCGAAACCCTAAATATATTATAATAGAATCGCTACTTACCAATTCTTCCATGCCATAATATGATTATGCAGTGCACATGAATCAAATGATGTCATAGAACGATTATGATATGTATGGTATTTTTAAATCTTTGATAATAGGAATGGTGTTTTTGAAATCAGAGGGTGTGGATCAAATGCATTGAATTAATTGCACAATTGTAACTGATTAGCTGTTTTTGAATTAGATACTTTCTTTAGATAGATTCAGCCATTCCATTGTTACAGCGTGAAAAAAAGTGGACTTTCATTGAGAAGGGCATTATGGGGATTGACCCAAAGTTCAGTTTTTCACATTCCACTTTGACCATTTTTCTTTTATAAGTAGTAAAGATTAGTAGTGGAAAAGTGGATTGTGAGTGAGTATAAAGAGAGGGGTCTTCGCCCATTCCACCTAAGTTTTGCTGAAATAAAATATTGAGAACATTTTGGTTGGGTTCAGTTCAGAGTTGCCTACTTTCTACTTTGGTCATTTTGATTGGAATAGTTTTTAATATTTAATTAGAGCAGAGGGTGTGATCACTCATGTTAAACTTTCACCTAGTGTCACGTCAGTATCACATCGGCTTTAACCTTTTCACCTTTAACTAAAAAAAACACCCCTTATCATAACTCCACTTTAACTCAACTATTTGCAAAAATCAACCCCTAAACTAAAATAATACTTCATTTAATAACTAATATAACATTTAATCTTAAACATTTTACAATACAAATTCATACAAATATGGAAATAAACGTTACATAGTAAAGATTAAATAAACGTTACATAAAATACACTACGATACGCTACCATACGAAATACAGACATAATTTAATCTGAGTGCTCCCCGCATGCAGAATCATACGAAGGAGACCTATGCTCAGGAGATTCCTCAATGAACGTGTTACGTTTTGCTTCTTCCTTCCTCATTTTCTCCTCCCACTCTTGTTGAAGCATTGCTTGCTCTGCTTCAAATTCTCTCAACGTTTGTTCGCCAACTCTAATATCATACAATTGTGTTGCATTTAAGCCAAAAGGATTATATGCCTCGTTGGCATAACCCATAAATGAGGGAGACTGTTGTTGCTCAATGCAGGTGCATTCAATGAACTTGATGCACCTAGCCCAAGTTGAGTCAATTGTTGTGAAACAGAACCATGTTGTGAAACAGAACCAACATTTTTGTTTTCTTGATAGCTCCACCTGGTTTTGTTGCTTATGTTGGTTTGTACCTGTTTGAACACAACCCTACAGCGTGTCACTAATGGCCTCATCTTTCTTGGCTTCCTCGTGCAAAAATTGGTCAATCAAAGCTTTTCATTCCGCATAAATGTCTGTGCAATTGGTGTATCGTTGTCTCATACACTCTTTTTTTGCTTTTGCAAGCTGAAACTGATTGATAACCTCAATAATAGCCTTTTGATGATCAACATCTTCTTTATCGCATTGTTTTTGAATAAACACTTGCATTTCTTTAACGGAATGTGGCAGACGACAAGCCATAACGGTTGTGTATTTTTTATTTATTTTTTATTAATAGTATATGGAAAGTGTGTGAAACTTGATTGTAAAGGTTGGTATTTATAGAGGCTTTTGAATTCTAAACTGCAAACTAGCCGTTAAGGGGGTGTTTTGAATTTTTTTTTCTTCCTAAACTAGCCGTTTAAGAACCAAGGGGGTGTTTTGAATTTTGTTGGGTTTAGAGATGCTGCTCAGGATGATGCAACTGCTCAAAGTGCTTAAAGGAAAAATAATCTAAGTGTCATTCTACTGCTAGTGTATTGGATACTACTTCTAGAAGTAAAGTTTCTACTGCTGGAAGAATACTGCTGCTAGAGTAAATGATACTGCTGCTAGAGTGTTAGATTGTACTGCGAAGGAGATAACTTTGTATAATTGTTTAGATAAGTTTAGAAAAGATACTAAAAGATTTATCTTGTATAGAAAGTTATTGTAAACCGACTAGGACTCCTTAGTCTATAAAAGGAGGTTCTAAGGTTAAAGATAGAGTACGTATCATTGTTAGAGTTGATCACTTCAAGGTTTTATAACCCTAATACTTTGGAGTATTCGTATTTAATATATTGAAGTGTTTAGTGCGATAACAACTATGTTCATTGTTCTTCTTAAGATTAAACATAAGATTCTGCATTGTGTTTAATATTGTTTCAAGTCAGTTTCTATAGTTTAGTTGTTTTAGATTTATCTAAGATAACTAATTGGATCAAGTGCTCAACTGAGATCAACAAGTGGTATTAGATCTTGTGATAAAGAAGAACTTGTGTTAACTCAAATCTGTTCAACAACTTCTAAAGACATGGAATTTAAATCAACACACATGGTGACTGCATCAAAGGTGCCTATGCTCAAGCCAGGAGAATATGAACTATGGAGGTTAAGAATTCAGTAGTACATTAAGATACTTGACTACTCTATGTGGGAGGTTCTAAATGGTGATTCTTTACCTACAAAAGGTGCTGATGGGAAGCATGTGCCCATTAAATCTAATGATGACAAGGCTCAAAGAAGGTTAGAAATCCAGACTCACAGTATTCTCATGATGGGAATACCTAATGAGTATTAGTTGAGTTTTAGTCATATTGAAGATGCTAAGTCTTTAATGGAGGCCATTGATCTAAGGTTTGGTGGGAATGAAGCTACAAAGAACTTAAGGAAAAATCTTCTGAAGCATCAATTTGAGAATTTTGTTGCCTTAAGTTTTGAAAATCTTGATGCTACTTACGACAGACTTCAAAAACTTATAAGTCAACTTGCTCTTATGCAAGCTCCTGTTCCTCAAGAAGATATAAATCATAAGTTTCTAAGAAGTTTGGCACCTAAATGGAGTATGCATATTGTGGTTTGGAGAAAAAAAACTGACTTTGAAAAGATGACCTTGGATGATTTATACAACAACCTAAAAAGTGTATGAATCTGAAGTCAAAGGGTTATCTAGTTCATCCTCTGGTACACAAAACCTAGCTTTTGTGTCTTCCAGCAACAAAAGTTATGGCAGCTCTGAGGAAACTCTTTCTACTGCTTATGGAATTTCTACACTAGCACTAATGTTTCTGCTGCTGGTTCTACAAATAGTGATAATATAAGTGATGATGTTATCTGTGCTTTCTTGGCTGATCTTACTACCAGTACTCATGTAATGAATCAAGATCTGGAAAAATTGATCTTGATGATCTTGAAGAGATTGATTTGAAGTGGCAAATGGCAATGTTGACTATAAAGACAAGAAGATTTTTGAAGAAGACGCGAAGGGAGCTAAAGTTTAAAGGACAAAACAATATGGGCTTTGATAAGTCCAAGATTGAATGCTACAACTGTCAGAGAAAAGGTCACTTTGCAAGAGAATGTAGGGCACCAAAGAAGAATAGAGAAAGTTCAAGGAAGGCTACTTCTGAAGATACCAAGACTACTACAGCTTTGGCGTCTTGTGATGGTCTAGGAGATTATGATTGGAGTGATCAAGCAGAAGATGGACCCAACTTTGTTCTTATCGCTTATGCTTCTTCATCATCTGGTTCTGATTATGAGGTATCTAATGATTCTAGTTGTTCATATAATCTTGTCTAGATACTGTAGAAGAGCTTAAGTCTAGGAATGAAAGTTTAAGAGCAGAGGTTGAGAAGTTAAAACTAGATAACTTAGGTTATAAATTTGGTATAAAAAATGTAGATCAAAGACTTAAATTTCTTAAATAGGATGAGATAGAGTATGTTTATAGGATTAATATTCTAGAAGGTGAGCTTTTTGTTAAAAACAGTGAGATAAATATACTTAATAAAAAGCTAGAACAGGCTGAACAAGAAAAAGATGCAGCTTTGGCTGAAAAAGAAAAACATGTAGTTAGAGTTGAGAAACAACAATTTGCATCTCATCTTGTGCATAAGTCTATTAAGAGTCGCTTAATGAGGAGAGGCAGTGGAATAGGATATAATGATGTAGCTCCTCCAGTTAAAAGTGCTTTTGCACCCCTTGAGAAAGAATTGTCATTTATAAGTGAACTTGATATCAAACCTGTAGGTGTATCTAGTGAGTCTAATAAAGAAACACCTAAGGTAGAAAAGATGTTTTCTGATGCACCAATCATTGAAGATTGGATGTTTTCTGACGTCAGATAGTGATGAGGAATAGGTTGAGTCAACACTAAAGATTAAAAAGGAAGAAATTCTTAAAATAGTTGAAACTAAAGTTAAACTAGTTAAGTTTATGAAACATGTGTTTGGTGAGAAGATCTCTAGGAAGATAGTTGAATATAATGAGGAACCTAGAGAGCAACCTAGAAGGTACAATAATAGGCCAAGAGGTAACCAAATGAACTGGAACAACCTAATAACTCAAAAGTTAGGTAGTGATTTTAAGTTGGTTAATAAGGCTTGTTATAATTGTGGTAGTTTTGAGCATTTACAAGAAAAATGTTTTTACTATCAAAAACCTGTTTGGAACCAACACAGAAGGGTGAACCACATAAAAATATACACGAAATATGACATTGAGGCTGTGACTTTTTACAAACAAACACGTTAATACTACATTACAATCAGACGGTGATGTGACTGGTAAATGAAACTTTTTTTATCACATAAAAATTTACACGAATATGATACACAGTCAGACAATGATGTGACAGTGATTTGACTGGTAAATGAAGCTTTTTTATCACATAAAAATCTACACGAAATATGACATTGAGGCAGTGAATTTTTACAAACACACACGTTAATACTACATTATATATAACACATCAACGAAATAAAATGTACGCACATCTTCACAGTCATAAAAAAACCAAATGGAAATGAGTTCTAAAAAATTCAAATGTATCTTACATTATCATAAAATAGATCGTGGTGTCATTATTAATCCTGATGTAAAGTATTCTGGATTAGTGGAAATAGTGGTCAGTAAGTTTAATTTGAATTAGAATGACCGGGTCAATTTAAAGGTGAAACTTCCTTCACTTGACACTCGCCTCGATATACTGATGACAACGAGGTAAACTTTTTTGTTCAATGTGCTTTAAAGTCTCCTAGTGAAATGGTATAATTGTATGTTTCTCAAACAAAAAAAATAGAAGAAACAATAACTTTTGGGTCAACCCAGCAAGTGCCAGAGTTTTATAATTTTTTTGCTCCAGTAGTAGATGAAAACATCGGCCCATCTAATGATGGTCCATCTATGAATGTTGATAAAAATGATTTTCAAAACAATGACTCTGGTTATAAAAGTGAGGCCAATTTCACAAAATCAAGGTCATCATTTGCTTTCGGTTCAGATAACGAACAAGAAGATGATTCAAATGATAGTTTTTATGATTTAAATAAAAAACCGCAACCCGTTAACCATAAATGGACAAATTGTTTTAAGTATATGCCCGAAGCTCCTAAAATACCACTTTACAAGTCAAACCCAATTTCTACAGAGGTTTATAATAAAGAAAATAGAGTGAAAGTCAACGAGATTTTTTTAGAAAGGGTGACTTAAATATGCAGTATAGGTTGAAATCTTTATAAGATGGTTATGAATTTGTTTCTAAAAAAAGTAATCCAACTACCTATGGCATTAAATGCGTCCATAATGAACAATGTGCATGGTTTATTAATGCGAAACGTTGGAAGAATTCAGATGTTTTTCAAATTACAAAGATGAATGATGTTCACACGTGTCCTAGAACTCAAACATATCCTAACCATCGAAATGCAAACAAAAAAGTTATTGCTCACATTATGAAAGATAAATTAGAAGATGGTAGCCGTGATTTGAAACCGAAAGATATACAAAAAGATATCATGGCACAATATAAAACATCTATATCTTACAAACAAGCATGGAGAGGGAAGGATTATGGGTTACAAACGTTAAGAGGTTCACCATTAGAATCGTTTGAAATGCTACCGTATTACTGTTACAACTTAGAAAAAAAACACAGGGACGGTCACACGAATCAAGAAAAAAATGTAGGAGTTTTTGAAATTTTATTCATTGCCATTGATGCATCGGTAAGTCTTGTTATTTTTTTTTTTTATATTTTTACTAATATATTTTTTTATAAATAGATGACAACATATTTGCTATAATGATTGTAAAAATTGTTTATATTCAGTTGCGCACGTTTCAGAACCATCTTCGCCCAATACTTATAGTGGACGGGAAACATTTAATGGGTGTTTACATGGGTACCAATTTGCAAGCTGTAGGGATGGACGGAAACAACCAAATTGTGCCAATTGCTTACGGTATATACAGAGGGGAGACTGGAGATTGTTGGTCATGGTGGATGTCAGTACTTAAAGAGTGCGTAGACGATAACCGCAATATGGTTATCATATATGATAGGCATCCTGCAATAGCTTTTATCATTAAGGAATGAGTTTTCGTCGGCGTTTCATGGTATATGTTGTTGTCATCTAATGATGAACCTTAAACTGAAAAATAAAAAGGTTAAAGGTCTATACTAGAGAATATGCAAAGCGTATTCACCAGATGAGTGGCAGAAAAATGAACATATTCCTGTCTGTTCAACCTGACGCCCACCAGAAGCTAATGGAGGCTGATCCTACACGTTGGTCTAGAGTGCATTGCCCACGTACTCGTTACAATTACTGTACATCTAACAGTGTCGAGTCTCTTAATTCTTGTATTGTAAAGTACATAAACCTACCATTCACAATGTTGACCGACACGTATTGAGATATGGTGCAGAAGTGGTATTTTAACCGTCGCAAAGCTGCAGATGTTTATTGCTTAAAAAATAAAGTATATATTAAACGTGTGACTTGATAATTAATTAATATTCACGTTTTTTTGTAGCAAAAATGAAGTACGAAATCACAGATTGGGGAGCAGATAAGGTGGAAAAAAGAAAAAGGAAAAGCGTCAGATGGGTTGTATACGGAATTAACCAATTTCAGTATCAAGTTTCGCATGGGCAATATAACTGTGAAGTGAACTTAACGACCGCTGAATGTGAATGTCAGAAATGGCAGCTATCCGGGATACCATGTGGTCACGTTATTTCTGTTGCTAGGTTTTTGGGTCTAACAGATTGTGTCCAATATGTACAAGACTGGTTTAAAAAGGAAAAATGTTAAGCAACCTACGCGAAGTCAATTCAATTTTCTGGCAATTTTAACGAATGGGAGTATCCAAGCCATATACATCCTGTTACTCCACCAAACATGGACAACCCTCAGCCAGGTCGTCCAAAAAATACAAACCATATACCATCACAAGGTGAGGAACCAACTACTATACATTGTGCCAGGTGCAATGAAGTCGGGCACACTCATCAGCATTGCAAAAAAAATCATTCATCCCTGATCCGCCTGTACGCAAAGATAAAGAAAAGCATCAAGAATTTTCAACGGATGAGCAACCATATGGTCAAAAATCATACCCTTGGCAAGCCTATGGCCAAAACTCATACCCTTGGCAACCATATGGTGAAAACACATACCCCACAAACCATTATGATCAAAACCAATACAACACGCAAACATTCGTTCATAACCAGTACGCGTTACAAAGTTACTACCATGACGCATACCCATCACAATAATATGATCAAAACACGAATGCATCATAAGCATATGATCAACATTACACACAACCATCATTTAAAATGTCTCAACAAAACCAAACACAAACACTTCAAAATGATCATCAATACCCGTCTCATATGTATCAGCAATACAATTCCCATCAATACACCTCTCAACATCTAGAAGATCATCACACGCAGGGATTCAAGTAGCTGGTTTCATCACCTTGGTTTTTAAGAAAGTATAACGGTTTATGTGTTTTTAATATTTCCTAGTTACTCTGTAATGTACTTTACGTATCCTGTAATACATTCCATTTTTTAATGTTGCTAGATAAATGTTGCCGTACTTTCCTGAACAAAAAGGTGTAATTACAATTCATTTACACAGTTGAACCGGTCAAGCTAGACACATTCACATGATTTGAAAATTCTATAACTTTTTAGCCGTTATGTTGACCAATTGTAAATCTGTGAAACACACTTGCAAACACTACTGATGTAGGATTTCTGACCAGGTTTTACTATTTGTAAAGTCTCGTTTCTACCCTAGATCTACCTTATGCACTAACGGACAGAGAATTCGGTCGTGTGTAGGCTAGTAATGGTAACTCCGAGGTCGTCCCAAGAGCTATGTGGTGCAAATTATATCTAAGTCTAATGTCACTAATTAAAATTGAATTAAAAGTAGGAATGGTTGATTGATTGTTTAAACGAAACGAATTGAAAATAAAAGCAATTAAAAGTAAAGTTGTGAGCAGTAGGAGAGGAATGTGCTAACCTAATTACTCCTCCTATATCGCTTATGATCATGTCTCCTATTAAACTAATCTTATGCTTTAGGTGGGGCGGACATATATCGCTAGGTTCATATGGTCAAGTTTCCAAGCCTATCTCCCCTGAATCCTGCCGGGAACCACAGGCACTACCCCATGCTAGTAAGCCGACGTACGGTAGACGAGTTTGAGTCATTAAGTGCCACTACATGCTAGACTTATCTTCAATGGCCCATTGTCACGATCATAGGCCATTCTTTAATTACTTAAGTACCTCCACTTGTAAGGTGATCTTATGGTCAATTCGCACACAAGGCAATATGGTCAGTTGTCATCCCTCCCATTTCATTGCAATCTATCAGGCTAGTATCCTACAGTCAATTCTTCTAGCCTAATAAATGGACTGAGGTATCAAGTCAATCACATCTAGCGTAATAGATACAATACAATACTACCGGAACAAGGTTCATAAGACAAACTAAGCATGCACACACGTAAAAGCATTAAGAAAAGTACGAAAACATAATTAAACCAATAAAGGAATCATAATTAGGCTAGAACCAGAGGTGCTTAGCCGATCATATTAAATTGAACACTCGAAATCATGTTTATACAAGCCATTAATTCGAAATGTAAAAGTAAATATGAAATGCTAAAACTTATGGAAGGTAACGTGATTTCTCCCTTGGAAAGGCTCCGTATACTGCTGTAAAAGGGCCTCCTAAAAGCTCCCAACGATCTCTGACTTTGTGTGTGAGAAAGTTGTATGACAAATGCAGAAATTAGGGTTGTATTTATAGGCTCGATCAAAGCTACAGCGTAACCGAGAAATGTGTTACGCTGTAGCTAGTGTAATCTTATCCAGATCTGATGGTTATGGCGTAGTTGATAAATTGTTACGCCGTAACAAGGATATAGGGTTTCATCTACGTCGTAGTCTTCATGTGCGTTACGCCGTAGCTAAATTCTCGGATCTAAGATTACTTCTGTAGTCGTTGTTACGCCGTAATCCTAAAGTTGAGTTATGCCGCAAGTTAAATAATGAGCTTGGACTACTTTCGTACACGTTGCTACGCCGTAATTCCAGAGTGATGTTACGGCGTAGTCTTCCAATCTGAGGATTCATTAAGACTTGAATATGTTACAGCGTAAACCATAGATTTGGTTACGCCGTAACTCTTGGTCCACGTTTGATTTTGGTCTTCTTAGTTGAATTCCTTGCTATGGCGTAATTGAGAGATGATGTTACGCCGTAGCTTCTTCCAGCATACTTGGATTTGTATATCTTTGCACGTTCTTTCCATTTTCCTCGTCTCATTAGCTCATATGCTCACTTGTAACTTGAATACAAAATATAAAGAAATCAAAGTATATATCCATATAATATGTATAATACATGAGCATAATAGGAGGAAATTGACACTTAAATATCAGGATTATTTTATGTCATCAAATACCCCCCCCCCCCCCACACTTGAACTCTACTTGCCCTCAAGTAGACCTTATTAGAAGTATTATCAAAAAGATATCCCCCAATATTACTCGGGAAATCTGAATTTAAAATTATCCTATGCTAGAATTTCACGAAGCCGACGACCTCACGAAAAGGGGAACAAACACTCACTCTCCCTATATTCTAAGTGTCAATTTTCGGGGTGATTACTCATTGCTCAGTCATAGTATGTATTCTATCATAGGCTTGGCAGTTACATAAAACTCCACCACTAGAGCTAAGGTCAAAACAACTCTTGAAGGCAACATTGGGTGAACATATATGAGGTTAAGGGTGTAGTGTCGTTACTAACATGCTACGGCAAAAGCGACAAAGGCATTGATACATGACCGGAACGTCGGGCAAGACACCAATTCCTGCTCAATTCCTTCACCTAAGCATGATTCACGACTAAAGGGTAGGAATAGACATGGGATTCCACAAAATGGGTGTAAAATGAAAAATAACAAGCAAATAGTCTAAGCCTACAACTAAGTCATCACTATTTACCGTTCGCCCAAGGTCTAAACTTTGAAACGCTAGAACTAGATCATAGCAAGTAGATGTGCCATTAGAGGACGTCATTATGGGCACATAACTTGGTCTTCATGTTGGTGTAGAAACAATCACCAACTCATATCTTCAAATGTGACCGAAGTGGCCTCTTCGATGCTAAATCTTGATGAGCTTATAATCAAGGTGCTATACAAGGCGCACCATTTATTTAAACTATCTAGATACAGAATTTCACATTTTATTTTTAATCATAATTAAAAATATATACATCCCCCCCCCCCCCACTTGAGATGAACAATATATGAGGATTTGGGGGGTCTTCGAATGATCTTCAATGATTAGTCTTTGATGTAGGCGTGATTCCTGAATTCTTCCACTTAGACCTCGAACTAGGGCAGACAATGACTTCCCAATCATAGACTAGACTACACGGTAGGCTAAGGTGTATTGGTGTATCGAAACAATATATGAGGGTAAGAAACGAAAGGAATGGCTCAAAAGGGTATACTAGAGGTATCTTGCACTAAAAATGAGTGCAACAAAAGGGTTTACACGGGGGTCGAGAAGTCGAGGTGACTAATCGATAAACACACAAATATAAGGCAATTTGGGTGATAATCCTAAAACATTGCCTTCTAAAATTGTCCCTTCCAAATGTGTCTAGCACATTACTCGTCTATGGTCTCGAAATGATGTAAAAGCCAAGTTCTAAAGTCTACAAAACTACCGGCGCACTCAATATTTAGGTGGATTTGGGGTAAATCAATGGTATGGGAATTCAGGGGTTAAATGTGCTCGGCTAAGGTCTATTCTAGTTCGGTTAAGAAAAACATGTCAAAAGTTTTAAAAATGGCAAAAATTTTCAAAATAAACTAGAAAAATGAGGACAAAATAAAGTTCAAGATAATTCTACTCCTGTCCCCCCACTTGAAATGTACAAAGTCCTTTTTGTACTAAAAATTAAGTAAATGTGATGAGAAGGTAGAATTAGAGCGAGAACTTCCCTGAAATTTGCTCCATAAATGAAAGAAGGATCACGAGAAGTCTTCGTGCCTTCAACTAGCCTCCATGAGCAAACTTCATATCCCTGAAATCACGACACTACCACAAGCATAAATCTATAAAAACAAAAATAAAAACTAGAAAATCCTAACTCACTTTCGTAGGAATCACGGTTGCATTTAGCATATGCAACAAGCCTTTTAAACCACTTGGTGTCCCAAGTGGACGAGTTTAGTCTCGTGAGGGTTTACAGGGAACATACCCACAAAGTTCATTTAGTTACTAATACAAGTTTAGTATGTTTGAAAATATTTTGAGGAATACACCTCGGAGAGGTGTTACGGCGTAGTCATGGAATTGAGCTACGCCTTAATTAGTACAAAACCTGGAGTTATCAGCTGTGCACGGGGGGTTACAGCGTGGTCGTAAGACTGAGTTATGCCGTAACTACTGATCCGAGAGCATCAGTTTCTGCAGTAAACATATTATCTCATTCCTTCATGCTCTAATTCCTGAAAAAAATATAAAACAAACATATAAACCAACAAAAATAAAGAAAAAGAAAGAAAGGGATAATACGGGTTGTCTTCCGTAAGAGCACTTTTGTTTATTAACGAGTCTTTAAGTAAAACTCATTCCCACGGGTAATCACGTGGGTAGTCGGGCTAGAACTCCCGACCTCTTGTCCTTTGAAGTGTTCGGTTTTTCCCACACTGTTGGTGCCACATACTGTGCTAACCTAAGCCGATCACTTCTAAGGAAGTTTGCCTTTGCCCATTCGTTGCGATGATGCATTTCGTCCTGAATACTCAACTGAATCTCTCCAAATGTAACCTTTAACCAGGTTCCAAATGATATTCCTCGGTAACCGGCTTCATATCTCTTTGACTCGTTAAAACATGCCCATTTATATCTCTTTACCACATCCCCATGAATAAGCTCGCCTCCATTACATTTCTTTCGTAATGGGTCAAACGTGGGCAAAGCTTGCGTGGACCCGTTTTCTATCATTAATGCCGGTTTACAAAAATGGCGTGTCCAATCGACTTTTCTTCAAAGTTAACACTATTACGGTAATTCTGATCCCATAGTCTTCGATCGAAATTTGAGTCTTCATAGCATGACCAGATTCTTGCTTCCCTTTTCAGTTGTCTCAACCTTATGCGCCCACCCCCGTTACAAAAATTTGTACTAGGACAATATGAAGGCATACATAACTTCCCATTATTAGCAAAAGCTATAGGATCACAACAATGCTGTAGCACAGTAACTGTTATAGGAACTTTATCTCCCCAGGGCGTGAGCGGGGGGTCATCATCATCCACTTCCTCTTCAGACGATTCCTCATCAGAAACAACCTCATGTGCATATTTTAAACATAACAGAGTAATGTAATTGCAGATATCTTCTGAAACTCCAAGCGTGATGGGGGAAGTTTCCACGTTCACAATATTAGTCGTGCATGAACTGGCTATATCCTTAACTCCCTTCACCGAAAACTTATTCATCTTGAATATAATTCTTTCATCATAGACTCCCAATGAGATTTCTTTCATAAAAACGTCGATTCGAGCTCGTGCAGTGGCAAGGAAAGGTCTCCCAAGGATTAAGTCTTCATTCGGAGTATTTGCCATGTCAATGACAACAAAGTCTACGGGGAATAGAAAATGGTCAATCTTCACAATAACATTGTCAACAACACCAACTGGAGTGGCTCTAGTCATATTGGCCATTTTAATAACCAAATTTGTTTTCTCGAGGCTTATCATTTTTAAAGCTAAAAATAAAGACAATGGCATGACGTTAATGTTCGATCCCAAATCTGCCAGTGTTGTCAAACTAGACTTCCCAATTGAGCATGGAAGGGCAAAACTCTCCGAACTATCTTCTTTATTTGGCATCTGCACTGGCGCTTCTTCTTGTGGTTTAGTGTTTTCTTGCATATGAAAGTCTCCAAATGGTGCATAGTGAAATTTATCCCATGAATCGTCAATCTCATCTTTAGACACAAGAGCCATGCATGTTCTAACATACTTGCTTTTTTGCATCTTGCGTTTATGCATTTCATCACTAAGCTTTCCAATCATAGATTCAAGGTTTTTAAGAGACTCGTCATGACTGACTAAGCTTTTATTTGTGCTTTCTTGAAATTCCATCAACCAATCATCTTGTTCTTTTTGTTTCTTAGTTGATTCTTCCAAATACCTGGTGATAGTTTCTTCTAATTTAGATCTTCTCTCTCCGTAAGGAGTTCGGTTGGAATACCCTGGCGGTCCTACTCGATACCCATTATTATTATTTCCTTGAAAAGGTCTTCCATCACCGTACTTGATCTCTTGAACCTTTTGCTCTTCTTCAGTTAATGGGCAATCCTTCGCAAGGTGAGCTCCATCGCAAATATCCCATCCAACTTGGATGGCGTGAACGCTTTCCTTGAGTTTCTTCATTTCCCTGCCTACATTCTCAAGTTTGTTAGTAAGAGCGTTCAACCTTCCAACCCTGCTCCATTACTCCTGGTGCTACCTCCATCGTGCCACTTTTGAGAGTGGTCGGCCATGTCTTGAATCACATCAAGGGCTTGGGCAGGAGCCATTCCTGGAATAGGTCCTTGGGAGTCGATCATTTTCCTTGTTGCGATGTTAATTCCCTTGTAAAATAGGTTTACCTTTTGTTGGTTGTTCAAGTCATGTGTCGGGCACCTGCATAAAAGATCATTGTACCTGTCCCAAGCTTGGTACAATGTTTCGTCAACTTCATGTCTGAAGTTATGAATCTCCTCTAACTGTTTTGCCATCCGAGAGGGAGGGAAAAAGCGTTGAATAAAGTTCTTTTTAAGGAGATTCCAAGTGTTGATGGTTCCGGATGGCAACCTATCAACCCATCTTCTAGCGGCTCCAGCGAGTGTCATAGGGAATACTCTGAGCATGATTGCATCATGAGAAACACCTAGAATATTAAAGAGGCTAGTAATGTAAAACACATTATCCACGTGCTCATAAGCGTCTTCCGTCTTGAGTCCAGCGAATGGTTTCTCTCTTAATTCTCTCATAAACTGCGGCTTGATTTCAATCTGAACATCCGCTCCAATCATTGGCCTCACAAGGCCTGGTCCTTGCTCATCCCTAGTCATGGCAAGGTAGTCTTCTAAGGTTAACGTGTTGATGTCGATTACTTCCATGATTCCTGAAACTTACACAAAATGTGAGAAAAACAAAACAAAAAAAAAAAAAAAAAATTGAAAGACTTAAACAGAAATCCTATTATAGCTCCTCGGCAGTGGCGCCAAAAACTTGATGCAGGATTTCTGACCAGGTTTTACAATTTATAAAGTCTCGTTTCTACCCTAGGTCTACCTTATGCACTAACGGACAGAGAATCCGGTCGTGTGTAGGCTAGTAATGGTAACTCCGAGGTCGTCCCAAGAGCTATTTGGTGTGGATTATATCTAAGTCTAATGTCACTAATTAAAATTGAATTGAAAGTTGGAATGGTTGATTGATTGTTTAAACGAAACGAATTGAAAATAAAAGCAATTAAAAGTAAAGTTGTGAGCAGTAGGAGAGGAATGTGCTAACCTAATTACTCCTCCTATATCGCTTATGATCATATCTCCTATTAAAACTAATCTTATGCTTTAGGTGGGGCGGACATATATCGCTAGGTTCATATGGTTAAGTTCCCAAGCCTATCTCCTCCGAATCCTGCCTGGAACCACAGGTAGTACCCCATGCTAGTAAGCCGACGTATGGTAGACGAGTTTGAGTCATTAAGTGCCACTACATGCTAGACTTATCTTCAATGGCCCGTTGTCACGATCATAGGCCATTCTTTAATTACTTAAGTACCTCCACTTGTAAGGTGATCCTATGGTCAATTCACACACAAGGAAATATGGTCCTCCCATTTCCTCGCAATCTATCAGGCTAGTGTCCTATGGTCAATTCTTCTAGCCTACTAAATGGACTGAGGTATCAAGTCAATCACATCTAGCGTTATAGATACAAACAAGCTTACAATACTATCGCAACTAAAGGTTCATAAGATAAACTAAGCATGCACACACGTAAAAGCATTAAGAAAAGTACGAAAACATAATTAAACCAATAAAGGAATCATAATTAGGCTAGCACCAGAGGTGCTTAGCCGATCATATTAAATTGAACACTCGAAATCATGTTTATACAAGCCATTAATTCAAAATGTAAAAGTAAATATGAAATGCTAAAACTTATGGAATGTAGCGTGATTTCTGCCTTGGAAAGGCTCCATATACTGCTATAGAAGGGCCTCCTAAAAGCTCCCAATGATCTCTGACTTTGTGTGTGAGAAAGTTGTATGACAAATGCAGAAATTAGGGTTGTATTTATAGGCTCGATCAGAGCTACGGTGTAACCGAGAAATGTGTTACGTCGTAGCTAGTGTAATCTTCTCTAGATCTGATGGTTACGGCGTAGTTGATAAATTGTTACGCCATAACAAGGATATTAGGGTTTCATCTACGGTCGTAGTCTCCATGTGCGTTACGCCGTAGCTAAATTCTCGGATCTAAGATTACTTTCGTAGTCGTTGTTATGCCGTAGTCCCAAAGTTGAGTTACGTCGTAAGTTAAATAATGAGCTTGGACTACTTTCTTACACGTTGCTACACCGTAATTCTAGAGTGATGTTACGGCGTAGTCTTCCAATCTGTGGATTCATTAAGACTTGAATATGTTACGCCGTAAACCATAGATTTGGTTACACCGTAACTCTTGGTCCGCGTTGACTTTGGTCTTCTTAGTTGAATTCCTTGCTACGGCGTAATTGAGAGATGATGTTACGCCGTAGCTTCTTCCAGCATACTTGGATTTGTATATCTTTGCACGTTCTTTCCATTTTCCTCCTCTCTTTAGCTCTTATGGTCACTTGTAACCTGGATATAAAATATAAAGAAATCAAAGTATATATCCATATAATAAGTATAATACATGAGCATAATAGGAGGAAATTGACACTTAAATATCAGGATTATTTGATGTCATCAACTACAAAAACTAAAATGATACTAACTCAAAGAATATTTGGAAAGATTGCTGTAAAACTCAACTAAAGATTTTATTATGAGATGAAACTAAATCATATAACAACGTTAACCATAAATTAACCATATGGGGTGGTTTCTCAAAATCTCCCACACGTGACATATTGGAAGCTTCTCACACCAAACGAGCGGATTTAAAAAATGGTCTTTGCATTATTGAGACGATCACTGTCATTTTCCCCGCCTGTAAGCTGCAACTGATTATAAATAGCGTTGAATTGTTTACAATCCAAGTTAATTCTTGTCCATTTACCCCTGACCATATTTTTGTTACGATTGTCACCGACGGTATGATCGTTGAACATGTCTAGAACCTTATTCTAAAATGAGTGATCATTGTAGGCGTGCGTGTGTTGGTTCACTTCAACCCAAACTTCAGCTAGCAAGATTTCTTCTACTTTTGACCAACGAGTATTCATTTCAAATGTTTGAACTTTGAAACAATTTTGTAAAATGGTATGATATAGAAGTGTGTGAAAAATAGTGTGTTATAATATGTTATTTATAACCATTTGAAAAAAAATCTAAGCGAAATATGATAGTCAGACAGTGATGTGACTATTAAAGGAAATTTTATTTACAACAAAAAATCTACACGAAATGTGACACGTTTAGTGATGTGGCCAGTGGCCAGTGATGTGACCAGTGAAGGAAAATTTTTGTATCACATAAAAATCTACATGAAATATGACAGATTTGACACTGGTGGGGAATTTTTTTTATCACATAAAAACAAAATTGAATTTCAAAATTGAAAGTGTGCCTATATATACACATTGGCCATTCACAGACTTCTCACACACACAGACACACACATATTCATAATCAAATTTTAATATCAAAATTCATACTAAATGTCTCGTAGAGACTTCTCCTAGCTTCCCAAGTCACCGTGACTTCTCGCAACAATTTCCATGTCACCATGACTTTTCCCAGAAATTCCCAAGCTCCAATGACTCCTCTCAGCAATTTCTAAGCTACAACATGATTCCAAATGAACCGGTGAACACTCCACCGCAAGATATCTTTCCGGCATTCAAACCGGAAAATGAACCGATAAACAATCCACCGTTTGTCCATCAACAACCCAATCAACCGTTTGTCCCACAATAACCCAATCCACCGATTGAACAACAACAACCAAATCCGTTTGGACTCACTGAGGATGAACTCTGTTAATACAAATATCGCCTAAAAACGTTATTTATATTTTACGATCTTCGCTAAGTTTTGTTAACGACAAAATGTAAACCTTTGTTTCTAAGCAAAACATAATCTTACTTTTTAAGACTTGCATAAACTAGACTTTTGCTACATTTTACATTTCATAAAACACAACACAAGTTTATTTCTTAAATTAGAAATTGTCACATCACATTTATGGCAAGTTTTGTCACTATGTATTTATGGAAAGAAATGTGTTTGACTAACTTTGTTGTTGCTTGCAAGCTTTGTATTTGACTTGTTTTTAAGTGATGTGACATTGTTTGGTTGCTAGGATTTATGAGACAAGACCTTGTTTGGTTTGAAGAGTTATTGCATAAACCTACTGCAGACCCGGCGGTACCCTGGGGGTACACGGGCGGAACCCATCTGAGGGTTCCGCCTGATCCGCCAAGCATGCAGAATGTTGTGCTATAAATACCAAGCCATAACTTGATTTTTGGCTAACCTCTTGAGATCATATTTTACACACACACTCATCTTTTCTTCTAACCTCTTAACATTGTTAATGTGAAGTTTCTCTTTGTAGCAAAGAAGCTCACAAGGTCGTGAAAAGTTACAAGTTTCCAACACAACGTTGCAAGACTTGGTAGCTTAGTATTGTGTAAACTCGTGTTGTTTACACTTCATTTGTTTGTGTATATTCTGT
Source organism: Artemisia argyi (assembly GCA_030686995.1). Lineage (NCBI taxonomy): Eukaryota > Viridiplantae > Streptophyta > Magnoliopsida > Asterales > Asteraceae > Artemisia > Artemisia argyi. The sequence goes on from CM060693.1 coordinate 107,716,906, forward strand.
AGTGAGTGGTTAGTATTTTAGTCCTCAAAATACAAAGAGTGTTGGGAGTTGTTGTACCCTAGTAAAAGAACTAACGAGAGTGGTTGTGCCTGTAGAATACAAATTATGTTGGAAACATGTTCATGTGGTGTTGAGTGAGGCGTAGAAATGGGAGGAGGGAGGAGATGAGAGAAAAGGGAGGAACCTTGAAAGAAAAAGAAAAGGTTAGATTGAAAATGTATGAAAGGTCCAACCCTCTCCACATGTGGAGAGGGGTATTTATAGTTACAATATAACGCCCACTCCCGGGCTGTGGATCAGGCATACAGTGGGTAAAGACCCGTTCCTTCTTCCACGGTGTTACTTAATCTAATACTAATTAACTAATAAACTAACTAACTACGAGCTACCTTAATGCTATTACAATCATTAGGTGACCGAGACTTTTACAGGAATATTTGTATTCCTAACAATCTCCCCCTAAGCGAGGTCACCTTTGAAGTTAAGCTCTTTGGTCTTTAAGCCTTCTTTAGTCTTTGTAGCTCGTAGGTTCTGATTCTTCACTATTCAACACACTTTGTACATCCAGCAATGAACTTGTGAATTTGAGTTCCTTTGTGATGAGTGATCTTTGAGCTTCCTTTGAGATCATCAGCCAAAGTAAATCTCCAAGCTCATCCATAGTAGTATCGCCTTCATGTGATGTAGTGACTAAGGACCATCATGCTCACACCCTTTTGTATCTGGAGACGTTGCATTGGAGCTTGTGGATTAGGATACCTTTTCATCAGATTTGCGGAAACGTTGTTAGTAGTCTCTCAACATTTGTTGTAGCAAGTCTCTCATCTTCATTGATAGTGTGGAGGATGTGTGAGCATGAGGTATGGATTGACCCGATTCAGCTGGAAACTGGAGCCATCAACGCCATCTTTATATGTGTCCCTGAAATAAAACAGTTAGCAATAAAGATAGAGAACGAATATGGCTTTGTCATTCGTTCTGCGGGGACAGACTACCCTCCGGTTTTGTGAAAACCGACCTGTGATCAGGTAGAGTCTCTTTTAAAGAAGACTCTCCTTGACAGGAATTTCCAGCTTGTAGTAATGAAGTTTCCAAAGAGTCCACTTCGGAATCTTCATACTTAGCATGTTCTCATACCGGAACGTCTCAAAGCAGACAGCACGATAGAGTGAATCGGTGAATAGATATTCACGGATTGATGAGAAATAGATTTATAGAAATCACTCGCGTGTCCTATGATAAACATTTTAGAGACACGACGAGAGTTTTATACTTTGAATCACATTTCCATCAAAAATACTTTTGTTTGAAACATTTTACACACTCAATGTGCTCGAAAGATAAGTTGGTGAGCACATTGAGAGGTTTTGGCAAAAGTATCCGTCAATCCATTTCCTGGAACAAGTTTGATTCAAATTTGAATCGCACCATCGTTGCTTTCCAGTTGTCACTTGATCATTGATCCAAGATTGATCTCACATGTCACCTACCAAGAGCTTGAAAGATGTTCGCTCTAGAAGGATTTCCATCTTCATCGTGAATATTTTCATATCACTCGGATGTTCTGGCAATACCACAAGGATAATGCGTAGGACTCTAAATATTTTATCTTATTTTCCACATTATGTGAAACAATAAGCATATTTGGAATGTGTCCTATTGAGATTTATGGATGATCTCATGGCTCTAGACTCAATAGTGTGTTTTGATCCGCTCCTGGAGACTGGGGAGGTGTCTCCTGTTTTAGGTATCAACATAGCTCGCAATGAGCGGTCGATACATTGCACAGGGTTCCCCGTGAGATTGAAACAAGCTCTTTTAAGAGAACTTGAGTGGTTGAGAAGTTTTAGTGCAGTGCGTCACTGGGTCCATGACGTCTTGTCTTCAATACCGGTGTTACCTTAGTAACCGCCAGTAGATTATGAATTGAACCCGGTTTCTGCCCTAAGGTTGAATATGTGGAGGGCTATTTCTTTTCACCCTTTCTCATTTCATTTCTTTTTCATTCTTCAACCCCTTCAGTGCTTACCGAGACTTCATCACTAGAACCTTGTTGGGTTTGTTCCAGTCCTAGCTCTGTCTCAGTCCGCACTCTTCCCTTTCTCACTTTACTCCTTTTTTCAATCATTTCTAAGGACTTCTAATCTATCTATGGATTTTCCCTGGGAAGATCCTTCCGGTTCTGGTGGATCATGGGAACTTATACCTAACCTTAACCAACCTTATAACTCCGTGCAATAAAGTAAATGGTCGGTCTTAGGTATTATGTCCACAAACGCTTTTCGCTCCCCCTCAATATGTGCATCGATATTCGAAAGTGTTTAGCACATATGTGGGAGCCTATTATTGAGTCGAAAAGATCACTTTTGATTATCAGATTTCATATTTAAATCACATTCTCTCCCCCGATCAAAAATTTCAAATCTTTCGAGATTTTTTGATCTCAATTGATTTAAATAAGTTAGAAAGCTTTTGGGAGAGAAATGCGGTTAATTTTTAATGTTTTCTGATAAAAGGAACTTTTTCTTGCTCCCCCTCAATCAGTGAGGGAGGTTGTTATGTGTCAGATTTGAAGAGTTTGCAAAAGATTCGAAGTTTGAACGAGAACTCTTTGAAAATTTACTCATTCTGACGCATAACCATCACAAATCGTTTTGTTGCTTTTGTTTTGTACAAAGTGTAGGGAGTTTTGTTGATACATAAAATTTTGAGAAATCACTCTCCCCCTCAATCAATGACGGATGTTAAAGCATAAATATTTTCATAAACTATTAACGTCATTGATTGAGTGAAAATTTTATCAAACTTTTGAGTTCAATTTGATTTTCATTCAAAATTTCATGGTACCACCAAGTTTTGCACAAACACTTTCCGGAAAAATCATAGAAGGGAAAGTATTTGGCGATAAAAAGAAGATTTCTCTTCTTTATCAAGAAATAATGCACTGAAGCGTACATTAGATCGAGGGTGCATGAATATAAAGTAATTCACGCTCGGATGAACGGCACCCTTTGTTAGGAACAACCGTCTTTTTGGCGACGTATTTTCCTTAATTTTGAAAACCGGGTTGCTATCTGAAGTAATAGCAAACCATATTTAAAGAATGTTTTGAGATACGACATGTTTTAGAAAAGAACTTTATTTGAAACCGAAAAAAACTCTTGCTCAAGCATATGTATGATTTCGTGTCATTATTGAATGACATTTCTAGAATCGTACATAATATCGATTATACAAGAGACATGTCGAGAGAAGAATATTTTTGTGATTTTTCAGATTTTTTTTTTTATTTTTATTTTTTATTTGTTACTATACAAGGATATGTGAAGCAACCCTTTTACTCCTCTTGATCTTCCTGAAGACACTTGAGATCCTCAGGTGTGAGACTCTTCATACCAAGGCGTGGGAGGATGAAGTGAAACCGTTCCCTGGAGAGTGCTTTGGTGAAGATATCGGCTAGTTGGAACTCAGTCCTCACAAAGTAAAGTTCCACAATCCCTTTCTCAACTTGTTCCCTGATGAAGTGATGTCGAATGTCAATGTGTTTAGTTCTAGAATGCTGGACATTGTTGCAGGAGAGTGCAATTGCACTTTTGTTGTCACAGTACATAGGAATCTTATTGCAAATGAAACCATAGTCAGAAAGTTGAGATCGCATCCAGAGGATCTGAGCACAGCATGATGACATGGCAATGTATTCAACTTCAGTGGAGGAGATGGATGTACTCATCTGTTTCTTTGAAGACCAATTGACTAGCTTATTTCCTAAAAATTGTGCGCCCCCAGATGTACTGCGACGAGTGTCTTGACATCCAGCATGATCAGCATCCGAATATGCTGTGAGAGCCATAGAAGTTTCTTTAGGGTACCAAAGGCCCAAGTGGATTGTTCCTTTAAGGTATCGAAAGACTCTCTTGACAGCTTCCAAATGTTTCTTGGTGGGTTTGGATTGATACCGGGCACAAATGCAAACTGCGAACAGAAGGTCGGGTCTGCTTGCAGTAAGGTACATTAATGAGCCAATCATGCTTCGATACATGGTTTGATCGACCGGAATTCCCACATCATCTTCGTCAAGCTTTGAACGTTCAATCATTGGGGTATCAACTGAATCACTGGAGTCGAATCCAAATTTCTTCAACGTTTCATTGGCATATTTGGATTGATTGATGAATATGCCATTGGGGTTTTGAGAAATTTGCAGTCCTAGAAAGAATGACATTTGACCCATCATAGACATTTGGAATTCGTAGCTCATCTCTTGAGAGAAAAGATCACATTCTGAGGGATCAGACGAGGCAAAGATGATGTCATCGACGTAGATTTGTACATGTAGAAGGTGTTTGCCTGTTTTTCTGGTAAAGAGGGTAGGATCAACAACGCCTTTGGAGAATTTGTTGGCCAGAAGAAATTTAGACAAGGTGTCGTACCATGTCCTGGGTGCTTGTTTAAGCCCATATAGAGCCTTCTTTAATCGATACACGTGATTAGGGCGTCCTGGATCCACAAAACCTTCGGGTTGAGATACATACACCACCTCTTTCAGATCCCCATTTAAGAATGCGGTCTTGACATCCATTTGATAAACCACCATGTTTTGACTTGCAGCATTAGCGAGAAAGATCCTTATGGCTTCTATTCTAGCAACTGGGGCGAAGGATTCTTCAAAGTCAATACCTTCTTCTTGTCGATATCCTTTTGCCACGAGCCTAGCTTTGTTTTTCAGAACATCTCCATGCTCATTAAGTTTGACCTTGAATATCCATTTGAGAGCAATGATCATAGCACACTCGGGAGGTGGTACTAGTTCCCAGACGTCCAGTCGGTCAAATTCATGAATCTCGTCCACCATTGCAGTGAACCATGAGTGTTTAGACATTGCATCCTTGACGCTTTTTGGTTCAGCTTTAGAGAGAACAGAATTGAAGAAACACCATAATGCGTCAGTTGCAAGTTGCTTGCGGGTTGATACTGGACGTGAAGGGTTCCCAATGATGTTGTCAATAGGATGATCATTGGTCCATTTTCGAAGGTATTCATGGGGTTGAGAATGTGGAACTGAGGTAGCCGTGTTAGATTCATCAGAGGATGTTGCATCATTTGATGGTTCAGGGGCAAAGATGTTAACAAATGGCTCATTATCAGGTGGAGCAAAAGGATTAACTTCAGATGAATTATCTACATTTGCCGCTCGATGTGCAAGTGAAGGATGGACATTGGAAGTGCTGACTGATTGACTGATGGCGGGGGCTTCAGAATCCCATGACAATGAAGTGGATGGACCATTATTGTCATCTTGATCATTCACCACCCCATCTGGTGGTTGAACCATTGTAGCTTCGGGAGCATTCATCTGTTGAGGTTCAAAGTATTCATCAAACATTGGGTCAAACAATTTCTTCCAATCTTCACTCGTAGGGGGTACAAAAGGAGCAGCAGGAATGGGATTCTGTACAAGCCTGGAACTAATTGGTCCAGGGGACAAAAGGTTAGGTACGGGTCCAGAACTTGATTGTCCAGGAACCGGTTGCTCAGTCAGCTCATCGAAAGTAACGTGGATTGTTTCCATTATATCTCTGGTACGTTTGTTGTAGATTCGGTACCCCTTTCGCTCTGGAGCATAGCCAACGAAGAAACCAATGTCGGCCTTGGCCTTGAGTTTCCCAAGGTCTTCACTGTCATTTGTAGGATAACACAGTGCACCAAAAACTCGAAGAAACGAAAGGTCGGGTTTTCTGCCATGGACCAGTTCATAGGGAGTTTTGCAGTGGAGAGGATGTATCAAGGATCGGTTCTGAGTGTAACATGCGGTGGCAATTGCCTCAGCCCAAAGAAATAGAGGAGCTTTGGAAAAGATGAGCATAGTCCTTGCAGCTTCAACTAAGGTGCGATTGCGTCTTTCTACAACTCCATTTTGTTGAGGAGTTCTTGGTATGCTCTTTTGATGACTAATCCCGACACCTTCATAAAATAGAGTAAGTTGTTTGTTCACAAATTCTGTTCCATTATCAGTACGAACGACTCTAACTGTTTTGTTGAGACGGACTTGCAACATCTTGATGAGTTTGATGATGGTTTCAGGAGTTTCATCTTTTGATCGTAGAAACTTCACCCATGTGAATCGAGAGTGATCATCAACAATAACCAGCACATGTTTCTTTCCATTGATACTTTGAATCCTCATTGGTCCACAAAGATCCATATGAAGGGTATGAAGAACTTCCATGATTGAATTGACGGTTTTGGGTTTATGGGTATGCTTTTTGCTTTTGCCCATTTGACAGGCGGAACACAGATGATCTTTTTCATACTTGAGTCTGGGCAAGCCTCGAACAAGATCCTTACGTGTAAGTTCATTGATGGTACCGAAGTTCAAATGGTTTAAACGTCGATGCCACAACCATGATTTGTTCTTGGATGCTTTAGAGAGCAGACAAATTGGAGAGGACCGTAGCATATCTTCGATGGAGATGGTGTAAAGATTAGTGCCCCGACTCCCCTTGAGAAGATCAACACCATCTAATTCTCTAACAAAACAGGTGTGCTTTCTGAAGGCGACTTCGAGATCAGAGTCACAGAATTGACCAACAGAAAATAGATTGTGCCCGAGACCTTCCACGTAGTAGACTCTGGATATGACACTATCTCCAAAGACATAATCACCATAACCCATTATAGACCCAAAATGGTCATTCCCAAACCTAACCGTACCAATAAATTTTTCCACGAAATTCTTGAGCCTTGAGCGATTACCAGTCATATGTTTTGAGCAGCCTGAGTCCAAATACCAAAGGACGATTTGTACGACCTGCATTTGAAACCAGACAATCGTGGATAACTGAAAAAGCTGGAGCCCCACACACAATTGGGGTCCGTTTGGTTAGAACACACAAATATTGGATTATCATAAGTAACAGGTATCTCACTGAAGTGTTCACATTTTGATGCACTAGAACTAGAAGTGGTATCTATTGCTTCTATAGGAAATAGTCTACCAGTAGGTCTCCACTTCCTAATAGGCATATCTCTAGAGTTAGTAGTCCTAGTCACTGGGCACATTTTCCTCGGAGTGAATTTCCTTCTAGTAGGTCTCCATTGATAACCAACATTAGTGAACACTTTTCCTGTTTTATTCCAGACTTGTTTTGCTCGTTTAACACTAGAAACATTCATATCTGGTGATCGTATAATAGATTTAAGAAAAGGCACAGCACATGCATCATGATCACCATAAATTAAGCATTTGTTACATGTCTTACAAATAGCATCAGAATTCGAATTAATTACATCATTGTTCACACAAATGTTTGAAATAACTCGATTCCTTTCACTAAGCAACACTTTATTGTTCCTAGATGATTCTTCTACTTCCTTCATAAGTGAGCTCTTAGCCGGCAAAGTCCTATCATTCTTTGTATTGCCCTTAGGCTGTGACTTGCTAGCATTAGATACACCTTTTACTCCTGTAGAAGCAATGATGGGAACATTAGTCTGATTAGTTGCTACTTGTTTACTGGTGATCAAGATGGAGGATTGAGGCATGATTTGGGGAAAGTCAACTGTGACATGCTTGTTGCCACTGAGAGGGTGCAATGCAGTTGTCCTATCCGACTTGGTATCATTCTTGGGGCATGATCCTATGGCATATTCTAACAATTCCTGGGCCCTATTAGTGAGGAAGCACGCACCAATAATAACATCATCAAGTGGTTTAGCAATCCTCTCATCTTCAATGGTTTCTCTAAGTATGGCCAGACAATCCTTAAGATTTCTAAGATAGTTATTATGAACTAACTTATTGTTCCTAAGGGGAAGAGAAACATTCACAGCATCGCACGCATATTTATTACAAGCAGGTACCTTGGACATTGCATGATCACATGAAACAACTGGCATTTTACCCTTTACCATGGTCTTTAGATTCTCAATTTCATTTAACAAAGAAGTGACTTTCTCATTGTTTTGGTCACGTGTTGTTTTGATTGACTCAAACAATTCTTTATAACGTTGTTTAGCGTTGGACATTTCAGCACGAAGCCACTCATTTTCATGTTGTAACTCATTGATAATGCCCTGTTTTTGAAAATTTTGAGAATCCATAGACTTCTGGTAATTGGTATTGATCACATCACTTCTGTTCGATTTTAATTGTGCAATTTGGACCTTCAACTTCCGAATCGTGTTAGAGTGAGCTTGAATTACTTCATCCTTTTTGGCTAATTCAAAACATGTATCAAATTCAGGAACATCCGAAGATATCTTGGCATTTGATATTTTTATACTTTCTTCTAGATGTTGATATTTTAATTGTAGGTTCAAATTATCAACTTCTAGTTTTGAGAAATTCCTGACCATGTTATCATGATCATCGTTTTGAATTTTTTTAATAAGTTTGTAATTCTCCCCCTCAAGCTCAATCACACGATTTTGGAAGACATTCAGAGTAACCGACATTTCATGAAATTGTCAAGCAGATAGCGCAGAGTCGGTAACAGTATAAAACACATCTTTAGCAATGCAGTTAGCAATCAAATTATCATTCATGATGAGAATGTTTTTCCTGTTAATTTCACTGTGTTTGAGATCAATAGCAAGTTGGTTACCCTCACTTTCCACTTCATCAAAAACCTTTTTCATTTGAGTCACATCATCATTAATGGTGTTTTTAAGTCCCTCAAAATGTTCTTTTAGAAGTTTAAAAAATGGCATAACTTCAGTTAGGTAACACTGTTTTGTTTGCTCAAAACCCCTTTCCCCTTCTGTAATCCCTGTAGGTGTAATTCTTATTTTACAGGTTTTCTCAAATTCATTGAACAATTGACCAAGCACATACAGCCCAATTAGAGTATTACATTGTGTGGGAAGAGTGAAAGGGACAAGGTGCCTGGGTGTGTTCAGGGGATAGGCAGTTGGGTGAGCAATTCTAAACATAGTCCGTGTGTTGCCTACAACTCTTTCAGCTTGCATTCTCTCAATGTCAATATTCCAAAACACTTTTTCAGGAAAAATTCTCTTTTGAGGAACAAAAATTGCAGTGTGATTGTCATTAGCATAATCATAGTGAAACACGAGATTCTTAGCAATGCATTTAGGATCCTTTAACCGTTCAGCAAGTTTAGCCCTAGTTCTATCCTCTGCCTCATTGATGTGGTCATAGGATCGAGTATCGGGAGGTGCATGGTTAGGTTCAAGCATAGTTTTTGCATCATATAATGCAGGTTGTGCACCTAGACCTATTTTAAGGAATCTTGCTTTGGGTTTGGAGGTATCATGTTCACTAAATTCATCACTTAACTTCCTGTGACTTTCCATCATTTGAGCAGATTGAATGGTTTGGCCCTGTGTGTACAACTTATCTTTTTTTTTTTGGGTAAAGGGGAATAATCCTGTACCCCGGTAAATCACATTAACCAAAAATCATTTAAGTACAATGGATATGGGTGAAATCCCATATCAAAGCCCGTTACATAGGCATAAACATTTCTTTGAAACAAGAAAAAAACCACTACCACATAAACAAAACATGACTACAATAAGACCAACTACTACCTAGTCCGACCTTGGAGCTTGAAATCATCATAATAGGCAGCCAAGTGTCTTGGTAACTCGTGTAGCTGATCCGTAAAGTCATCATACTCGTCGTACTCATCCTGGTTCTGTCCACCACCCGTTGATGATAATGTACTCTTGGGCATATCATATAAATTCACATACTCATCAAACGGATCAAGAACCTCATCCACCTCGCTGTCAGAATCAATTACATCACCAACCTTAGAGAAAGGGTTACTTCTTTTAGTAGTGGAGTTAACAAGGGATAAGGAAGAACTAGACGGACCAGCCTCCTTACCCTTATCCAAAAGTAAACTTCCAGGCGGCTCATGTAACGAAATATCATTAATGGAGGAGACACAATCAGTATCCGCCATTACACAACCATTATAACCATCCTTAGGCACGTCATCCTTAGGAATATCAATCACTTTATCATTCTCCATACGTTGATCAATATAACTCTTCAATTCAGCCACATTGATATCATCATTGAAGTACTTTCCATCCGTATTAGAGCTGTTGGAAACATCATTAGGCACCTTTGGAGTAGGATGTGGTTGTTCAGTGTCATTAGGCTTATCACAAACCAACTCCGATCCCTCCATAGAGATAAGAGGGGAATTAACCTTAGGTATAGACGTAGTAGCCTGGTTGTTATTACTAGGCTTAGATACGGGACGATATATCAATTTAGGCTTACCCGACACCCTCACCTTTTTAACACCCTTAGATTTACTCTTTGCAGCCTCGCCACCATCATCCACACATAATGTACGTATAACTTCCTTCTCTTTCCTATAGCACTCCTTATCAACATGATCAAAAGTTTTACATATAGAACATCGAGGCGGCTTATATTCAAACTCAATATCAATTCTAACCATACGATGCTCATTAGTCTTTGGAATAGGAACTGCCACAACAAGAGATTCCACATAATCATTATCAGCCGAGATCTCAACTAAAACACGAGCATACGAATTCATACCCCACGACTTGAGGCACATATTACTTGTGTGTTCATCATACATAATGATTCGTCCAAGTTTAGTCGCGATCACATTCAGCCCCACCTTAGAATATGCCACGACCGGCACGTTATACATTTTAACCCAAACATGAACCTTCTTAATTGCATGTTTAATCAAATCAGAATTAGGGTTCCAAATGTGGAGAATGAGTGGAATAGACCTAATTCGCCAAGAACCATGATTAAGAACATTTTCCATACCTTCCCTACTTGAGAACTGAAACATAAAGAACCCTTGATGTATCATGACATGCATAAGCCCGAATTTCTTCCAAACGTTACGCACAAAATTTTGGACAACAGGAAACGCAGGCCTTTGTCCAACAAAATAGCCATAAAGAGAATTATTAAATCGTGAGCAAATTGTTTCCACCTCTTCATGCGGTATTACAGCATCAGCCAAAGTTAAATCGACCTTAGCATCATGATTAACAACCTCATCGACCCTCGTAATACCAGCAGCAGCATGGCTATTTTCATCGATCAAAACAGAAGTAGATGTAGAGCATCCCACCTCAGAACCGTCCAACTTGGACTCAATAACACGAACATCGACATTAGCAGCTTCAAACATGTGGTTATCATCCTTAGAATCCATGTTAACAAAAGCAGCTGTATCATCATTCAAACCAATAGCAGGTTCACGAGAATTAACACAACGATATGGCATCCTATGTGTACCATCTCTCCTCGAACCAGTACCATCAGATTTTTTAAACTGTTTAGACAAATCACTCAACACCGAACTACCCTCATTCAACTTTGAAGCCCTATTCTAATTGTTGAGAAAACCTTTCTCCATCTCTCTCATAAACCCACTTCCAATCAATAATCAAACTAAGACCACGACACACACCAGTCCCTAAGAATTAGGGTTTTGTACCACAATATCTTCCACGCAGAATTGAGTAAAACGTTATCGCACACAACCACAGCTTGCACGCTAAATCACAAACCCTAAACCAGGGTATTGAATATGAATGGATACACAATAGCAGCAAGAAGCACCAAATCACTTGTACACAATAGAAAAAACGAAACCCAACAAGAATCGTTAAACCTTGAGCCCTTAATCCTTAACAGAATTAAATATTGTGTAACAAGAAAGAGATCGACAAAAATATATAGAACACAAAGCAAATTCGATCAATATGAAACCCTAAAGGCGGTTACAAAAGAATCCTAATAATCGGATTGAGGTTTGGGATTAATAATGTAACCGACCCAAGAAAAACCCTAAAAGCGATTTAGGGTAAAGATAAAAACGATTAAACTAGCCCTCCAAACCAGAAGATTATGTGAGAACAGCAGCAATGAAAGTAGAATTAATGAGAAACACTAACTCTAATCAAACAATCAAGGCAAATTACAGCAGAACACACAAGAAAAAATGGTTATAGATGAAGATCGATTAGGATTAGGGAGGGGGTAGTTAATCGCCAGAGAGAGAATAATATTAGGGTTTAAGTACAACTTATCTTCCAATTTATTTTTTAACGTTTTTAATTTTGAGAAGTCATTTAGAAGTTTAGTTTCTTTATCCTTGAATTCTTGTTTGATTGTACTCAAACCTTTTTGAACCTCAAGTTTTTGTTTGACGGTTTGATTCAATTGGTTCTTTAAAGAAACTAGTTCCCTTTTTAATGATTCTTGTTTGGAATTATTTTCAGATATGTAAGTACGCAGTTGCCATTCCATTTTCTGCTCACGTTCATTCAACTCAAACTTAGCACGCTGCTCATAAATGTTTACTTGATCCTTAAGGGCGTTAATTCTAGTGATCAGAGAATCATCAGGGTTGTATATAGAGTGCTCATATATCTCATGCTTACTAGAATCAATAGACGGCATGTCACTCGGTACAACTTGGGTTCCATTGTCATACACATACATTTCATATGGGATATTATTGGTATTACCCATATTTGTGATGTCTGTGTTGACAATATTCTTGGGTTGTACAGAGCCACATGCCCCCTGTACAGGTGCAGAATTATTCAGATCATGTTTAGAGGATGTTGGTACCTCAGAGATAGCAGACGTGATGGATAAATCAGGATGTTGTGAAGAGGATGCTGCTGCAGACAGATTAGCCATGAAGATTGTTTGAGCAGTTGGTTCATCATCCACGTCTGAGTCAAATGCATCACACTCTTCAACTTGAAAGATATTTGGATCATTAAGAGCCATGTCCTGAACAGGTTGATCATCCACATCAGCATCAAAGGTGTTCCCATCATTACCGGCCAGAAAGAGCAAAGCTTCTTCATCTAACACAGTCCCATTTTCTTGTGCCTGCATCAGCAGCATCTTGTCTTTGAAGTACTCAGAGTTTTGGGGACGTTTTGGGAGAGTGCAATTCCTAGCAATGTGGCCCAACCCTCCGCAGTTGTAGCATTTCGGTTGCTTAGCTTGTGCTTGAAGAGCATTCCCAACTCTGTACTGCCCATTCTCTCTACCAGCATTTCTTTGGTTGAAGTTCTGTCTTCCCTGCACATTCTGCACCACTACCCTACCATCTTCAATGACTGGCTGATTACGTGGATTAGATGAGATTCTGAGCTGGTTGTTAGTAGATGGGAGTGCAGCCCTGAACTGTTGGACCAGTAAAGACACTTGGTTGGAGAGATTATCAATCATCATGTCAGTGTGAGAATACCCAGAATCAAGTTGAGTATTCAATGCAGATGGTGAGGGAGTTGATGATTGACTAATGGTTGGGGTAGACCTGGAGGATGATTGTGATGGTTGAACTTGATCTTTAGAGGTTTGATTAGGTTGTTGAACATTGGAGACAAAAGCAAGAGATTCATTTGTTGCAGACGGATTGAGCTTTTCTCGCATTAGCCGATCGTAAGCTGCATGTTTCTCATGTTGCTGGAGATACGCATACAGTTGTTCATGATTGGTATGCCTGAGACCCTTGTTGAGCTTAACAGCCGTGACAAACCTATCCCATTCCGGTGCCATGTTGTTCACGAATTTTGAATTGAGCTGTATGTTGGGCATTGTCATCTTGATAGCTCTCATGTCATTGACCAACTTGTGAAATCTGACGTAATAGTCAGTAATGCTTTCACCTGGATTCATTTTGAAATGCTCAAATTCATCGTATAGCTGTGACTCACGATCTTCTTTAGTTAACTCAGACCCTGCAAGAAGCGTTTTGACATTATCCCAGACCGCCTTTGCTTCAGTGTTGAAGTTGATCAGTTTGTAGACATCTTTGGGAAGGCCTTGAATGATGATATTAGATGCTCTGATGTCTGCATCATAGCGTTTCTTTTCTTCTTCAGACAACTCATTGTAAGTGCGAGGTCTATCAGGACCAAACACGGCCGGTAGTTGATCAGTTGCTTCTGAAATCGTGTCTCTAGTAGTACCCACTTGAAAGGGTCCCTCATCGATGGATTTCAGAATGTTAACCCCATTATCTTTACCTAGACAGTACAGCCGTATCCTTTGAGCCCATGATTCATAGTCAGTTCTGTCCAACATCGGAGGTCGGGTGTCAGACCCCGCAGCTTGAATGTCATCGGAAGAAGTCGACATCACAAATAAGTTAACCACAATAAAATCCAACCGCAACTTAACCACAACTTGACCAAACCGCAGAACACAATCCAACCGCAGTATGAGCTAACCGCAACCAGAGCAAACCGCAGGTCAAAGAAACTAACCGCAGAGCACTAACCGCAAGTTATACCAAACCACAACAAAATCCAGTCGCAGTATGAACTAACCGCAACCTAGACGAACCGCAGACCAAAAATACTAACCGCAAGACACTAACCGCAGATTATAACTAACCGCAGAAAATAACCAACCGCAGAGACAGTTAACCGCAATGCACTTGAACACAAGACACTTAATCGCAATGAGTTAACCGCAACACACTTAACCGCAGAGAATCTAACCGCAGTACTTAGAACCAAACGCAAAATATTTAACCGCAGAACCTAGACGCAATACGAAGCTGAGGAAGACTTAACCGCAGAATCTACTCGCAGAGACAAAAGTCCAAAACTGTCACTTTCGTTGCGTTTTGTTTGTATTCCCGAAATAGTAAACGCAGAAAGTTAATCGCAGTTCGCAGGACTTAACCGCAACCAAGCAATGAAACAGTGGACTTAACCGCTACTAAGAAAAACGCCTAAAATCAATTCCAAACTTCAAATAGCTTGATGATATTGTAACACACTCAACACTACAATGTTCCACAAACACTAATGAACATAAAAGGACATCACAAACATGTATAACAACACTAGAGGGATAAAACCAAGATGTTTTCCAAGAGAGTGGCACCAAACTCACAAAACCACTCAAAACATCATCAAATTCGATTCTACAAGGCACTAAGATGAAACCTTGGCTCTTGATACCAATTGTAGAATACAAATTATGTTGGAAACATGTTCATGTGGTGTTGAGTGAGGCGTAGAAACGGGAGGAGGGAGGAGATGAGAGAAAAGGGAGGAACCTTGAAAGAAAAAGAAAAGGTTAGATTGAAAATGTATGAAAGGTCCAACCCTCTCCACATGTGGAGAGGGGTATTTATAGTTACAATATAACGCCCACTCCCGGGCTGTGGATCAGGCATACAGTGGGTAAAGACCCATTCCTTCTTCCACGGTGTTACTTAATCTAATACTAATTAACTAATAAACTAACTAACTACGAGCTACCTTAATGCTATTACAATCATTAGGTGACCGAGACTTTTACAGGAATATTTGTATTCCTAACAGTGCCCTTGTAAAAGAACTCGACATTTAGCTTTGTGTCGGTAAAAGTATAAGCGACGTGTAAGGTTTTCTCCGCCGGTGAAAGGAGCTTGTTGACTAGTGAAAGAAACTCTCGAGTTGGATACTCGGGGCGTGGACGTAGGGCAAGGAAAAAGAGTCCTTGTAGCCGAACCACGATAAATACTCGTGTTGTGGTTTGATCGTTTCTTTCATTTACTTACTTGTTATATATTGTGTTTGTGCATATATCTTTGATCAATCGGAAAGTTTCAAAGCTAACTTAACAAGTTAAAAAGATTTTGATCGGCAAACTATTCAACCCCCCTTCTAGTTTTTCACAATTGGCATCAAGAGCTACGTTACTCAAGCTTTTAAAATATATTGTGTTTTAAAACTTGAAACGATCCATGGGTTTTGAAAATTACAAAGAAGGGCAATCTATGCAAAGACCACCACTCTTTGAAGCAAATGGTTTTATATATTGGAAAAACCGTTTTGAAACTTACGTGAAATCTAAAGATATAGATTTGTGGTATATAATTATTGATGGTGATAACGTAGTTACTAACATCAAAGATGATGATCAAAAGAAATTAATAGGTAAAAATAATGAAGCTAAAATGATGCTTTATAATGCTTTGCCTAAGAAAGAATATGAAAGAGTCTTTTTGTGTAAAACCGCCAAAGATATTTGGCAATCTTTAATTGTCACTTATCAAGGAAACTCACAAGTTAAAGATAACAAAATTGATCTTCTTGTTCAACAATATGAACAATTTGTTATTTCCGAAGATGAGATTATTGATAATGCTTTTGCTAGATTTAATACCATTATTACTTCACTTAAAGCACTTGACGAATCTTTTTGTAGTAAGAACTTTGTCAGGAAATTTCTTAGAGCACTTCATCCGAAGTGGAGAGCAAAAGTGACGGCAATTGAAGAATCCAAAGATCTTTCAAGCATGTCACTTGATGAGCTAATTAGAAACCTCAAAGTTCACGAAATGGTAATGGAAAAAGATTCGGAACTAGTTAGAGGCAAGAAAGAAAAAGTTAAGTCCATTGCCTTGAAAGCTAGTGTCCAATCAAGTGATGATGAAGAATCTACTTCGGATAGTGATGATGAGGAATATGCTATGGCTGTGAGAGACTTCAAGAAGTTCTTTCGTAGGCGAGGGAAGTTTGTAAGGCAACCTAAAGATGACAAGAAAACCTTCCGGAAAGATCGTGATGATCGAAAAGGAAAAGTTGAAAGAAAATATTATAGGTGTGGAGACACAAGTCATCTTGTAGGAGAATGTCCAAAACCACCCAAGAGCAAACCTCAACAAGCTTTTGTGGGTGGTGCTTGGAGTGACTATGAAGGAGATGATGATGAGCCAAAGAATGATGATATTGCTCTCATGGCTCACAACTCAAATGAGGTACTCTCCGACTCATCTTACTCCTCTATTGATGATGATACTTTACAAAATGAATATAACAAACTTTGTGAGTTAAGCTTAAAAATCATAAACAAAAATAAATTTTTGAAAACTAAAAAGGAGTTTTTAGAAAATGAAGTTTATGAGTTAAAAGAAAAAGCTAAGAGATTAGAAAAGGGTAAAGGTATTGACACATCATGCAAATCATGTGAAGAACTTAAACTTGAAGTTGAGAAACTTAAAATTACTCAAAATGATCTAATCAAACAAACCACAAAGTTCAAAAAGTTCGATAAGAGCATTTCGTGTGCGGATGAAATTATGAAACTTCAAAAGTCACCCTTTGATAAAACAGGTCTAGGGTTCAGGAAAGTAGAAACCGTTAAGGGTTAAACGAAACAAGACAAGAATGCACATGAAACTGTTACAGTAACCTGCGGATCAGACGGAACCCAAAATAGGGTTCCGCCCGTTGGTCCCGAAGGTTCCGCCAGGTCTGCTGCAGCAGTAACTCTATCCACTTCGGATCGTTCAAAATTTGTTAAAGTTACATACAAAAATGGAACAAAACCTGTGTTTAAAACTGAAGTAGGATTTAGTAAAAATGTATTTAGAGCTAAAACTACTCAACCAAGACCTAAGACTCCTATTCCCAAACGTCCCTTTCCAAAGAGCAACTTCAACGCTCGACCAAACTACCCACATGTTTGGAACCAAAACACTCCTAGACATTACCAAACTCAAAACCACATGCCATGGAACCCTTATGCTCTATTTTCATACTTGGAACAAATTAATGGCATGCTTAACCAAAATGGACCCATGAGAAATTGGGGACCAAATGTTTGAGTGTTTTTCATAAAATAGGTGTGCCTCAAAGTTTGTTTGGAACCGGATGAATGGATTAAAGATAGCGGTTGTTCAAGGCACATGACGGGTAATAAAAGCCTCTTCTCAACATATCACATATGTGATGGAGGTAATGTTACGTTTGGTAGTAATGCTAAGAGCAAAATCATCGGAAAAGGTACAATCTCTCATGACTCCCTTTCTATAGATGATGTTGCTCATGTTGATAACTTAGGATTTAATCTTCTTAGTATTAGTCAACTTTGTCGTAATAAGTATAATGTCCTTTTTAGTGAAAACGGTAGTAAAATACTTAAAGATGGTATAACCGTAGCCAAAGGTGTCCTTAAGAACAACGTATACGTCATGAAGTTGGATTCAACATCTAGAGACAAACTTTGTCTTACCTCATTAGATGAATCTTCAACTTTGTGGCATAGACGTTTAGGACACGCTAACATGAGACTAATCCAAAACTTCTCCTCCAAAGACTTAGTTCGAAACCTACCCAAGTTGAAATATGACCAACACTTTTGTGATGCTTGCAAAGTCGGTAAACAAGTCCATAGTAGCCATAAGGCTAAAAACATGGTGTCTACATCTAGGTGTCTAGAACTTTTGCATATGGATTTATTTGGTCCATCCGCTATACAAAGTTATGGAGGTAACTTCTATACTTTGGTCATAGTAGATGATTACTCACGTTATACTTGGACAAAGTTTTTGAAAAGTAAAAATGAAGCTTTTGATAAATTTGAGATTCTAAGTAAGAAAATTCACAATCAAGTAGGGTCTAATATAGTGTCTATTAGAACGGATCACGGTCGTGAATTTGATAATGAATTTCTATTTGGAAACTTTTGTGATAAAAATGGAATTACTCATAACTTTTCGGCTCCACGTACTCCTCAATCTAATGGTGTAGTAGAACGTAAAAACCGGACATTGCAAAAGATGAGTAGAACAATGCTTAATGAACAAACTATTCCACAAAAGTTTTGGTGTAATGCCGTTGACACATCAACATACATTCTTAATCGAGTCCTAATTAGACGATTTTTGAATAAAACTCCTTATGAACTATATAAAGGTAAAAAGCCTACATTAGGATACTTTAGAGTGTTTGGGAGTAAATGCTTCATTCTTAACACCAAGGATTATCTCACCAAATTTGACCCAAAGTCTTATGAAGGTGTATTTCTTGGATATTCACAAAATAGTAAAGCTTACATTGTTTTGAACAAAGAAACCTTAAGAGTCGAGGAATCGTTAAACGTAACATTTGACGAAAGTCCACCTCCCTCTAAGACATCACCTTTGGTAGATGATGACTTAGTTGAAAGCCAAGCAATTGAATGTCAAGAAATCTTAGGTAATGACAAGGAAGATGAACTATTAAACAAAGAACTTGTCAATATCAAAGAATCTAAAAGTCATCCATTAGACGGTGTCATAGGCAACATTAACGAAAGAACACTTAGATCAAAAGTTCAAAATGAAAGCAACTACTTTTGTTTCGTGTCAACCATTGAACCGAAAAACATTAATGAAGCCATTAAAGATGAATCTTGGGTAATTGCAATGCAAGAAGAATTAAATCAATTTGTTAGGAATGATGTATGGACATTAGTTCCTCAACCAAAGAGTCAAACAATAATTGGAACAAAATGGGTCTTTCGTAATAAAATGGATGAAAATGGAATTGTGTCTAGAAACAAAGCTAGGCTAGTAGCACAAGGATATAATCAACAAGAAGGCATTGATTACGATGAAACTTTTGCTCCGGTAGCTAGGCTCGAGTCAATTAGAATATTACTTGCTTATGCGTGTGCACATAATTTTAAACTCTTTCAAATGGACGTCAAAAGTGCATTTCTAAACGGAGTCATTAATGAAGAAGTGTATGTTGCTCAACCACCGGGCTTCATCGATTTTGAAAAACCTAATTATGTTTACAAACTTAAAAAGGCTCTTTACGGACTTAAGCAAGCTCCAAAAGCATGGTATGATCGACTTAAAACATTCCTAGTTGACCATAAGTATACCATGGGATTAGTTGATAATACTCTCTTCACTAAGAAGAAAGATTCACATATTATCATAGTCCAAATCTATGTTGATAACATTATATTCGGATCAACTTGTCAAGAACTATGTGTGGATTTCTCAAAAATCATGCATGACGAGTTTGAAATGAGTATGATGGGAGAACTCAACTTTTTCTTAGGACTCCAAATCAAACAACTAGAAGATGGTATCTTCTTTAACCAATCTAAATATATTAAGGATATGCTTAAGAAATTTGGACTAGAAGATTCGAAACCTATCAAAACTCCCATGTCCACGGAAACTAAACTTATCAAGGATGAGGAAAGTGAATCCGTAGATAGTACTAAATATAGAGGTATGATTGGTAGTCTACTTTACCTAACGGCTAGTAGACCCGACATTATGTTTAGTGTTTGTCTATGTGCTCGTTTTCAAGAAGATCCTAAAACTACCCATCTCGAAGCCGTTAAAAGGATTTTTAGGTATATTAAGGGCACTACACATTTAGGTTTATGGTATCCCAAAGGAACGGGAATAGACACCATAGTGTATGCCGACTCGGATCATGCCGGTGACTATGTCGATAGAAAAAGCACAAGTGGTATTTGTACTTTTGTTGGACATTGTCTCACCTCATGGTTCTCTAAGAAGCAAACGGCTCTTGCTATCTCAACAACGGAAGCCGAGTACGTTTCGGCCGGAAAGGCATGTCAACAAGCTCTTTGGATGAAGCAAGCTCTTGTCGACTACGGAATTCAACTCAACGACATCACAATTCTTTGTGACAACAAAGGTACCATTGATCTTAGCAAAAACCCGGTTCAACATGCTCGTACCAAACATATTGAAATCCGTCATCCTTTCCTTCGTGACAATGTCCAAAAAAGGAAATATCTCAATTGAGAAAGTTTCTTCCGAAGATAACATAGCCGACATTCTCACAAAACCTCTTAAACGTGAACCTTTTAACCTTCTTAGGCTAGGCTTAGGACTCATGGAACCTACATTGTAGTTCTGAACATTAGACAAAAATCAAAACAAATCCAAAACCATTTTTCTCAGCAGGGTCGGCGGAACCCTCAACCATAACGGACGGAACCCACCTCAGGGTTCCGCCGTGTCTGTCGACCTGCAGAATCATTTTCTTTGTTTATATTAAACCAAACACCCATTATCTTATACCACCACTTCCAAACTGCTACTATTCACTTTACCACTCATCCACACCTACGAATTCTTGGTCCTCCATTCATTTACATTGCTAATCAATCATCATTGTAAGTATTCTAAACATGATTACAATCTTGATCTGAGTCTAGGAATTCTATTTCTTGCACAAAAATAAAAACTTGGGGTTATGCATTAACTTAAGAAATTCATGCATGAGATTAGGTAATTAATAAAACTAATCATGTTTCCCATAGTTAGGAATTGCATCTTTAATTAGTATAAACATGTTAGCTAAAACACCCCATGTCAAATCCTTTCAAAAATTTCTCACAAGTAGGACAAATATTTTTTCGTCTCACATTGAGAATACAAAATCAAAACGTTATGCTTAAAACATCACTTGCATAATGTCTCTTGAATGCTAAAGGGAATACATAATCAATATGTATTTTCGGGTACATTCAAACGAAGCTACATTGAACTAGGAGCGTTTGGGTTATCTTTTGTTTTATAACAAAACTTGCATAAAACGATTTTGAAGCATCAAAATGAGTCAAGATAACCGCACCTCCACATTGTTTTCGTATAGGCACACACTAGAACTTCCACAATATAATAGTGGTTTACGTAAACTAAAATGTGAAATTTTGTTGTTCTAGGAATCATCATGCCTCCTCTAACCCACTACGACCACAAGGACACCATTAAGTACCTACCAAAACACCACAAAACCAAAGGCCTTACCGCAAATCAAGTAAACGTTTTCAAAGCCCTAGAAAAACACTATGTCCATGAGGGTAGAACCATTGACCCATATTTCCTAGAAGGCACAAATCTTTACGCCGATTTTGCCACAATCAACTTTGAGTGTCTTTTGAATATCGACGAGCCTATTTGTCCTAGGTTCATTCTAGAGTTCTATGCATCCTCCGTCCTCTCCACGGATGACTATGGTCATATGTCTATCAACTTTAGGGTTAGCGGTCATCAATACTCCTTCACTCTTGAGGAGTTTGCTCAAATCCTAGGTGTCCCAAACCATGGTACTTGCCTCTATTCCGACTTGCACTCCCTCTCAACTATTGACAACCTCCAAGACCGTATCCACCCTTATGACACACCCCTTGTCTCAAAAGATGTACTCCGTGACCACCTCTTTGTTAGGACCACCACCACTAGGAGAACCCGTTCGGGGAATGAGGTCGATAAGGACCCATATGGAATGGAAATGAACGAACTTAAGCCCCAATTCAAGAAATGGGAGGAAGTCCTTAAAGCAAATGCCATTAGCACAATAGGGAACCGTGACCATATCAACCTTTGCCTTTGCTACATGCTCTACTCCTTGTCCGTTAGGCAACCTTTCAACCTTGCCTACTACATGGCCAAGAGAAAGGCCGACATTCCCGTGCATGGCACAACGGCTATGCCATATGGAATGCTCTTGACCCGTCTCTTTAGGTTCATCTCACCCATTCCACCAACTTCAAATGGTCTTCATCTTAACTACACTCTCATTCCACACACCTTTGTTCCACTTAGTGATAAGAGAGTTTACAAAGCCCAAGGAAAACGCCCACATCCTCCTACCTCATCTTCGTCTTCCTCAATGAGCGAAGATGACAATTTGCCAAACTCTAGGCTCCCTCCTCTCGAATACCTTTCTCAACTTCCGGATATTCCTAATGAGTCGGAGGAGTTCATGCAAACAAAGGGGATGTTTAAGAATCTTGGAAGGTTCCTTGGAAAGCTCAAGAACAAGATCGACCGTCAATGAGTGCGGGTATGTTAGGAGTGTTTGGCACAAGGTGCTATTGAAACAATTTGGTAGTTTAAACAATATTTGTGATGTATTTGTGTGTTAGTACAATGTTTGATACACTTTGGAACATGTTTTAACTAACAATGATGCAGGGAGACAACTTTTGGCAAGTTGTCAAATTTTCAAGTTTATGATATTTTCACTAAGTATAGTGAGATTCTCGACCTCAAGGTCAAAGTCCTATGAAACGTATGTTTACGTGTCCAATTTTTGCATTACCCAACCAAAAATGCCTTATCTCTTTGATTTTAGGAGTTTTCGAAAATTTTGAAAAACGTCTCGCGGGTCAAAAACGTGTACTGCCATTTTTTTCACCCTTGGCGGATCTGGCGGTACCCAAATTTGGGTTCCGCCAGTACAATTTCTGGGAATCCCATATTTTACCTAACGGACCAGGCGGCACCCTCAAATGGGTTCCGCCTGTGTATTCTGAGGGTGCCGCCATCCTCCTGCAGAATTTTAGTTTTTATTTTCACAATTTCAACATCCAAACACCAAAATCCAATCCTTTTAGGTAGAAAACCATTACTTGCAATGTGTTTAGCAAAATAGGATACTCCTTGATGAGGCGAAAAATGATCCGTTTTTAGGGGGTCATTTAAGCCCGAATCCGACTTTATTTGATCAAATATTGCCCTAAATCGTTCCTTTTGTGATTTTAGGTACTTGGAGAGTGAATTCTGGAAAAGAAGCCATTTTGGACGTTTTTGGAACATAAAAGTGAAGAAAACGGCAAAGTCTCAATTTTCCATGCTGGGAACAGTACATGAAGGCGTCAAGAGTAATCCTATGACGGCGTCAAACCTCAAGAATTAAAATCCGTAGTTGATGACGGCGTCACACACAGGGTGTCAAGAGTAATTTGTGTGACGGCCTAGGCCTTGACGGCGTCAGAAGTAGATCAAGGCCGTCACGAGTTAACTGGTCAAAACTTGCGCGCGTGGTAGCTGACACCGTTTTAGCCATAACTTTTGCATACGAACTCGGATTTGAGCGATTCAAAAAAGAAAACGAAGAGGACGAAGAGATCTACAATTTTGTGAAAAAATGGTCTTGACGGCGTCAAGAGAAACGAGGTGACGCCGTCAAGAAGGGCCGACAGAAAACATGCCTATAAATATAACTTCATAACTTTGCTTTTTGTAAGCCCTAAACCCTAAGGTCGATTCCTGGGTTTAGGTGGGTGTTTTTCCAGCAACTTAGAGGGTTTCAATCACTCCATAAACATCATGTATTGGTTTGATGATTCTATCTTAATTATGTTTTCCATTATCATTGTTGTTTGCTCTTCTTTGATGATGATTTGCTAATTCACCTTGTGTCTACTTATGATTATGTGAAACTTGTATATAATTGATTAGATCTCATTGATTTCTTGTTGATGTTGTGTCTATCTCCATCAATGAGGGCTTGTTGATGTGTGTGTCTATCTCCATCAATTAAGGCGTGACAACTTCAATAGATCTAGTTGGTTTAGTTTATAATTCTTGTTTCCTATTGATTCTTGTTTTGATTGAATGATTTATATGTTAGGCTTAAGAAAACTGGCAGATCTCCAAATGGTAACATGCTTGAACGTCTTAAGAAACATGAACTGAGGCATACTAGGTCTTTATTGGTTGTATTTAATGCATGAGCCACTGTTTACAATCCCTATAGTTGTGCTGGGCATGGTGTAGGAGGAGATAAGAGCTCATAGAATTGGGGAGTTATGTATGCCACCCCATGAATGGTATTAAGGAATACAACCCGTCAATTAAAACAAGGTTACAATTCAATAGGTAGGATTGGATAGCTAGCAAGGAGTAACATATCATGGGTAGACATGCTTCACTTATCTTGTAGAACCTTAGTTTATTTTCTTGTTTATTAGATTAATTAGTAGCTTTTGGGTTAGTTGATTAGCAACTAATTCCGCCCACTCTCCCAATACCCGAGATTTTTACTTGCTTTTCATAAAATATAAAAACATAAAAAGAATCATCCTTCACCTTTAGACCTAGTTAGATTAATTTCAATCCTAACGACACTATTCCTAGCTGAACGATCAATCCCCCGGTACTTGTCACTATACTATACTACAACGATCAGGTACACTGCCTGGTGGGGGTTGTAAGCTTCTCGAGATCCCTCGAGAGGTAAAGCCTGTTGCGATTCCCACGCATCACTCCTTCTTCCATAAACTTAACCAAAACCATCTCCCGCCAAAATTCAAATTCAACCATAACAACCTCAAGGACCCCTCAAACATTAAGGAAGGAACCCTTTTAAGGGATCCTTGAAATCCCTCAGATTTTTACTATCACAAATCCACCAAAACCACTAAGCATTTAGTGCAAAACTTGTCTTCTCACTTCACCATTTTCATTGGATTGACTCCCATGACATGACAACCCACAATTAGTTTTCCAAATCATTAGAAACCTCCATTTTTGTATGGACTAACATCAAATCCAAACACTCCTTTCCATAATTCATCAACACTATAAATTAAGCCATCCTCAACACCATCAAATCACACCTTCCTCAACACAACTTCTCAACCTTATAAACCATGACTAAGTCAACAAACACCTCTCAACCATCAAGACCCATCCGGAAAACCGCCCGGATTAGTGTTAAACCACTATGGTCCAATCAACCCATCAACCTAACCTCCTCATCCTCGGATGAATTTACATCACCCATAAAAAATGAACACTTTTTGAACCTTGCATCTCCATCACCATCACCCAATCAACCAAATGAGCTCACTCCACCACCAACTAAATCACCTATTGACCCAACTCCACCAAGTGCTCCAACTCAACCATCCAAAACCTCATCACCATCACCATTACCCAAAATTGAGCCAATGGAACTCTTTGGGTCTCCTCCCACATCACCACACCCATTTGTCCAAGATCTTAATGATCTTCCACCAAGACCTACACAACCACCACCTTTTGCAAATCAATCACCAAGGTCAATTCTAGACCTTGATGAGGATCTTAACCTTAACCAACCATCACAACAAGTGTACCATCCACCCACACCATTGTTGTTTCACCCCATCTACCATGATATTCATGGTCCTCTATATGGAGAACCAAACTTTGAACACCATGATCACCCAAATCCACCACACCCACAACCTTAAACCTTTGAGTCTTTATTTCCTTCTTATGAGGATATCCAAAACATGGTTGAAAACCATCTCCATCAAGCAATGGAATTTCAAACCACATTGCTTGACTCAATACCAAACCCATCATCCACCCAAGAACCACAAACCAACCAACCCTCAAACCATGAAACCAAAACCAACCCATTTCAACCCACTCATCCCCATGCTTGCTCAAATTGTGAGCAAATGGGTGAAACCATCAAAACCTTGCTTCACCAATTCCAAAACGAAACCCGTTTTACATTCCAACACGTCATAGAACGTTTGGATGCACTTTCCCACCCTAACAAATCCTAGACAACTTTTGGAGGCCATTTGCCCCACTCTAGGAATGTAGGATTTTATTTTATTTTCTTGGTTATTTTTTAGTTTTTGTGTACAAGTAGAAGAATAGTTCTCATTTCTTGTCTTTTGACTTTTATAGTCAAAATTTTACTTGGAATGAAATTTCTTTCTACTCACTTTAGTACATTGTTGGTTGAGCATATTTGTGTTGTGGTTGCAATGTGTGTGGTAACTACATTCTTAACTATCTATATCACCAACTAACATTTTTTTGTAGGATCCAAAATCCATGTTTCCCATCTTGGCACTTCATTTAGGGGGAGTATCAACCAAGGGGGAGCATGAGCATTATTCCGCTTCGCCACTCTACTTTTTGTTTCGACAAAAAGGGGGAGAAATATATTGAACTTTCAATACTTAATATGATTTTCATAAATTAAGTAAAACAAGGTTAATATAATTTTTTTTTAAGTCTTGAAAACCAAGATTTTGCATGTT
Source organism: Artemisia argyi (assembly GCA_030686995.1). Classification (NCBI taxonomy): domain Eukaryota; kingdom Viridiplantae; phylum Streptophyta; class Magnoliopsida; order Asterales; family Asteraceae; genus Artemisia; species Artemisia argyi. The sequence continues at coordinate 107,743,502 of CM060693.1, forward strand.
ACTTAAAAACAAAGTTTATGTTTTGTCATCAACAAAAAGGGGGAGATTGTTAATACAAATATCGCCTAAAAACGTTATTTATATTTTACGATCTTCGCTAAGTTTTGTTAACGACAAAATGTAAACCTTTGTTTCTAAGCAAAACATAATCTTACTTTTTAAGACTTGCATAAACTAGACTTTTGCTACATTTTACATTTCATAAAACATAACACAAGTTTATTTCTTAAATTAGAAATTGTCACATCACATTTATGGCAAGTTTTGTCACTATGTATTTATGGAAAGAAATGTGTTTGACTAACTTTGTTGTTGCTTGCAAGCTTTGTATTTAACTTGTTTTTAAGTGATGTGACATTGTTTGGTTGCTAGAATTTATGAGACAAGACCTTGTTTGGTTTGAAGAGTTATTGCATAAACCTACTGCAGACCCGGCGGTACCCTGGGGGTACACGGGCGGAACCCATCTGAGGGTTCCGCCTGATCCGCCAAGCATGCAGAATGTTGTGCTATAAATACCAAGCCATAACTTGATTTTTGGCTAACCTCTTGAGATCATATTTTACACACACACTCATCTTTTCTTCTAACCTCTTAACATTGTTAATGTGAAGTTTCTCTTTGTAGCAAAGAAGCTCACAAGGTCGTGAAAAGTTACAAGTTTCCAACACAACGTTGCAAGACTTGGTAGCTTAGTATTGTGTAAACTCGTGTTGTTTACACTTCATTTGTTTGTGTATATTCTGTAGTGAGTGGTTAGTATTTTAGTCCTCAAAATACAAAGAGTGTTGGGAGTTGTTGTACCCTAGTAAAAGAACTAACGGGAGTGGTTGTGCCCTTGTAAAAGAACTCGACATTTAGCTTTGTGTCGGTAAAAGTATAAGCGATGTGTAAGGTTTTCTCCGCCGGTGAAAGGAGCTTGTTGACTAGTGAAAGAAACTCTCGAGTTGGATACTCGGGGAGTGGACGTAGGGCAAGGAAAAAGAGTCCTTGTAGCCGAACCACGATAAATACTCATGTTGTGGTTTGATCGTTTCTTTCATTTACTTACTTGTTATATATTGTGTTTGTGCATATATCTTTGATCAATCGGAAAGTTTCAAAGCTAACTTAACAAGTTAAAAAGATTTTAATCGGCAAACTATTCAACCCCCCTTCTAGTTTTCCACAAACTCCGACTTCTTGAGCAAGATGAGGAAGTTAAAGAGATACAGCTAAGAGAACTACAAGAGGAAGCTGCTCGTAGAGAGCAAGAAGTGAAGAACAGGTTTGACAACATAGAAGGAGGGTATTATGGAGGCGAGTTCAAGGAGTCTTCAAGTGAGGAGGAGGGTAGGGTCTCAGATGATTCCTTTTATTAATTAGTAGTATCATTTTCATCACCGTATCATAGTTTCTATTAATCATACTATGTATTTTGTGTTTTAACTTTAATGTTTAATGTAATTCGTGTTTTAACTTTATTGTTTAATGTTTAATGTAATTCGTGTTTTAAATGTTATGTAGTTATTACATGAAGTATTAGTTTTATAGTTAAAGTTTAGTGATGATAATAAATGTTTTTTTTAAGGTGAACAGATCGTTGATGTGTCGCTGACGTGGCAGTGAGTTAATGTTTAACTCAAGTGATGATACCTTATGCTCTACAAAAATTCAAATTTATAACTTACTTACTGTATCATTTGCCACACTTTCATATTCATATTAACTCGACTTTTAACATATTTTAGTTTTCCACAAAGATCTCATTAAAGACAACACAAATAAGAAAATAATTACAATTTTATACATCATATACATTTCCAATAACACGAAAAAAAGACCCCAAACCCTAATCCTTAACATGCCAAACAAAACACTAAAACATAACCCTAAAATTAAATAACTAACATCGCTTCTCACTTTAGGTGATTTTTTTTAAACATAGTGGGCCCCAAATAAGAAGAAAGAGAAACAGATCGCCTCAAATTTTATGTGATTTAGTTTTTTTAAACATTGTGGGACCCAAATATGAAGAAAGAGAAACAAATCGCTACAACTTTTATGTAATTTTTTTTAATGTTGAGCCCAGATTATAGGAGAGAGAAATAATTCACATAAATTAAGGGCCCGTTTGGTTTCTTGGAGGTTTAGGTTTTGAATTCGGATTTGGTTTAAGATTTGAATTTAGAGAGAGAAAAAAAAATATAATATGTAATTATAAAAACAATATTTTATAAGTTAGTTAATAAAATAATATAAAAAATTAATGATAGTGATAATTTTTTATTAATTTTTTGAAAATGTTGTGAGAGAGTAAATAAAAGTATGACCCATTTTTGGTATGGATTGGCCAAAAGACACTATATTAGTGTAGAATTATTTTTTGCTACCATAGCCCACTAAATCGATTCCTAATTTGTACCAGACAATAGTTATTGGGTTTGAAATGATTCCTTGAATCCAAAACTAAGAAGCGAAATATGTGGCCTTTTTGGGATGAAAAAAACTGATCCACTCCAAGACAGCCACTTTCAACAGTGGCCTATCTGCAGTAATTTTGGCAAGCGAAAATTACGGCAGGGCCCCTGCCGAACTCCTTGTGCCTGCAACTACCCAAACTTTTTCTCCATTACAAAAATACCCCAAGATCACGCGTATATATATACGCGACATTGAAGAAGGTAACGTGGCACATATCTATTGGACAAAGAAAAAAAACACATTACAATGTCGCGTATATATATATACACGACATACACGAGATTTCGTTCGGAAGGAGCAAACCATGAAAAAGCTTACCGGAAATAAGTTTTGATATGACAATTCATCTCGTCTGAGCTATTTGTATTCATGTCGCTTAAATTTCTACACAGATCTAAATTTTTAGTGTATGTTACATGTGTTTTTGTAGTGGTGGTGATAAAAATAGTGGTGGTGCTTTTGATGGCGTTGTTGTGACAGTGGTGGAGGTGGTGGCGTCAGTTTGGTGGTGTTGTTGTGACAGTGGTGGTGGTGACGTCAGTTTGGAGGTGTTGGTTGTGGTGGTAAGAAATTGATGTTGTGGTGGTGTTGTTGGTGGTGGTGTTGTGTTGGCGTTGTGGTGGTGGCTGCGGTGGTGACTGAGTTAACGGTTGTTGGCTGTCATTATGGCGGATTATCGGGTATTTCGCAATATTTAATTTGTTTTTTCATTACATCTATAGTTTATTTGTATGTATATGTTTTGTAATATATATTTATATGTTTTTGTTATTTTAGGATTATGCTGCGCAAATTACATGTAGGAGTAGGTTGCCTTTAATTAGTGACATTAGAGATCTGATATTGAACACCCCTAAGGAAAAATTATTTAGGGAAACATGTTTTGGTTGGTTGTTAGATATACCGAAAATGCAAGAGAGTGGGGTGTTAATACATTATTTTATATGCCACCAAGTGTCGTGTGAAGAGGGAGAGACATAGATAGTTCCTTTGAGATATCGTGTACGTGATCTTGATCGGGTAGGTGAGGTTGAGATTAAGTTTGGTAGGGAGGAATTCTGTCTAGTTACGAGTTTAAGGTTTGGGACAGATTTTAGGAAGCCTTATGAAGATGGACCTAATTTGTTTAGGAGACGTGTGTTCCCTTCATCTACTGATTCCCATAAAATACAAGTTAGTATGTTGTTAAAAAAGATAAAAAGCAAAGAGTTTAGTGATTTGAGCGACATAGATGGTGTTCGCCTTTGTTTGTTAGGCGTGTTGATGTTGGTGTTGAAAGGGATTGAGATTAAGAATGTAGTTGAAGGATTTTTATTTAGGTTAGTCGAGGATTTATATATGTGGAATGTGTATCCGTGGGGGTCGTATGTATGGCCAACATTGTACAAACATCTAAAGGATGCAGCAGTTAAGCGTAGCAAATTGCACTTTGCCGAGGGGAGGGATCCTGATTCACCTCCTAAGTACACGTTGAACGGCTTTATATGGGTTTTCAAGGTATATCATTTATATATTTATAAAGTTCATGTATATGTATACTGTTAACGAATTTAAACGAAATTACCTTTTTTATAGATTTGGATATTGGAGATGTTCCCAAATGGTGCGACCCCTTACTTTATTTTTTATCATCATCAAGTGTTGCATCCCCGATCACTTGCATGGAGTTATAAAAAAATGGTCTTTAAAGAGCGTGTAGACAGGTTTTTGGATGGCCAATTGCGTGTGAATTTTAGATATGCACTTACTTTTTAACTATATGATCATAATATTCTTGGGGTTTTTTAATGTCGTATATATTTTCCATGTTTTTTTAAAGGTAAAACGACCTTTGCCAAGGCTTACACCGGATGAAGTTGAGGAAATGACCGAGTGGTGGGCTCATAGTAGAGCGTATTTTGATGGGAATCCGGTCGCACCTCCAGTGATACAGCCACCAGTAAACTCATCTATGGATGATGATATTCCGCCGGTAATTTTACAAAAGTTTAAGGCGTATGACGCGATGTTCCAACAACATCAATTGGAGTTGAAACAACTTGCTGAGGTATTGTGGTAAATAGTTTACGTTAATTTATTTATGTTTTGATTATTGTTTGATTAAAAAAATTTATGCAGAAATACGGAGTTCGAAATAAACCAGCAATACATAAAGGATCAAGCTTTGTTGGTGATGAAAATGTTGGTTTTAGTGACTTTAATGTGATTCAAAACACACAGGTATTTATTTTTTGTGATTTTATGTTTAATATTTTAAGCTTTGTTGGATAGTAACTATACGTTATAATTTTATATTTAGGCATTACCACACACCGGCCATCCACTTCGTGGGCCACCGAACGACTGTTTCTTTGAAGGTGTTCGTGTACCTACACCGCCCGTGACTTCTACGTATCCATCCCCGTTTCCCTCCACCGAACATATTGCTAACCGTACACCAATGGTGTTTTCCTCGTTTGCCATGCCTATTGATCACCAGGCAGGTCCATCTTACGCCCCTGACATTGCTCCTGACATCCGGGTAACCGATTAATTCTCGATTATTATTTTTATTTTTTTTCATTATTTCTAGACAAAAATACATCATTGGTCCCTAAACTTTCCACAAAACATCGCCATGCATCCTAAGTTTTGAAAATTGTCGTGGTGCGTCCAAACCTCAAGGTTTTGAGGCCGATTGCGTCCTTTGACCTGGAATTCTAAGGTCAACGCCTATTTTTAGTTATATCATCAAGGGTATAATAGACCAAACATATTTTCAACCATATCTAAGTTAAATCTAACCCAAACTTCTTTAACATCATCATTTTGTGCCTTAGTTGTTGTTTCCCTGAAGTTACTAAGCATGGATCTTGATGGAAATTGACTATATTAGTGTATTCTTTCCTCAAATGGTGTATTGTTAACATCTCGTTAAGTAAGAAGTTACTAAATTATATCATGACTAAAATACACTATTGGTCCCTACGTTTTGAGGTAGCAAATGCTTCACCTAAAGTTCTTGCATCTGCTGTCTCAACATCTGCAAGGGAGAAGGTTAGGATCTCATTAAGTAAGAAGGTAAAGATGTCGTTAAGTACGAAGGTTACTAAATTTAAATCATGACTAAAATACACCGTTGGTCCCTAAATGCTTGTAAATGTGTTCATATTTCCAACAAATAATGGGGAATCAAAGAGTCCAAAAATGCTTCTAAAATTTAATACAGACTCTTCGTTTTCCTCATTATTTGTGTATATATTGGCTACTCCAACATGCTGCTGCATACCAATCTTATATCATCAACCTCAAACACATCAATCACATTCACTTGAAATCATGTTGTCCAGAAACAAAATACCAAGAGATGCAGATGCTATCGAAGACAAGGAATTGAGCAAAAGACCAACTACTGAAGCAAATGTAGCAGCAGAAAACCCTGTATCTAACCAACAACAGTCGCCCAAAGTTGAAGGTGATGAAAGCTGGTACTATCAACTAGAAGCTGTGTTAGAACATGAGGAAGACGAAAAGGATAAGGAAGAAGCAAAGGAGCAGGAAGAAGGAAAGGAGGAGGCAGGAGGAAGCCATGCTGAAGTGAAACAAGGAAGGCGTTCTGCAGCGGCAGAGGAGCATTGGAAAGAGAAAGCTGGAATTAGGAAATTAGAAAAAAATGGATAAAAAATGATGAAAGTGAAGAAGATGAATGTTTAGAAACATTTAGTTATAATGATGTACATTTGGCATACTCTCCGGATTAATGTCATTATATAACGAAACATATTTTAAATGATAATTTTAATCTTGATTTTCTGAGTTTTTGCTTTCAATTGCATGTTTGCATCTGCATATGCAGTTTAGCAAGTGTTTGGATTTAACCAGTTTAACTTTCACAAGTCAACATACACCCAAAAATTGAATGACTGTGTAACCAACGGTGTATTTTAGTGACCAAAAGTGTATTTTAGTTATGATATAATTTAGTAACTTCTTACTTAACGAGATGTTAACAATACACCATTTGAGGAAAGAACACACTAATATAGTCAATTTTCGTCAAGATCCATGCTTAGTAACTTCAGGGAAATAACAACTAAGGCACAAAATGATGATGTTAAAGGATTTTGGGTTAGATTTAACTTAGATATGGTTGAAAATGTGTTTGGTCTATTATACCCTTGATGATATAACTATTGACCTTAGAATTCCAGGTCAAAGGACGCAATCGGCCTCAAAACCTTGAGGTTTGGACGCACCACGACGATTTTCAAAACTTAGGGTGCATGGCGATGTTTTGTGGAAAGTTTAGGGACCAACGGTGTATTTTTGTCTTATTTCTATTTGATTTCTGATTGTGTTTCTTCTATCAATTCTATGTTTAATAATCATTATGAAGTTCATTTTTTTTCTGTTTATTCTTATTTAAGGATGTGATCGAGTGACCCAGGAGGGATTGTCATCTGGGTAAATATCAGCAATATCCTTGGACCCAACAGGGACCAACCACTATCCTTCCTAAGAAACGTGGTGCTAAGAGTAAACAAAAAAAGAGTACCTCGAACATTCCACCGTTTAATCTAGAAGAAGAAGCGGTTGATGAGGATGCACAGGATGATGATATTACCTTTGTTGGTTGTGGTATTAGCTCACCTTTAATAGTTGATAATGTTGACCCTAATAAGGTAATACTAAAAATGTTTTAAATTTATTAGCATGAAGTTATAATTAACAAAGTTGTAGCGATATTGTATCTTATCTTTTGTTTTCAGGTAAAGCGTAAGCAATATTTAAGTTTTGAGCAATTCCTCATAAACCCATGTCAGATATACCTTGACTACCTTCTAAAGGGTTGGGTAGTAGAGCTTACGTTCTTTCAACAACTAGTTCCGAATTTATACAAGATGGGCACTGATCCAGGACCAGCGGATAAACTTGGTTAGTTGTTTGACGATGTAAGTATAATGTTTTATTTTTTTAAAGGTTTAGATTATTTTAGTTTTAATAATGTTAAATGATTTAGTTTAATCTTTTGAATTAGCAAATGAATGGTTGGATAGAGATATTAATAAGAAATAAGGAAGCTAATGTTCCATGGACAATTTCTAAATCATGGACTGCATCGAATTATCCGACCGGAAATGGTCATCGTGTACCCATGCTTTTGATAGCTCCTTCGATTAGGGGAATATTGGATGGTATCACACGTCCATATCCGTCATGGGAAAATGTACGTTGGGTAAGTAAATATCTTTCAACGTTTATTAGTGTTGAGGCAACATGATCAAGATCTCTTCATGTTTTAATGATGACAAATAAACCATCGAAACACATCAAATAACAAACGTTAGCTTAAAATCGCCGGAGCCCATATCTACTCCTGGCGCGCTGCCCGCGCGTCAACGAGCGGGTGACGCGCCAGAACACTATATGGTTCCGGGCGAATTTTGAAAGTCGGCTTTCCCCTTACCCGACAAATGTGGATCTTTCAATACAGGTATGAATATATTATGTGCTTAATTGAGAACACTCGAAACGAGTTTTGAGACTTGAGAGATCCTACTTTTAAACACCCGTTCACGGGAAAACACCAACTCATGTTTTCTAACTATCGCCTCTAGCCAATGCTTTTCTAAACTTAGGGAGCTTATATATTTCACGTGACATCATGTTAATGCATCCATATGCTCATATCCCATGCTTACGTCTTCTCTAATTACGTAACGGGTTTACTCCCTTATTAGTCAAACTAAGTCAAAGGTCACTTTGCGTAAACGCATCCTTTCCCACTTGGGTTATGCTTTACAATCAAGGCAAAGCACTTAACTTGCTTGAACCAAGGTATTAGTTGAGAACGTCGAGTCGTGGAAAGTCACGAGATATGAACCTATGGATTCTCGACGTTGTGTTACTTGAACTTATAAGTAACCTATGAATTTCTTAACTTATAATCTTAATTGTCTAAAAACTTTCTTCTTATTGACAATTAGATTATGTCTTAATCTTCTCTTAATCTCATTCTTACAAATGACACATACCACCATATCCAAATCATATATTCTCTTACACAATCTCTTACACTTTTACATATTCCCTTACACACTTTACATCTTTACCATCCATTCCCTTACAACACATCTCAACCTTCTATTTCATCACATGGGATTTAAGTTGACTTTCAAATGTGGCTCCATTGATCCTAACCATTCAATTCAAGCTAAACACATCTCAACCATCCATCCAATCTCTTCTCTATACCATCACATGTGTTTAATCCAAGCCATCTATTTCAAACCAAAACCATCTCAACCATTGATTCACCCTTTCCCCCCAAGCAAAGCATATTCCTTTGGAATATCCCTTCTTAATCCAAACATAAGGCTCCTTTGATCCTAGCCATCTATTTCAAATAAACACATCTCAACCCTCCATTTTCCCCACATGCCAAATTATCTGAAAACCAACGGAGGCTCCCTTTGATCCTATCCATCCAATTCAAACCATCTCATCTCAACCCTCCATCTCATTCTTCCCCCCAAGCAATGGAATATACCTTGGCATATTCTTTCTCTCTTTTCTATGCCATGTGAGGAATAACACTTCTACCCCTTCCAAATTACCCTATCTACACTTTATACCCTTGGTAATTTGCTTTCTCTTTAAACACTTTACAAATGATTTTCAAATTGGTTATTTGAGTTAGTAAACCTTAGATTGATTAATGTTAAGTTTTAGTGTGAAGTACAATTGGGGGTTTAGCAAGGATAGGTATTCACAAGAACCTAATCCACTCTTGTGATTGTGTCGAGGGTCTTCTTATCTATACCCTTTCTATTAAATCAAGTCTCTAGGTTAGGTTAGGGCTTGATTGAACAAACACTTATTCATTCAATTTGTTTGTAAGGGAAGTCTTGTGTCTTGGTGACCAAGCCTAGATCATTGGGGATCTAGTTGGGGTTTGATACTTCCGGTGGGAAGTCTTGGTAGTGGTCTTGGTGACCCTTAGGTGAAGTCGAATTGCGAGATTCTTTTGGGTGGTTTCCGAGGGCAGAATACCGTTGGGGAGTAACTCCTTCTTTGTGAGCATCGATATTGGTGAATATCGGTGGAGTGAATTGTAACGGGTTGTAGTCCACCGAAAGGATTATACTAGTGAATATTATCGGAGTCGCGGATTCGCAACTGGACGTACGGATGGTATAAACCCCCCATCCCGAACCAGTATATATCTTTGTGTTCTAACTTGCTCTATATACCTTGGTTGAGTTAGTGGTTGTTGGATTATTGTACAACCACTTGATGTTCTCTTTGGCTTAAAGTTTTTAAACATCTAAAAAGCCGAAGAAACCATATTCACCCCCCCTCTACGGTTCTACAATTGGTATCAGAGCGGTATACTCAAGTTTTTGAGCGTTAAAGCCTTCCCGAGAAGTCGTTTTAAGTAAAAAACTTCTTTTCCAAAAATCTAAAATCCTAACTAAGATTTTTGGTAAAGTAGAGTATAGATCCATGGCTCAAGAGAACTATGTTGTAATACCCTAGGCAAATCCAACATTGGCCGTGACTTGGAGTGATGTTGGGACATATGTTAGCATTCGCCTTATATGACAACAACGCGTTTTGTGGTCTAACGGTTAATCACCCATACGGTTAAGCGTGCTCATGTGAGAGTAGTACTGGCTTGGGTGACCTGCCGGGAAGTCTTCACATGATGGCCACAAAAGCAATGCCGTGAGTCCTCGGGCAAAGCGGACAATATTGTGGTCTATAAGGCGGGGTGTTACAGATGGTATCCGAGCCACTTTAAGCCGTTCGGGATGTGGGGCAAACCTCATCGAGGACGATGAGTCCCTAAGGGGGGGGGGGGGGGTGAATGTAATACCCTAGGCAAATCCCACATTGGTTGTGACTTGGAGTGATGTTGGGACATATGTTAACATTCGTCTTATATGAGAACAACGCGTTTTGTGGTCTAACGGTTAATCGCCCATACGGTTAAGCGTGCTCATGTGAGAGTAGTACTGGCTTGGGTAACCTGTCGGGATGTAACAACCCGTAATTTTTCACGTCAACACTTAAATTCCAAACTCAAATTTATTACTTTGAAATTTTACAAGAACACTTTTTACGCAAGACTTTTTAGTTAAATTCCGTAACCTAGAAACACACTATTGTGCACTACGACACCGGACAAAATTTTGGTCTACATAATTTTAGTACATTGACAGTACTATAAAGCTCATTTAATTGCTAGAGCACATTTGATTTCATTATAATTACAAGTTTACAATTATTTAATTAATTTAATTAAGTGAATAAAAGTTTTTATAATTCAAATGCATGAACAATGTACTCAATACTCCGACTAATTGTTTTTATTACATTTCTACACATAAAGTGATACAAAAATTAAATAAATATTTTATTTCACCCTTTGGTATTCATTTTATTATAAATACTTAAATGATTTAGAATTACTTTAAATTAAGTAGTCACCAAACAATACAATTTAATTGCCCAATGCCTACTCAAAATACATTGTAAACTACTTGTATTTTTTTTAAAACATTTAATACTTACCTTATAAATTTTTACCCATTTTAATTAACAAAATACACCAAATACACTTGTAACTAGAAAATTAAAGTGTAACTAGACAAGTTACTAGACAAAATTCTTACACAAAGTATGGCTTCCTTTTTCCGTCAAAATCAGCCGAACCATGCCATTGCTACACCATGCCCATTTGAAAATTTTGACTAAAATTAATAATGCATATGTACTAAACAATTATAAAACTAAAATATCTCATATGATTTCTTATATAAAGCTAAAACTAGCCTACACACTGGAGACTTAGAAATTTTATGAAAACTCTCTCTCACTCATTCTCATTTTCGGCAAACAATAAGAATAAAGGAGAAGAAGACTTGATTTCTTATTAGTGCCTATTAAGGCTTATTTGGGTTAACATATATATCTTGGGTTTGATTTGGAAGCTAGAGTTTATAATTTTGTGTTATTGGTCTCCCACTATTCGAACCACATTCAAAGTATTTGTAAGTTTTCTTAAAACTCAAACCTTGTGAATACTTAGCTTATCTTGATCTTGAATACAAGTTAAACATTCCACAAATTAGCAAAAACCCAAAAGCTACACAATGGTTTTACAAACTGTAAACTTCGAATCATATATAACCTTGCACAAAACAAATGTATCATTAAAACCAGTGTTGCAAAAATCGGCCGAATCGGCCGATTAATCGGTAATTGGCCCAGGACCTTGGAGAGAATTCTACGGAAATCGGCCGATTAATCGGCCGAGTCAAGAAAATCGGCCGATTAATCGGTAAAAAATCGCTAATCGGCCCCAGACCGCCTCAGTACCGATTCACGATTTTTGCAACATTGATTAAAACACACCCATTGTCGAGACATATATGCTCATTTACACATTCATGCATGTTACAAGTTGGTTTGTTATTTGAAAACTTGTGTGGAAACTTTTATGAGATGGGCTTTACGGTTGCAAGATTTAAGATAATAAGCTAGTGATTATTGTTTTTTTTTTTTTTTTTTTTTTTTCAAAAATCGACATACACATATATAAAGGTGTCGAACTTATTCAAAGTTTTGAACTTGAAATGACATAAAGAAACGATAAAACTAAACTTAAGTGTTGGCTTATTTGGACGAAAGTGCATAGTCGACTCTAAAGTGCTTATTTTTTTAAAAAAAATAATAATAATAACAATAACATGAAAATGACTTATTTTGGTGCTTATTAGATCCTCACATGCTACCTTAGTGATTAATTATAACATTGATGTGCTTATTAGAGAACTATGGCAAAACAGTTTTGGTAAAACGAAACACAAAACGCAATATATACATATGTCATGTGTGCATGCAAATAAGTCCCAGTCGAAACATACATTATAAATAAATAGTTGAGCAAACCATCACAAAAGAAAGACTAGTCCAATGGTTCGGGCGCTTTGCTGTTGAGTGTGAGGTCAGGGGTTCGAACCCTGCACCTAACATTTTTTTTCTACTTAATTCTTTTTAACTAATTTTCACATATAACCCTTGAACTATTAGAAACTAATCAATATCTTCTTTTAACAAATTATACTAAGAATGTATAGTTAAACTATAATGGATAACAGTTGAGAATCCATTAAATATATTTATTTGTAAAACATAACAAGAATGAACTCTTGGCTCATTTGGGTACGTTGCTCATTTCTGAACCCACAGACCCGGGTTCGAACCTTGTTTCTGTCATTATGTTGTTATTATTTTTTTTATAGAGTACTTTGCTAGTATAATATTTGTTGGAGAATTTCATTATAATAATCAAAATATATACTTTTAAGCTTTATACCTCATTTTAGAACTTATGTAATTCGACACATATATACAACCTACTCGTTTGTAATATATTACAAACTTATTTTAATTTTTCGGGCTCGTAAGCCCAATAAAACTATAAGTCAACCAATTACTACGAAACAATATATTTTGTTAATTACGATATAATTGACTTGTTTATAGATATTTTGCAACACATGACAAACTTTGGAAAAACTAATATTTGCGGAGGTCATATCCAATTTTTGTCAAATTCTTATACTAGTCTATTTCTACAAACTCGATCAAACTATGAATACTAGATGATATAAGATTATTTATAGCAAATAAATTATGGACTTTTCCTAACTTATCATTCACTAACTTACTATAATCACAAACAGGTATATGTACACTTAAAGACTTACGCACTTCCAAAGATCCAATACTTACAAATAGTTTGAAATCGATTTAAACATAAACCATACACACACCAGCAATATTGAACACAACCACATGAAGACACTTCAACTTATTTGAACACTGTGATTCATAAACAGACATGTAAACTAAGTATTGCCATACTAATTTAGGTCGCGTGTTGGTGCCGCACACTTATACCATTTGACTTCACTCTATCAGACTGCTTTACTAAGGTGAGTCATAACCCCACTTTTACTCGTTTAATTACTTTATAAGCTCTTTGGGGGAGATACATGCTCAACTACTTATTTTTACTTTCACAAGTACTCTAAATATTTTCATATTACTGTAAGTTTATAGCCCCACTCTTTACTTTACAAACTTGGGGTGAGAAACGTGCAAACACTTTATGATTTCTTGCTTTTATGCAACACACTTTATGAGTTATTGCTTGTATGCAACATACTTTATGAACTATTGCTTCTATGCAACACACTTTATAAACTATTGCTTTTATGCAACACACTCTATGAACTATTGCTTATATGCAAACCACTTTACAAATCATTGCTGTTACGCAAACACCTGAATGACAATTGCTTTTATGCAAACACTTTCATGGACCACACTGAAACTTATGCTTTATTTAAACTATTACGCGGATTAGCCTAAGCCTTGAATCCCACTTTGCCCAAACTCATGAACCGTCAATTCCTGCTGGGAAGCGCGAATGTTATAAATAGATCTATTGGGGGTGACTCCCCCGTTTGGTTTGACCGGATAGGCAAACGCGAACGTATAACAGGTCGAATTACAAGTGTATCGGGATAAACACTTGCCGGGCCTTTATTTAACATGCTTCTAGAGCATGCACACTGTCGTAGCTTCGGTTGCATGAACTTAGTGCTAGCGTAATAGACTTCTACTTTTATGAGACATTATATTCGTTGTAATGATCACATACTTTGCCTATGGTCCAACTTTATGCTTCATACTTATGGTCTACTTTACTGATATTTTTCATGACACTGTGAGTAAAGCAGTAGTCACTAAAACTGAACTGATTTGTATGTGAGTGGTTATTCACACTCGAAAACCTTGTGGTCGACTTTACCACATTTACTTGAAAGTAAACTATATTTTCATGACATTGTGAGCGACACAATGGTCACAAAACTTTATCGAACTCATATTTCTTTTATACTAAATTGCTATTTATACAAACCTATGAACTCACCAATCTCGTGTTGACACTTTTTAGCATGTATTTTCAGGTTTAACGCGATAGCCTAGTTGTGGAGGCTTTTGGCATGGTATGGCATGGTCATAGATGACTCTGATTTATTTGGGACCGCTTAAATTTTTTTTATGGGCCTTATTACCGCACTATTTTTGGAATGATGTAAACTAAATGTTTCGACTATAAAATTTATTCTTAACGGTTGAGTTAAAACCGTTCTTTGTTCCTTGGGTTGTGATACCAATTGAGTAGCACCCCAGTGAGATGCATGCTTTCGCTAGACCCGATTTTTGGGGGTGTTATAGATTGGTATCAGAGCATTGGTTATAGAGAAGTGGGTATTTTTAAAACCTAGACTATAACTACTTTTGCAAAAACTTAACCCTATGACCGCCACGTGTCTGCCTGCCAAGGTGATGACTCATTTGTAATTTTGATTACTAATATATTTGATGAGATGTGTGCTTTGTTATTGGATGAGTATATCCATTTATTTTCACCATATACTATAAGTATCTTCGACATACTCATGCTTACGTATTGTACATGGCGTAGCGTTACGCGCTTTTATCTACCCAATCTCATCATCCATCCTCGAGTGTGGACACTTGTCGTAGTCTTTCACAACAACTTTTGAATGTTAGAGACATATTACTAGTGTAACTGAACCGAGTATTTCCAAATTCATTGAACCTCGGTTGAATATAGACTGATCACCGATATTCAACCAGGGACAGTGGGACATAGCCTGATCACCTATGTTTGACTCAGAGGTGAACCTTGCGATACTGGGAGCAGTTATACTAGAATTATGTCTGGTTGATTTTTTTTTTTTTTATTTTGAGATGGTTAAGTTTGGCATGTATATACGAGCATTGAATATCACGAAAGCTTGCACTTACACATGACACACTGGCATCACAACACCTCAAAAACCGTAATACTCCTGGCGTTGCTATACGTCCCCGTTTATATGGAACTCCTGTTTGTCGTCATCCACCGTAGTTCGCATTGGGTCGGGTTAGACCCGATTGGCACCGTTTGAATCCGAGTGTTTGATGTGACCCCTTGAGATCATAATAAGCCCCTTCGACCTTATTAAAACGGTTGGATTTGATTTGCCATGTTCGGAATTGATTTTGGCTACATTTGAATTCGGATTGCTGATTTGTGATTTTTGGACCTCATTGCAGATTTGGATTTGTTTATTTAGCCTTGGTTTGTTTGTGATCCTGTTACAACCACCCCTACCATAAGCCTTATGCTTAACTGACGATGTTCAATCGAGGTTGTACTTTCGGCCCTTACCCTATGTACAGTACTGAGTTAACCAACCAGTTGCTAGCAGCAATCAATATCCTCCTTCAGAGTCGTACTCTGAAATTGCTAAACTTCCCATTTGGCAGATCGCGTTCTTTGGAACATACATCAAATTCTTCACCTGTCTCTCGGGAATACCAGTTATCTTTGCTATCCTCTTATAAGATAATAAATTGTTTCACTAATGCCATACAAACTGTTTTCGATTATTCTACAAGCCATTTTGCGGTCACTCTACAAATGTTTTACTGCTACTTCATGAGGTCAAAATTTCGACCTTACTACTATTTTGTAAACAACAAATTGTTGCCGTTGTACTATAATCTGTTTTACAAATTATTTCACAAACGATTTTATACATCGGTTTGTTGTCCTGCTACAATATTATAAATCAAACTGCAGTTTTGCTACTATCATGCAAATAATAAACTGATTTCTTGTTGATTTATAAACTGTTTTACAAATCGTTTTATAAACTATTCTGCAATCACCCTATGAACTGTTTACGCATTTTGAAGCATTAAAAGTTTTAAGTCAAACTTCATCAAATTTTTGCATCAAAAGGAGTGATTAGACGATAGCTTTTGTGAAAACATCTTATCCACACCATGTTTAAGGACTGTTCTTACTGAAATTACAATTCTTTTGAAGTCGCACCAGTTTACCTAACTGCAAATTTTCAACAAAGAATTTTGTGTTAATCTCTCATAGACAAAGAGGAGCCCTAACCACCTAGTAAGAGTCAAATCGGTTGTGAGTACCAACCCCTATCCCAATGGACAAGTTCGTAGGAACTCGCAAAAAGGCCCTGAATTCACATGGGGAAACATGAATGTGAATTCTCGTGCGTATATACTCATCTCTTTTCGACCATAATGGATAACTAGAATTGAATCGCGAGGACGCGATTCCGTTTAAAGAGGTGAGACTGTAACAACCCGTAATTTTCCACGTCAACACTTAAATTCCAAACTCAAATTTATTACTTTGAAATTTTACAAGAACACTTTTTACGCAAGACTTTTTAGTTAAATTCCGTAACCTAGAAACACACTATTGTGCACTACGACACCGGACAAAATTTTGGTCTACATAATTTTAGTACATTGACACTACTATAAAGCTCATTTAATTGCTAGAGCACATTTGATTTCATTATAATTACAAGTTTACAATTATTTAATTAATTTAATTAAGTGAATAAAAGTTTTTATAATTCAAATGCATGAACAATGTACTCAATACTCCGACTAATTGTATTTATTACATTTCTACACATAAAGTGATACAAAAATTAAATAAATATTTTATTTCACCCTTTGGTATTCATTTTATTATAAATACTTAATTGATTTAGAATTACTTTAAATTAAGTAGTCACCAAACAATACAATTTAATTGCCCAATGCCTACTCAAAATACATTGTAAACTACTTGTATTTTTTTAAAACATTTAATACTTACCTTATAAATTTTTACCCATTTTAATTAACAAAATACACTAAATACACTTGTAACTAGAAAATTAAAGTGTAACTAGACAAGTTACTAGACAAAATTCTTACACAAAGTATGGCTTCCTTTTTCCCTCAAAATCAGCCGAACCATGCCATTGCTACACCATGCCCATTTGAAAATTTTGACTAAAATTAATAATGCATATGTACTAAACAATTATAAAACTAAAATATCTCATATGATTTCTTATATAAAGCTACAACTAGCCTACACACTGGAGACTTAGAAATTTTATGAAAACTCTCTCTCACTCATTCTCATTTTCGGCAAACAATAAGAATAAAGGAGAAGAAGACTTGATTTCTTATTAGTGCTTATTAAGGCTTATTTGGGTTAACATATATATCTTGGGTTTGATTTGGAAGCTTGAGTTTATAATTTTGTGTTATTGGTCTCCCACTATTCGAACCACATTCAAAGTATTTGTAAGTTTTCTTAAAACTCAAACCTTGTGAATACTTAGCTTATCTTGATCTTGAATACAAGTTAAACATTCCACAAATTAGCAAAAACCCAAAAGCTACACAATGGTTTTACAAACTGTAAACTTCGAATCATATATAACCTTGCACAAAACAAATGTATCATTAAAACACACCCATTGTCGAGACATATATGCTCATTTACACATTCATGCATGTTACAAGTTGGTTTGTTGTTTGAAAACTTGTGTGGAAACTTTTATGAGATGGGCTTAACGCTTGCAAGATTTAAGATAATAAGCTAGTGATTATTGTTTTTTTTTTTTTTTTTTTTTTTTTTTTTTTTTTTTTTTTTCAAAAATTGACATACACATATATAAAGGTGTCGAACTTATTCAAAGTTTTGAACTTAAAATGACATAAAGAAACGATAAAACTAAACTTAAGTGTTGGCTTATTTGGACGAAAGTGCGTAGTCGACTGTAAAGTGCTTATTTAAAAAAATAACAATAATAACAATAACATGAAAATGACTTATTTTGGTGCTTATTAGATCCTCACATGCTACCTTAGTGATTAATTATAATATTGATGTGCTTATTAGAGAACTATGGCAAAACAGTTTTGGTAAAACGAAACACAAAACGCAATATATACATATGTCTTGTGTGCATGCGAATAAGTCCCAGTCGAAACATACATTATAAATAAATAGTTGAGCAAACCATCACAAAAGAAAGACTAGTCCAATGGTTCGGGCGCTTTGCTGTTGAGTGTGAGGTCAGGGGTTCGAACCCTGCACCTAACATTTTTTTTCTACTTAATTCTTTTTAACTAATTTTCACATATAACCCTTGAACTATTAGAAACTAATCAATATCTTCTTTTAACAAATTATACTAAGAATGTATAGTTAAACTATAATGGATAACAGTTGAGAATCCATTAAATATATTAATTTGTAAAACATAACAAGAATGAACTCTTGGCTCATTTGGGTACGTTGCTCATTTCTGAACCCACAGACCCGGGTTCGTACCTTGTTTCTGTCATTATGTTGTTATTATTTTTTTTATAGAGTACTTTGCTAGTATAATTTTTGTTGGAGAATGTCATTATAATAATAAAAATATATACTTTTAAGCTTTATACCTCATTTTAGAACTTATGTAATTCGACACATATATACAACCTACTCGTTTGTAATATATTACAAACTTATTTTAATTTTTCGGGCTCGTAAGCCCAATAAAACTATAAGTCGACCAATTACTACGAAACAATATATTTTGTTAATTACGATATAATTGACTGGTTTATAGATATTTTGCAACACATGACAAACTTTGGAAAAACTAATATTTGCGGAGGTCATGTCCAATTTTTGTCAAATTCTTATACTAGCCTATTTCCACAAACTCGATCAAACTATGAATACTAGATGATATAATATTATTTATAGCAAATAAATTATGGACTTTTCCTAACTTATCATTCACTAACTTACTATAATCACAAACAGGTATATGTATACTTAAAGACTTACGCACTTCCAAAGAGCCAATACTTACAAATAGTTTGAAATCGATTTAAACATAAACCATACACACACCAGCAATATTGAACACAACCACATGAAGACACTTCAACTTATTTGAACACTGTGATTCGTAAACAAACATGTAAACTAAGTATTGCCATACTAATTTAGGTCGCGTGTCGGTGCCGCACACTTATACCATTTGACTTCACTCTATGAGACTGCTTTACTAAGGTGAGTCATAGCCCCACTTTTACTCGTTTAATTACTTTATAAGCTCTTTGGGGGAGATACATGCTCAACTACTTATTTTTACTTTCACAAGTACTCTAAATATTTTCATATTACTGTAAGTTTATAGCCCCACTCTTTACTTTACAAACTTGGGGTGAGAAACGTGCAAACACTTTATGATTTCTTGCTTTTATGCAACACACTTTATGAGTTATTGCTTGTATGCAACATACTTTATGAACTATTGCTTCTATGCAACACACTTTATAAACTATTGCTTTTATGCAACACACTCTATGAACTATTGCTTATATGCAAACCACTTTACAAATCATTGCTGTTACGCAAACACTTGAATGACAATTGCTTTTATGCAAACACTTTCATGGACCACACTGAAACTTATGCTTTATTTAAACTATTACGCGGATTAGCCTAAGCCTTGAATCCCACTTTGCCCAAACTCATGAACCGTCAATTCCTGCCGGGAAGCGCGGATGTTATAAATAGATCTATTGGGGGTGACTCCCCCGTTCGGTTTGACCGGATAGGCAAACACGAACGTATAACAGGTCGAATTACATGTGTATCGGGATAAACACTTGTCGGGCCTTTATTTAACATGCTTCTAGAGCATGCACACTGTCGTAGCTTCGGTTGCATGAACTTAGTGCTAGCGTAATAGACTTCTACTTTTATGAGACATTATATTCGTTGTAATGATCACATACTTTGCCTATGGTCCAACTTTATGCTTCATACTTATGGTCTACTTTACTGATATTTTTTATGACACTGTGAGTAAAGCAGTAGTCACTAAAACTGAACTGATTTGTATGTGAGTGGTTATTCACACTCGAAAACCTTGTGGTCGACTTTACCACATTTACTTGAAAGTAAACTATATTTTCATGACATTGTGAGCGACACAATGGTCACAAAACTTTTATCGAACTCATATTTCTTTTATACTAAATTGCTATTTATACAAACCTATGAACTCACCAACCTCGTGTTGACACTTTTTAGCATGTATTTTCAGGTTTAACCTGATAGCCTAGTTGTGGAGGCTTTTGGCATGGCATGGCATGGTCATAGATGACTCTGATATATTTGGGACCGCTTAAATTTTTTTTATGGGCCTTATTACCGCACTATTTTTGGAATGATGTAAACTAAATGTTTCGACTTGATGAGGCGAAAAATGATCCATTTTTAGGGGGTCATTTAAGCCCGAATTCGAATTTATTTGATCAAATATTGCCCTAAATCGTTCCTTTTGTGATTTTAGGTACTTTGGGAGTGAAATCTGGAAAAGGAAGCAATTCGGACGTTTTTGGAGCATAAAAGTGAAGAAAACGCCAAAGTCTTAATTTTCCTTGCTGGGAACAGTAGGTGACGGCGTCAAGAGTAACTCCCTGACGGCGTCAAGAGCAAAATTCCATGACGATCCAGTACAGATTTGAAGGCGTCACGAAGTTGGGCGTCAAGAGTAAAAGTCATGACGGCCTGGAAAAAGATTAATACTTGACAGCGTCAGATGTAGATCAAGGCAGTCCGAGAAGAGTTTTGGCGGCGAGGTGACGGCGTCACAATGTTTGTCTTGACGCCGTCAGACCCCTTTTCGTATATATAGTTTTCTAATTTTTACACATTAAAGAGAGAAGTTTTGGAGAAACCCTAAGTACGATTTTGGTGCGAATTTTACAGGTTTTTCAAGGGTTCCAACCCCTTGATACCTTTCATGTGTAATTGAGATAAGTGTTCTTTTAATTCAATCAATATGTCTCTGTGTTGGTTGTCTATATCTTGTTCTTGTCTTAATTCCATCATGCTAGGCTAGATCTATCTTGTGTTTGCTTGGATCTAATGAAACCTAGATGTTAACTATGTGTTGATTACTTGTTTATACTTGTCTTGAATGAATGATTTATATGTTAGGCTTAAGAAAACTGGCAGATCTCCAATTGGTAACATGCTTGAACGTCTTAAGAAACATGAACCGACGCGCACTAGGTCTTTAATGGTTGTATTTAATGCATGAGCCACTGTTTACAATCCCTATAGTTGTGCTGGGCATGGTGTAGGAGGAGATAAGAGCTCATAGAATTGGGGAGTTAAGTGTGCCACCCCATGAATGGTATTAAGGAATACGATCCGTCATCCATGCAATTATAACAAGTAATTAACGTGTAAAAGATGTATAGGGAGTAATGAAATCTAAGTAAACACATTTTCTCCACTTATTGCTCACAACCTTAGTATAATTTAGTTTATTTTCATTTTTAGTATTTTATTTTGATTGCATCTTTAGTATTGGGTTAGTTGAATAGCAACTAATTCCGCCCAAATCCTTCAAACCCGAGATTTTAACTTGCTTTCTAAAAAATATAAAATACAAAAAGAGTCTTCCCTCACCTTTAGAACTAGTATTTAGGTTTTCTAATCCTAGCGACACTATTCCTAAGGTGAACGATCAATCCCCCGGTACTTGTCACTATACTATACTACAAGGATCAGGTACACTGCCTGGTGGGGGTTGTAAGCTTCTCAAGATCCCTTGAGAGGTAAAGCCTGGTGCGATTCCCACGTATCAAGTTTTTGGCGCCGCAGCCCGGGGAATAGTTATTGTCTAGGTTAGAATTTCTTTTTATTATGTCTACTTGCTAGATTCCTTTCTAGTAAGATTTTATTTTTATTTTTAGATTTTCTTTAGTCTATCTTTTCTTTGTGTCTTTGTTTGTAAAAACCTTTCCATTGACTATTCCGTTAGCCATTATGGAGAACGCAAATCCACGATACTACCAATCACGAAATTCACCCACTCCAAATGACATCTTGATGTTTAAACAACATGAGGATGAACCTATCTATGATGCATGGGCTCGTTTTAAATATTTACTCCGAAAAGTCCCTCATCATAATTTCGATCTGTGGTCCCAAATTGAAATATTTTACCATCGTGTCGACCACTATACCAAAATGGACATTGACCATGCCACAGATGGGGACCTTTGGGGATTAAATGTTGATAAAGCATGGGAAACCATAGAGAATTGTGCCATACTTGCCAAAAAAATGGACAACCCAACAAACGTTGTTACGGTTCAATTGATAGCAAGTTTAAGGGAACAAGCAAGAAGATTGTTTGGGGATAAACCTATAGATGAGATAACTGGGCACACGGGGTGGTTTCATTTCACCACAATACAAGCTGAGCACATTGGTAATCCTGATAAGATGGAGGATAGAGTTGAAAATTTAAACCCACCAAGTACCCCACAAGTCCTACCATCCTTTGAGGCATATACACCGCCCGTGACTTATTCGGATGAATTAGAAAAGACTTTAGGAATCCCAATTGAGGTAGAACCTTTGAACCAAACACAACTAGAGGATATAGGTTTGAATACTTATAATGATAACCTTACTCTTAGTTCTAGGGAAGTTCCTAGTTTTGATGAACCAGAGCCTCAACAAAAACCGTTACCTAATCTTCCATCCTTGGATGAAAATTTAGGAATTGAAATAGGTTCCGATCCACCCATCAAACCATATAGTCCAGGTAGTCTTAGGACAAAGGTAGTAGACTCTAAGCCTTGTAGAGAGGAAGCTGACACAGGAGTGGAAAATGACCTTACATGCTTACATCACCCATTTATGATTAATCACAAGAAACATTATGGGTTTAAACCGGGTTTATTAGGTCAAGATGGATCCCCAACTAATAATCTCTTGAAGTTGATTGAAAATGATCCCTTTCTAGGAGAAAATCTTAATCCACCCATTGACCCGATTGAATTAGATAAGGTTATGATGATAGGAGCACATCCCTTTGAGCATATAATTCATCCACTACTCTTTCCTCACGTGGCATATTTTCACCCTAAGGGTGTGTATCGCTACTTCCACCCGCACTTAATCCTAAGTGTAGGGAAAACCTCATCTATTTCCGTTAAATAAGGGTAGAGTCAGGCTCGTGACTCGAACAAAAACAAGCGCTTATTGGGAGGCAACCCAAGCTTTATTTATTTGTTTGTTTGTTTGTTTATGTGATTGTTATTTGCTTCCGTATGCATGCTTTATTTTTATTGTTGGTAGATCATGTTTCAAAACTAAAATAGTGAAAATACTTTACTTTGTTGTTTAGCCTAGTCTTAACTTCACCTAAAGGTATTTTTGCAAAAGGTAAGTGTAAGGGGAAACCCCAAATATGTTTTTAAGAAACAAACCGATCATGATTCTCCACAATATTAAGTGAACATGTATATTCGTATTTGTTAGAGTCAAATGCTTGTATTGAGTCATAATGAAGTTTTGCAGGATTTTCCAGGAAGTAGGGCCAAGTTTTTCCAGAAATTTTCCGGAAACTTAACATAAGAATTTCTGTGGGTCAATCCTGACGGCGTCAAGAATTAATTCTTGACGGCGTCACGTGTAAAAATCTGGAAATTTTACCAGTTTTGTTTTTCTAACGGAGTCTTATGGTTTTTGTGAATTATTAAGTTTTATAATCTCCAGGAAATCTGCAAACTTCATTCCACAAGCATTATATCTTATCTTGTTTTCTAGGATTTAGTAACTTATATAGGATGCCGCCGATTTTACGCGAAGTTGTCTTGTTTGTTTTCTCAGGATTTACAGGTTATGTATGACAAGAAGATGATTATTATTCTGGAAGGGAAGCTTTGATTGTTCATTTTCTTGGAGGAAGATTTAACCTGGCCACCTTATTATCCATACCGAGCAAATCAGGGGAGTATTTGATTTCATTCTTTTTACTTTTTCACTTTTACATTCTTTACTTGAACATTGGGGACAATGTTCATCCTAAGTGTAAGGGGAGGGTAAAATGATGATACCTTACATGTACACTTTCGCTTGAGTTTGTTTTGTTTAATGGTAGATGTGTAATAAAACTATGAGAAATACTTGTTAGTGCAATTTTAGCGCCAAATTTAAATTTTTTTACAACATTTAGGAGTGAAACTTTAGCCATAGCAAGCGTCTCATGGATAGGAGATTGTATGACTAGCACATAACCGTATATTCAGAAAAATTTTCCACCCAAATATGTGAGGTTCGCCTTTAGATTTGATAGGAAAAGCATTTACTATTAGTGCTTATGAGTGTACCGGTAGCATTTAGATTCTAGAACTTGCGTTAGTGATGCATCCCGAGACCGCTAGTGAGACTACATTCGTGTAGTAGGATTTACTACGTGATAAGAGGCATTAGGATCACCCTTGTGTTAAACCCGTATCATAATTACTTGACCATTTAAAGTCATATTACTTGGCTAGTTAAGTCAACTAATTTTTCCCACACCCTTAGCGTTGTACTCAATTTTAGTACACGAAACCCCTAGTACACCCCTCCGAGCCTATCTTTTCGTTTCTAACTTTAAGCATTTTAATTAAAGGAAGAATTTGTTACACCCCACTTAAATGTACAACCAAATCGCCTTAGCCTTCCGTGTATGCGCTCATTTTTAGTGCATTATTGTTATTTGTTAAACCCTAACTTAACTTTCTAATTGATTACATGGTTGCTAAGTCGAGTCATATCCTTGTACATATTGTTTTGGGACGATTGGGACTCATGGGTAAAGTACTTATTTACGGAGTAATGGGGAAGAACATCATTTATTACCCCCATACGTACGTTAATCTTAAAAGTGCTCCAAGTGTTTTAATTTTCTTAATTCGAGTCATTAGATTAGTTGATTGTAAAGTATGTAAAGATTCAAGTGTAAGGGGAATTCTCATTCCCTATGATGTATTATTTTGGATGGTAGGGTAAGAGTGTATGTAAAAAAAAAAAAAAAATAGAAAAAAAAAAAAGAAAAAAAAAGAAAAGAAAAAGAGAAAAAAAAAAAAAAAAAAAAAAACATACGGACTACCATCCCTTTTCATTCTATGTTCATTTTATGTTTTTGTTATTTTTCATTTATTAGCTTAAGTCGAGTCTAGTCTTGGCTTAGCAACGCCATATTGTACATGTAATTAACCAAGATTGTTAACTCGCCACCAGTAAAACTTCCTTTATCCAACAAAACCGTGTATTTCATATCCCTACACCTAACGTTACAACCCTTTCAAAGACCTCTTTGATAGTTTATCCTAGGTGCTTACGCCATGTGGTGGAGGTTTGATCCTTTCCCAAGCCTATGGTAATCTATTTTGCTATGACAGGTAGTGAGAGATATCTTCCGTTTCCACATTGTAATTTACACTTTATTACACCCGAGAGATGTGAGTATCTAAACACTATTTGTGAGGTGCTTGTGTATGACCTCCGTGCTTGTCTATTGGTCTTTAGTGGAACGATTATTTGTTGTAATTACTTTTATATTAGTGTTAAATGACCCCTAACTTGTATTTTGAGTAGAATAAAAGCGCATTTGCTTGAGGACAAACAAATCTCAAGTGTAAGGGTATATGATGAGGCGAAAAATGATCCATTTTTAGGGGGTCATTTAAGCCCGAATTCGAATTTATTTGATCAAATATTGCCCTAAATCGTTCCTTTTGTGATTTTAGGTACTTTGGGAGTGAAATCTGGAAAAGGAAGCAATTCGGACGTTTTTGGAGCATAAAAGTGAAGAAAACGCCAAAGTCTTAATTTTCCTTGCTGGGAACAGTAGGTGACGGCGTCAAGAGTAACTCCCTGACGGTGTCAAGAGCAAAATTCCATGACGATCCAGTACAGATTTGAAGGCGTCACGAAGTTGGGCGTCAAGAGTAAAAGTCATGACGGCCTGGAAAAGATTAATACTTGACGGCGTCAGATGTAGATCAAGGCAGTCCGAGAAGAGTTTTGGCGGCGAGGTGACGGCGTCACAATGTTTGTCTTGACGCCGTCAGACCCCTTTTCGTATATATAGTTTTCTAATTTTTACACATTAAAGAGAGAAGTTTTGGAGAAACCCTAAGTACGATTTTGGTGCGAATTTTACAGGTTTTTCAAGGGTTCCAACCCCTTGATACCTTTCATGTGTAATTGAGATAAGTGTTCTTTTAATTCAATCAATATGTCTCTGTGTTGGTTGTCTATATCTTGTTCTTGTCTTAATTCCAACATGCTAGGCTAGATCTATCTTGCGTTTGCTTG
This sequence comes from Artemisia argyi, assembly GCA_030686995.1. Classification (NCBI taxonomy): domain Eukaryota; kingdom Viridiplantae; phylum Streptophyta; class Magnoliopsida; order Asterales; family Asteraceae; genus Artemisia; species Artemisia argyi. The sequence goes on from CM060693.1 coordinate 107,770,104, forward strand.
GATCTAATGAAACCTAGATGTTAATTATGTGTTGATTACTTGTTTATACTTGTCTTGGATGAATGATTTATATGTTAGGCTTAAGAAAACTGGCAGATCTCCAATTGGTAACATGCTTGAACGTCTTAAGAAACATGAACCGACGCGCACTAGGTCTTTAATGGTTGTATTTAATGCATGAGCCACTGTTTACAATCCCTATAGTTGTGCTGGGCATGGTGTAGGAGGAGATAAGAGCTCATAGAATTGGGGAGTTAAGTGTGCCACCCCATGAATGGTATTAAGGAATACGATTCGTCATCCATGCAATTATAACAAGTAATTAACGTGTAAAAGATGTCTAGGGAGTAGTGAAATCTAAGTAAACACATTTTCTCCACTTATTGCTCACAACCTTAGTATAATTTAGTTTATTTTCATTTTTAGTATTTTATTTTGATTGCATATTTAGTATTGGGTTAGTTGAATAGCAACTAATTCCGCCCAAATCCTTCAAACCCGAGATTTTAACTTGCTTTCTAAAAAATATAAAATACAAAAAGAGTCTTCCCTCACCTTTAGAACTAGTATTTAGGTTTTCTAATCCTAGCGACACTATTCCTAAGGTGAACGATCAATCCCCCGGTACTTGTCACTATACTATACTACAACGATCAGGTACACTGCCTGGTGGGCGTTGTAAGCTTCTCAAGATCCCTTGAGAGGTAAAGCCTGGTGCGATTCCCACGTATCACGACTATAAAATTTATTCTTAACGGTTGAGTTAAAACCGTTCTTTGTTCCTTGGGTTGTGATACCAATTGAGTAGCACCCCAGTGGGATGCATGCTTTCGCTGGACCTGATTTTTGGGGGTGTTACACGGGAAGTCTTCACATGATGGCCACAAAAGCAAAGCCGTGAGCCCTCGGGCAAAGCGGACAATATTGTGGTCTATAAGGCGGGGTGTTACATATGTTGAGGGGTGTTCTATGCAAAGCAGTAACACCCCCAAAATATCGCAGCGGAACGATAGTGTCATTGCGATGCTACTTCAGGGCACAAAGTACAAGATATAGAAAACGACCTCTGAATGAGACGTTTTGAAAAGTTACCATTCGAATAGATAAAAGTCATAGTTTACAAAACAAAGATCCCACAATTATAAATGTTTCCTTTCACAGGTGTACATATCACCAGGCACACATATCTCAGTGGTAGACATTGCTTAAATGGGAATCTAGGGAATGTCACGCTCAGTATGAAGGAACAAAGGATTCTCCCTTAAGTGCTAAAGTCACTGGGAAGTCTAATTTCTAACGGTTTCTCAAGAGTATCCTCAAGAGAACCCCCATCCTCGGGCAAATCATCAAATCTCTACAGCTAAGTAATAACCTTTATTTAACTCTGTCTCGTGTCTCATCAAACAAGAACTGTCACAAGATTAAGTTAAATAATCAGTTATTAAAGAGCTCCATATTTCTGATGACTTGTCTAGATTTTAGGACTTCCCCATCGGTACCACAAAATATCTAATAGCGTAGGTCTAAAAAAAATTACCAGCAAGCGTATGTGTATGAAAAGTGCAAGGCGATAGGGATGAGAGTCTAAATGTATGTAGTTATAGTCTAGGCTCTAAAAACAACCTAGTTCTCTATAACCAAGTCTCTGATACCAATATGTAACACCCCCAAAATATCGCAGCGGAACGATAGTGTCATTGGGATGCTACTTCAGGGCACAAAGTACAAGATATAGAAAACGACCTCTAAATGAGACGTTTTGAAAAGTTACCATTCGAATAGATAAAAGTCATAGTTTACAAAACAAAGATCCCAAAGTAGAATAATACATAAGTTTTTAAAGTGTATCGAATGGTAAATGATAAAAGCGAAAGTCTCCAAAAGCATGCCCTAAGACTCTCAGCTCCACACACCTGCTATCGCCTTACTAACCTGAGATAAACATGCTTAAAAGTGTCAACACAAAGGTTGGTGAGTTCATAGAGTTTGTTTTAAAACAGTTAAGCAATTAGTCATGAGTCTACACTTCATCTCCGAAGACCTTACGTGTATGATGTATCATAGCTAATGGACATCCAACAACTTAATTTGGAGCCACTAGATAGTCTCAATGGTCATCCAACAACTTAATTTAGAGTCACTGGCAGTCTCAATGGTCATCCAAAAACTTAATTTAGAGCCACTGGCAGTCTCAATGGTCACCCAACAACTTAATTTGGGGCCACTGGAAGTATCACAATTTAGTATAATGCAGTTAATTATAACACAATCATGTATGTATGAAATCAAGTATAAGTGTTGTCAAAAACCAATGTAATCAAGTATAGATGTTTTGAGTATATGTACAAGTAAGCAAGTAGTTTAGCATGTATCTCCCTCAAGTAATTTAAAACGAGTAGTAAAAGAGTAAAAGCGGGGCTATGACTCACCTCGAAGTGATAGTACAATGCAATGGAATGATAAGGACAACAAGGACTGAATCAACCGCAACCTATGATGAATGAATATGATCTAATTTAGATCATGAAATGATGTAGAGAATATGCATGCACATGTTAACTATACCACTCATAACTTGAAAATATACTAGTTATAGGCTTATGAAAATACATTCCATACTTGAGAAAAATAATAAGTCTTAACTAGACTTGTGTAAACTTGTCGTAATATATATGTATAGAAAGTTAGTGTTATATACTTCGTCTTGAAAACCTTGAAGTAACATCTAATGGTCGCAAAAATAAGCTCATAAGCATATGTACTTCGTTAGTTATAAATTTCGGCAATTTAGTAGTATTTCTAGAAAATCTAGAATTTAGTACGTAGAAGTAGTATTATTATTATTTTTATTAAAAGCTGCCAATTATAGTAAGTTTTTGTCGATATTGAAACGTGAATATCTTTGTCGTTATAAGTCCATTTTACTTGTTCTTTACATCCACGGTTACGTCTTAGTATGTAGTAATATATTTTGGAAAGCTTGGCTCCTCCGGGTTACGTCTAAAGCCTCTTTTTGTCCGACGAAAAACGTCCAACAGCATGTATTTTCAGAAAATATACTTTTCGTCAATAAACTTGCAAAAATCATAACTTCTTCGTTATAAACTCTTTTTAATCCGTTCTTTCGCCTACGGATTCGTTTTTGAAAGTATTTTCTAAATCTTTGGTTGAAAAGTTCCCCTGAGTTACTGACTTTTCTGTATTTGGCAAAATGGGACAGTAGCTAATATATTGTTTCAAAAATCCATTTTCCATGCTCTAAACTAGTTTCTGACATCACCAAATCTCTTGCAAACACCACAAAGCTAATCTAATCTTACCATACACCTTCTTAGGGTGCCATGGGTTCCTAATCATCACTAATCAAGTTAATTTTACAAGGAAATCAAAATAACCAATTCTAGGGTTGGTAAGTTTAAAAGCTTATCAAAATGAAGTGGTATAACTAACATGAGCATGAAATATAGTATGGAAATCATATGATACTAGTAAATACTTGATGAAATTATGAAAATAAAGTTAGTGACTTACTTTGAATGATTAGGTGATTAGATGATGAAAACTTTGTGATTCTTGAGTTTGTATTACAAAACCCTTAATAGAATGATGAAAGGAACTAGGAATTAGCTTTATCTTGGAAAATAAATGGTGAATTGATGGTGTTCTTATTTGGGTCGTGGGTTTGGATGAGAAAAAGAGGAAAAGAAGCTTTTTGATTCTTAGAAATAAACTTGTAATTGTTTTAAGTGTTAAAAACTAGATATTTATCTAATTTCAATGGCATACTTGTAATTATATGGTCAATATGAAGACTAATGAGGGGGGGGGGGGGGGCTGCACATGTTAGTTAAATGTGTGTGGGAAGCTTGGTAATCTAGTTCACGGAGTCGGTTTTGGTTCCGTTAATCGCTAAACGTTAATAGTTAAGCCGCGAAACGTAAATCTGGGTATCGTAAAAATATGAAATATGAAAAAATGACTAAACTTGTCAAAATACTCCATAATAAAATATAAAATGAATGGTAAGTTCCATCGGGTTGCTTAAACGCAGTTAAAACTGGAAACGCGGGTTAACGTTTAATTAAAAGAAATAAACGTTAAACGTACTAAAAATAATAATATGAATATTCTACGAGTGGTATAGTATGCACATGCTATTATGATGATATGTAGACTATTTCTAGTCCGTATGAAGTGTTCCTAATGATAATGTATGAATTCGCACCTGAACCAATACGGTTACGCGAATTTAAGTACTCGTAAACTAAATTTACGATGAAATGAGTAATGCAAGTGAATAGTAAAAACTTTTCCGGCAATAAATAGTGTTCAGTGAATAGTAAAATTTTTGAATGCTTCTCAGAATATCAAATTGACCTCGAAAATGATGAATAGTAAAATGATGAATAGTGTTTTGATGAATAGTGATTTTGAAATCTTTGAGAAATGACCAGAATTTTACGAGTTGTGACAGTCTCCCACCCTAAAAGGAACTTTGTCCCGAAGTTCAGCTCATTTGTTCCACATATGTGCCTAGTGGTCTGATTCGACAATGCAAAAGGTCTATTGAAAGATTGGCTCGATTTTTGGAATTGCTTACACTAATCAAATCAACTACTATCAATATAACTAAAGTTGATGATGCTAGGTCTCAGATTAGTCGATGTTGTGTATAAGTCCTATACTAAGACTTAAGTGTTACGAAAATAAGATAGTTGTTCAAGAGAATGTACCCGTTATGCTATCGCGGACATGTTGGGTGATAGGATTTCCTAAGAAGTAAGCTCTGCCAAGTGCGGGTGGAATCTCATTGGCCTCATCTTGTGGCCCTTCAATTGCTGCTGCTAAGTTTGGATGGTTGCCTCCTTGGTTAAGATTCATTTTCAACCTAAGACAGTTGTTCCGAAAGTGATCCGGGCTGTTACACTCATAGCATGTCCTTTGGTTGTTCGTCATATTGCCCACATTTACTGGTTCTCTACACTGGTTTGTCAAATGACTAGACTGTCTGTAATTTGCACACATACGGCAGGGCGCGGTCTTTTGGTGATGAAAATTACATTTCGTACATTTAGGATGCGGGCTTAAATACTCTTTCTGACCATAACTAGTCGCCGCAAAGGTCCTTGCCCTTTTGTTGTCAGCTATTGTGCCCATTTGCTTGTTCGACTCGCTTGTTCCCTTCCTTTTATCACTGTTCCTCAAGCTTCCATTTCTAACCATCTCATCTGTCAGAGTCCCTGCTCTCAATATTGCACTCTGAATTGTAGAAGGCTCAGTTGTTTTTACAGTCCCACGAATTTCTGGGACAAGGCCATATATGTACCTCTCGATCCTCTTGGACTCAGGGGTAACTAGATGTGGAACTAGTCTGGCTAATTCATGGAATCGATCTGTGTAGGCTGCATGACCAGCCCCTATCATAGAGTGATGATAAAGTTCATCCTCCAGCTTCTGCATCTCGTTGTCCGGGCAGTATTCCTCCTTCAGTAATGCCTTAAAATCATCCCATGTCATACCTACAGCTGCCTCTCTACCCCTATCTTGAATCTGCGTATTCCACCATGTCAATGCCTTTCCTGACAGCAAGCATGCGGAATACTTCACCATTTGATGCGTCACACAGTTACTAATGTCGATCACCGACTCCATCTTTTCAACCCATCGAGTATACACCAACGCGCCTCCTACACCATTGAAATCAATTGGCTTGCATGACGTAAATTCCTTATACGTACATCCAAACCTATTGTTGTTGTTGTTGTTGCCATTACCATTCTGGCCTATACCATTGGTGTTGTTAATTCCGCTTTCGTGGTTTGCCAAGTTATTCATATGATCGCCAACTTGAGTGACAATAGTTGGGAGAAAGTTTTGAAGTTGTCGAGCGATGATGGCTTCAAAATCAGTATTTCCACCGTCGTTGTTATCATTGTTTTCAACGCCGTGACCACCTCCTCTACCTCCACGTCCACCAGTTCTTCCACCATCGTTACTAGGGTTACTAGTGTCATGAGCAGCTCCTCTACCTCCACGTCCACCAGTCCTTCCACCCCTTGGTGTTGCGCCTCCTCGACCAGAGCTACGAGTCACTCTCCTTGGTGCCATGATTTCCTGAGAGGAAGGACATTTAGTGAACGTCAGAGATGAGGGAAAACCGTTGATTATCCAAAATCAATACTTAACATCCTCATACATAATACCATGCCACCAGTTGTTTCCTAAGTTGTGCCAACACCGATCTACATAAGCATAGTCATATGTCCACGTGGGTCGTGAAGCACTTATAATTATGTTGGCCACCACAATTATAAATGTTTCCTTTCACAGGTGTACATATCACCAGGCACACATATCTCAGTGGTAGACGTTGCTTAAATGGGAATCTAGGGAATGTCACGCTCAGTACGAAGGAACAAAGGATTCTCCCTTAAGTGCTAAAGTCACTGGGAAGTCTAATTTCTAACGGTTTCTCAAGAGTATCCTCAAGAGAACCCCCATCCTTGGGCAAATCATCAAATCTCTACAGCTAAGTAATAACCTTTATTTAACTCAGTCTCATGTCTCATCAAACAAGAACTGTCACAAGATTAAGTTAAATAATCAGTTATTACCGAGCTCCATATTTCTAATGACTTGTCTAGATTTTGGGACTTCCCCATCGGTACCACAAAATATCTAATAGCGTAGGTCTAAAAAAAAATTACCAGCAAGCGTATGTGTATGAAAAGTGCAAGGCGATAGGGAGGAGAGTCTAAATGTATGTAGTTATAGTCTAGGCTCTAAAAACAACCTAGTTCTCTATAACCAAGTCTCTGATACCAATCTGTAACACCCCCAAAATATCGCAGCGGAACGATAGTGTCATTGGGATGCTACTTCAGGGCACAAAGTACAAGATATAGAAAACGACCTCTAAATGAGACGTTTTGAAAAGTTACCATTCGAATAGATAAAAGTCATAGTTTACAAAACAAAGATCCCAAAGTAGAATAATACATAAGTTTTTAAAGTGTATCGAATGGTAAATGATAAAAGCGAAAGTCTCCAAAAGCATGCCCTAAGACTCTCAGCTCCACACACATGCTATCGCCTTACTAACCTGAGATAAACATGCTTAAAAGTGTCAACACAAAGGTTGGTGAGTTCATAGAGTTTGTTTTAAAACAGTTAAGCAATTAGTCATGAGTCTACACTTCATCTCCGAAGACCTCACGTGTATGATGTATCATAGCTAATGGACATCCAACAACTTAATTTGGAGCCACTAGATAGTCTCAATGGTCATCCAACAACTTAATTTAGAGCCACTGGCAGTCTCAATGGTCATCCAACAACTTAATTTAGAGCCACTGGCAGTCTCAATGGTCACCCAACAACTTAATTTGGGGCCACTGGAAGTATCACAATTTAGTATAATGCAGTTAATTATAACACAATCATGTATGTATGAAATCAAGTATAAGTGTTGTCAAAAACCAATGTAATCAAGTATAGATGTTTTGAGTATATGTACAAGTAAGCAAGTAGTTTAGCATGTATCTCCCCCAAGTAATTTAAAACGAGTAGTAAAAGAGTAAAAGCGGGGCTATGACTCACCTCGAAGTGATAGTACAATGCAATGGAATGATAAGGACAACAAGGACTGAATCAACCGCAACCTATGATGAATGAATATGATCTAATTTAGATCATGAAATGATGTAGAGAATATGCATGCACATGTTAACTATACCACTCATAACTTGAAAATATACTAGTTATAGGCTTATGAAAATACATTCCATACTTGAGAAAAATAATAAGTCTTAACTAGACTTGTGTAAACTTGTCGTAATATATATGTATAGAAAGTTAGTGTTATATACTTCGTCTTGAAAACCTTGAAGTAACATCTAATGGTCGCAAAAATAAGCTCATAAACATAAGTACTTTGTTAGTTATAAATTTCGGCAATTTAGTAGTATTTCTAGAAAATCTAGAATTTAGTACGTAGAAGTAGTATTATTATTATTATTTCTATTAAAAGCTGCCAATTATAGTGAGTTTTTGTCGATATTGAAACGTGAATATCTATGTCGTTATAAGTCCGTTTTACTTGTTCTTTATATCCATGGTTACGTCTTAGTATGTAGTAATATATTTTGGAAAGCTTGGCTCCTCCGGGTTACGTCTAAAGCCTCTTTTTGTCCGATGAAAAACGTCCAACAGCATGTATTTTCAGAAAATATACTTTTCGTCAATAAACTTGCAAAAATCATAACTTCTTCGTTATAAACTCTTTTTAATCTGTTCTTTCGCCTACGGATTCGTTTTTGAAAAACCCGGTTTGAGACCTATGTTAGGTCCAAAGATCTTGATTTGTCAGAAATCATCCAAAATGGCAACTTTGAGTTCATGGTGGAAGACGCAGAAACAAAGTTGTTCGTGAAAAAGCCACATTTGGATCTTAATGAAGATGAGAGGAGAAAGCTTGGTAAGAATGATGAAGCCAAGATGTTGATCTATAATGCTCTACCTCGAAGGGAGTTCGAGAGGGTTCATGTTTGCAAGACCGCCAAGGAAATTTTGCACTCTCTCATCATCACTCATCAAGGCAACTCTCAAGTGAAAGATTGCAAGATCGACTTACTCATACAACAATATGAGAAGTTTATTGTCTCGGATGAAGAAACCATTGATAGTGGTTACACAAGGTTCAATGCTATTATCACTAGCCTCACGGCTCTAGATCCTAGCTTCTATAACAAGAACCATGTGAGGAAGTTTCTTCGAGCACTTACAATAAAGTGGAGGCCAAAGGTGACGACCATAGAAGAAGCCAAGAATTTGGCGGAATTACCTCTTGACGAGCTCATTGGGAATCTCAAAGTCTATGAGATGATTCTTGAGAACGACAAGGCAAGTACCAAAGACAAGAAGGAGAAGGTTAAGTCTTTGGCTCTTAAAGCTAAGGTCACTAGTACTCAAGTTAGTGATGATAGTGATAGACAAGATGATAGCAATGAAGAAGATGATATGAACAACGAAGAATACAATCTCATGGCTAAGAACTTTCGGAGGTTCTTTAGGAAAGCTGGTAACTTTGGTAGAAGAAATCGGTTTGGAAACCGAGATAATGGTGGAAGGAACAACTTTGGGGGAAACCGAAGTAGTGACAACAAGGTTGGTGAAAGCTCAAGACACACCCAAAGATGTTACAATTGCGGAGAGAAGGGTCACTTCATCAATGAATGCCCTAAGCCTAGAGTGAACAAGGCATTCGTTGGAGGTGCGTGGAGTGATAGTGAAGATGAAGACCAACCAACAAATGACGCTACGTGTCTTATGGCTCAAGAAAAATTTGAGGTATCTCTAAACTCTTCTTCTTCTAATAACCTAGATATTATCAATTTACAAAAGGAGAATGAGGAACTAGTTAAGTTTAATAATAATTTTAGAAAAACTGTTGATATAAATAATTGACTGAAAACATTATTCATATCTTCCGATATCTCTATGTTTTGATAATCACAAAACTTAAACTAATCAAACCAAAGATCATGACGTAAACACGTATTTAGTAATAAATAATCACTTTCACCAACAAATCACTTAAGGTATGAATAAACAAAGTGTTTAGTGCAATGTATGATCAAAGGGGTAGTTAATTAATTAACACAAAGTTTATTTAATCATATAAACATATTATATATTTTTGAAAAACACTTTTGGTAATAAAGAAAAATGTTTTAATCATACTAAATATATGATTTCAAATATTTAACCAAAATCAGTTAGTTTTTCACCAAATAAACTTTCCCCACTAAAAGACAAGTTTTCTGGCCGTTACAGATGGGCGGCCCCCTTAATTATAAGGGGCGGTCCCCTTAATTTTAAGGGGGCCGGCCATGAATTAAGGGGACCGGCCACGCTCCTCTGTCAGATTCTTTTGTCTATAAATACCACCTTAAACCTGGATTTTTTCCTCACCTTTTTGCACAAAAACTTTCTGTTCTAGATCTCCATTTCAATCCTAAAAATCCTTTGATCATTTCATAAGCCTTTGTTTCCAAGTGATCCAAAGCCTCATTCTTTCAAGTGCAAAGAGAAGAATACTTCTATTAGAAGTATTACAACTTAGTATCATCTTGCTATCTAAGTTGTTTGTTTACATTTTCTTGTATATCTTTCATACTTTGGTGAATAAGGTGTATGTATTAGTTAACTAGATTTAGTTGAAGAATCTAGAATTGTTGTAAGTGTGAAGTGTAACTTGAAGTGAAGAAGAAGGGTTAGATAGTAGTGGTGATAGGAGATTGTAGCAATAGGATCTTGTAGTGAAGAAATTAAGGATATCTAGTGGAGAAGACTAGAAGACATTTGTAGATTGAAGTTGTGAAGACATTAGTGGCTTGAAGGTGTCAAGACATTAGTGCATTGAAGTTGTGAAGACATTAGTGGCTTGAAGGTGTCAAGACACTAGTGCATTGAAGTTGTAAAGATATTAGTGACTTGAAGGTGTCAAGACATTAGTACTTTGAAGGTGTGAAGAGAATAGAAGATTGGTGTGTAGAAGATTGGTGTGAAGAAAATAGTTGATTGATGTGTAGATTGGTGTGAAGATTGGTGTGTAGATTGGTGTGTAGATTGGTGTGAAGATTGGTGTGTAAATTGGTGTGTATATTGGTGTGTACGGTTTTCTCCGCCATAAAGGAGGTTTTTGATCTAGTGAAGAAAACTCTCGAGTAGGTGACTCGGGGAGTGGAGTAGGGCAAGGAAGGTGTCCTTGTAGCCGAACCACTATAAATCCTTTGTGTCTCGGTTTGATCTTTCCATCTCTCACTCTTTGATTTATTACTTACTTGCATTTCACACATAGTCATAATTGATAGTATTGTGCATATGTTGATTTCACATAAAGATCAAACTAAAATTCATTCATAAAACTAATCTTACAAAAACCAACCTAGTACATATAATTATATCTATACACTACTACACATATATATGCTTACATAAAAAATATGAAATTGTATATTCTTTCCAAACATTATACATAAGCATTGTATATATAAAACCTTTAATAAATCTTGTATTTATACTTTTGTAGTTAAGTGTTTTGAAATTGTACATTATACATAAGTAGTATTTATACAAAATCATAAATTAACTAGTATATATATTTATGTATTAAAGTGATTTGAAAGTTTTATCTTAGAAACTATCTTTTATAAAATAAGCAAAACGAAAAAGACGTAAAACTATTCAACCCCCCCTTCTAGTTTTCCACAAAAACTTTTGAAAAAGTCATTGAAGAAAAACGTCTTCTTGAACAAGAACGCATTAAGTCTAATGAAAGATTTTATGAACTTGAAAAAGAAATAAAGACACTAAGGAATTGCAAAGAGGTGGTTGAACCATGTAAAAGATGTGAGAAACTCACACTTGAGGTTGTCTCTTTGAATGACAAAGTTTCTAAACTTCAAAAGGAGTCGTTAAGCTTTTCAAAATATAAAAAGAGCACAAATGATTTAGAAGAAATAATAAGTCGTCAAAAGGTGTCTCAAGATAAGGGAGGTCTTGGATTTTTTAAACAAGGAACAACCACTCCCATAAGCCTAACAAAACCAATAACATTTGTAAAGGCTAAAGAAAACGAGGCCCCAAAAATCCCCGAGGTTGACGCGTCAACGCGCCAGGCCTTTGAGGAAAATTGGATCTTCATCAAACAATGTCATTAAACCAATTACTCCTCAAGCTCCTCTTGTAAGTACTCGAGGTAATCAAGCTCCCATTGCAAGAAGAGAAAACCCAACACAATTTTCTAACTCAAGCTCTCGCAATGGACTTGGATACTCACAACCTCGAGTAAATTATAGACCACTTTTGCCTACACTCAATATGAGATCTTCTACCTCATACAACCAAAGACCATCTTTTCAAAATAACCAAAGAAGAAATTTCTCTAACTATGGTCAAAAGTCTTCTCAATACCAATATAACAATTACCAAAGGAGAGACAACTCCTATCCAAACCAAAACTTCTTTAAACCTCAAGGATATCATAATTGTAGACCAAGTTATCAAATTCAAAATGACTATCAAAACAATCCTTGGTCCGCTTTCTCTAAATTTAGTATTGAGAAATTATGTGTCTTGCTTCAAGACCCAAGAATTTTTAAGTTGGGCACTTTAAATGCTAACCAAAATGGACCCAAGAAACAATGGGTACCAAAAGCATGAGTTATACTTTTGTTGTAGGTTTGTCTCAAAAGTGATCTACAACCGGATGAGTGGGTAGTGGATAGTGGTTGCAGTAAACACATGACCGGGAATAGAAGATTGTTCACATCATACACGGCGTATAATGGCAATCAAGTCATTTTTGGAAGCAAGCTTAACGGCAAAATTGTTGGCAAAGGTAATGTCCTTCATGACTCCATAGAAATCTGCAATGTTGAGCATGTTAGGGGTCTAAGTTTCAATTTGATTAGTGTGAGTCAATTAAGTGATGATGATTGTGAGGTTAAATTTACTAAGGTAGATTGCACTATTAGTAAAAATGGTGTTGTGTTAGCAAAATGTCATAGGAGAAATAACTTATATACATGCAAGTTGGGTGATAACTCTAAGCAACACATATGTCTTACATCCATGGTGGACAACTCAACGCTTTGGCATAGGAGGTTAGGTCACGCCAATATGAGGTTAGTCCAAAACCTAGCTTCTAACGAGCTAGTACGGAATTTACCAAAGTTGAGCTTTGAAAGGAATTATTGTGGCACATGTCTAGGGAGTCAAGGACAAACCAACAATAGGAATAAAAAGGAAGTGACAACTAATAGGGTTTTAGAGCTGATTCATTTGGATTTGTATGGTCCATCTCCGATCCAAAGTTATTGAGGAAACTTCTACACTTTAATGATTGTAGATGATTATTCAAATTACACTTGGATTTTATTCTTAGAAAATAAGGATGGAGTCTTGAATAAATTCAACATTAGAAAGAAACTTGAAAACCTACTTGATTGTTCAATTGTCTTAATTAAAACAAATCATAGTAGTGAATTTGATAAAATGCAATTTGGAACCTTTTGTGAACAACATGGAATATCTTATAACTTATCGGGCCCGTTCACTTCTCAATCGCTTGAGATTGTTGAAAGAACACATCGTAAGTTAAGAAAGATGAGTCGTGCAATGCTTGACGAGCAATCCATCCCACAAAAGTTTTGGTGTCATGCCCTAGATACCGCATGTTATATCTTTAATAGAGTTCATATAAGAAAGGTCATTAATAAAACTCCATCTGAAATACTTAGAAATAGGAAGCCTTCCTTAGAGTATTTTAGAGTATTTGGTTGCAAAGTATTTATACTTAACACCAAAGAATATCTCACCAAATTCGACCCAAAGACGTATGAAGGTGTGTTCCTAGGATACTCTCAAACTAGTAAAGCATACATAGTGCTTAACAAGGAAACAATGAGGATTGAGGAATCTCTCAATGTGACCTTTGATGAGAACATGCCCGAGCCTAAATCATCTCCTTCGGAAGAAGATGATGTGATCAATGAACCTATAGTTCAAGATCAAGAAAGGTCGCCGACATTACAAGTTGATGTTTCGGATGAAGGCAATCCTAAGGAAGTGAGAGAAGCGAGGGGTCATCCTATACAACAAGTCATTGGTGACTTGAATAAAAGGACACTTAGGTCACAAAACAAACAAGTCTAAGTTTTGGCATGACATTTTTCAAAAATCCAATTTGTTTTTGGGATAGGTTTGGATGTTCATGGATAACATGCATCTTAGGAGAACAATCTTTAGGTGCTATTAGAGCTTATGTGTTTACATGATTAAGGCTTATATAGAGGCATGGATGGAAGACCAAATAAATGTCTTCCAAGAGGAAAGATATGTATCAACTCATTATTCAAACAATGATTGATAATATCCAAGATTCTACATGTCTATACTATGTGTTTGAACAAGAAAACTTGTATCTAATTCTACTTGTTCACCTTATGTGATAAACTACATGTTGCATGCTTAAATTAAATTGAATAATGATATCTCCTAATAATTAATTGCTTGAAGTTTCATGCATAAGTTTGATGCATGCATGATAAATTATGTGAACTATCATCTTATCTCTACCTACTACAACAAATAAAACTCATCTCTTTCTTTTATTCCTTACACTATCACATGCTTAATAACATTTTGGTACATGATTTAGATGGCTTGACCATCTCTTCAAGCACCTTAGTAGTTGAACTCATCATAAACATGAAGAACTAGTCTCTTTACTCATACCTACCACCCTTCTTCCATCCTATATAAATCACATTATTACTTGCATCTTCACACACTTCATCTTCTTCCTTCAAAACTTAAATCACTTAGAAAAATCTCCTCACTAAAATGAGTAATGCTTCAAACAATGACTACAAGGGTAAGTCCATTGTGGTAGATAATGAACCTAATGATGAATGGGAAAATCAATCATGTACTGATAATGAAATACTTAGGAATTATGTGATGAAATGTTTGTGGAGTGATCCCATATGGTACAAAATGGGGTACCCTCTCCCTCCCAAACTTGATGCTTCAACTCATAACCATGCACGAAGGTGTAAATGTTGTGAGAAAACAATCAAGATTGAGAATGATGTTAAGGATCTTCAAGAGGAGTTGAGGGAGTTGCATCTTGTCTACAAGAACAATTTCATGATGTTAACAAATGTTGTGAAAGGTCTTGCAAAAGTTGCGGCTCAAAAGCGCAAGAAATAAGTGCGCTTGGGCAACTTTTGTTGTAGGTCATGTGTGATATGGTTAGTCACAATATAACATTATGCTAGAATAATGTGTTGAAGAATGTATTTCTAGCTTGTATTAGGAATTGTCTTTGTTGTATGCTTTATGCTCTTCTATGTGATATAAAGTGGATTATGGGTTATATGAGAAATTCATGTTTAGTTCAACTCTATCTTTATAGTGCTCAACATTTGGATAGTGGAGTCATCTTGGACACTAATATATGTTGTTATGTTGTGAACTAACCCATGTTGCAAGTTTCCAAATGGTAACCTAACCCATTCTTGGAACTTTCACATGTGAGGATTTCACGTTTGTTGCATGTTGTGATTTCTATGTGTAGCTAGGCCACCGCAAAGGTGAGGCTCTTGACCCATGGATCCCCGCCTTGAAACAAGGGGGAGCAACGATCTAGGGGAGCTATGTTTAAGGGGGAGCACATTCGGGTGCACGTACAAACTAGCTCATTTATCCCACAGGCCTAAGTTCGAAACCTGGCTTGATTGGTAGTCCTGCCTTTTTTATTCGACAAAAGGGGGAGAAAGAAAGCAAGAGCGTGAAGACCATTCAAGAATTGTTAAAGGCTTCACCAAATTACAAGGCAAAGGTCAAGACGCAAGCTACACCAAAGGCGCGCTTTGTCTTCGCTAAGTTTTGTAAATTTATTTGCTTTCGATTTTTATTTGTCATCATCAAAAAGGGGGAGATTGTTGATGCAACATGAGCAAGATCTCTTCATGTTTTAATGATGACAAATAAACCATCGAAACACATAAAATAACAAACGTTAGCTTAAAATCGTCGGAGCCCATATCTACTCCTGGCGCGCTGCCCGCGCGTCAACGCGCGGGTGACGCACCAGGACACTCTATGGTTCCGGGCGAATTTTGAAAGTCGGCTTTCCCTTACCCGACAAATGTGGATCTTTCAATACAGGTATGAATATGTTATGTGCTTAATTGAGAACACTCGAAATGAGTTTTGAGACTTGAGAGATCCTACTTTTAAACACCCGTTCACGGGAAAACACCAACTCATGTTTTCTAACTATCGCCTCTAGCCAAGGCTTTTCTAAACTTAGGGAGCTTATATATTTCACGTGACATCGTGTTAAAGCATCCATATGCCCATATCCCGTGCTTACGTCTTCTCTAATTACGTAACGGGTTTACTCCCTTATTGGTCAAACTAAGTCAAAGGTCACTTTGCGTAAACACATCCTTTCCCACTTGGGTTATGCTTTACAATCAAGGCAAAACACTTAACTTGTTTGAACCAAGGTATTAGTTGAGAACGTCGAGTCATGGAAAGTCACGAGATATGAATCTATGGATTCTCGACGTTGTGTTAATTGAACTTATAAGTAACCTATGAATTTCTCAACTTATAATCTTAATTGTCTAAACACTTTCTTCTTAATGACAATCAGATTATGTCTTAATCTTCTCTTAATCTCATTCTTACAAAATACAAATACCACCATATCCAATCATATCCAAATCATATATTCTCTTACACAATCTCTTACACTCTTACATATTCCCTTACACACTTTACATCTCAACCATCCATTCCCTTACAACACATCTCAACCTTCTATTTCATCACATGGGATTTAATTTGAATTTCAAATGTGGCTCCATTGATCATAACCAATTAATTCAAACTAAACACATCTCAACCATCCATCTAATCTCTTCTCTATACCATCACATATGTTTAATCCAAGCCATCTATTTCAAACCAAAACCATCTCAACCATTGATTCACCTTTCCCCCCCAAGCAAAGTATATTCCTTTGGAATATCCCTTCTTAATCTAAACATAAGGCTCCTTTGATCGTAGCCATCTATTTAAAATAAACACATCTCAACCCTCCATTTTCCCCACATGCCAAATTATTTGAAAACCAAAGGAGGCTCCTTTGATCCTAGCCATCCAATTCAAACCATCTCATCTCAACCCTCCATCTCATTCTTCCCCCCAAGCAATGGAATATACCTTGGCATATTCTTTCTCTCTTTTCTATGCCATGTGAAAAATAACACTTCTACCCCTTCCAAATTACCCTATCTACAGTTTATACCCTTGGCATATTCTTTCTCTCTTTTCTATGCCATGGACTTTTTGTAACCCGCCTCTTCTGTAAGGACTTTGTGATGAATTGTACAAGAAATTGTCCCCGTTGGATCTTTTAGTGTCACTATAAGCTCACCCAGCACATTAAGCGTACAAGAATTGATTACAACAAGTTCAAGTTTACCTTTTACGCAGTTCTTTTTTATATCGCCAAGACAACCAGTTACGATGACACCTTTATCATTAAGCAGCTTATGAATCACGCTCAGAAATGGCCCACAAGTAAAATGTTCATCCTCAGTGACATCCTCATTTATTTTCCTTACATATTCTTGTGTTGGTACTAGACAATATTCGGGGCCACCTTCCCTAATGGCTGTATTTTTGCGAATAATAGCCGCTTGAAGAATACCAGCAGGACCGGGTATTATCCTAGCCGGATTGTTTGAAGAGGTTGAAGAACCCCCAACATTATGTTGGGTGGCGTATGTTGTGTCCTTGTTTGTGTTGGGTGGAACGAATTGCGAATTGTGGTATCGTTTCATGTATCCGGTATTCTTTTGTTGGGACATTGTGTGAATTTTACAATTTTTGTAGAGAGTAGAAACGTAAATAATTTGGATATGTGTTTAGAGAAATAGAACTACGAACGAGTATTTATATGTAAATTTTAATGGAGATGTCAAATCCATGTCGGTATACAGAAAATATCCTTGTCAGATTTGGCATAAATTATTACACGTACACATTATTGGCATGGTCTTGTCAAATCAATATGTCAAATCTTTGTCATATTTCGTGTAATTAATTACACTTACACGTGGTTGTCATAGACTTGTCAACTCAATGTCATTATATAGATGAAATATCTATTATAGTTGTAGTATAATAAAAATGCCAAATTCATTTATGCACACATACATAAAACGTAGAACATTTAACATAAAGAAATAGCGTTACAAGTCATGAAATAAAAAACTAGTACATTTGTAGAAACTTGAAAGAAATACATTGCTAATGTTAAAGACACAAACTAAAGCATATAGGTACTATTTGGTTGATTAAGCAGGATTAGTGATTCTTTGTATGGGCCAATGAAAACTGAACCACCATTTGCTTCAATACCCATGTCTTGAAACACTTGAAATGTTTGCTCGTACACTTGTAGTGAGTTCGCTACCTGTTGGTTTCTATTAGATTCAACAATTGGTTCCTCATCTTTGGTAAATCCAACTAATTTCACCACATGCTCAATTGGAAATGGGATGGTGAATAGCACTGTACACGATGATACAATACCACCATCAAATTCTAACACCCATGCATACATAATCTCCTCTGCAAGGAAACTTCCCAACATTACGAGAGAGTTTCGTAGCTGTGATATATGGAATGGAGGCGGAACCATTAGTCTTATCTCTTCAGGTATGTCTAGTACCTGAAATTGGTGGCTAACCAAATCAAAGGAAACAATAATGTATCGTTTGTACGAATTACCATCGTTGTAAACAAATTTTTCAGAACCAACCCAGAAAATTTTACCACCCACTACTGCTTGACCAGACCGTT
Organism: Artemisia argyi; assembly: GCA_030686995.1. Classification (NCBI taxonomy): domain Eukaryota; kingdom Viridiplantae; phylum Streptophyta; class Magnoliopsida; order Asterales; family Asteraceae; genus Artemisia; species Artemisia argyi. The sequence goes on from CM060693.1 coordinate 107,788,554, forward strand.
TAATTCTAATTGTTTCACAGGGCAAATGGTCATTTTCTAGATTGTTCCAACGTCTCGTACTCAATGTATAGACAGACACATACCATGGTCCTTGAACGTAATATGGGTAATTAATCTTTAAAAATGTTGGGTCTAAAGTGTCCGAACGGACACCAAAACCAATGACAAATTTTGGTGAATCAGGCTGATTCAAGAAACTAGGGACGAATATTCCTACAGATCTTTTTATTGATGGGTTCCAAAGAACAACCATCATATTTGAGCCATATGAAAAGCACCAGACACCTTCAGAAGTAGCAATTGGCTTAAGAGTTTGAAGTTGAAGAGGGTTTGTATCCAGATGTGTGAAAGCTAACTTTTCATTAACAGAAACATGAAACCTACATTACCTTGCATATATGTTAAATTAAAACAACAGATATCTGTCTCACGAAAACCGTAACTACGGATGAAGTTTGAAAAGTCTATGGAAGACCTCCAGCTCTTTGATACACTACGAAACTGTAGTAAAGACTTAACTGGAAGTTTATTCATGATATCAACTTGAAGGTCGAATGGTATGTTGTCCGACATTCTTTGAATATGGAAAGGAAAATATTACTGAATGATTTTTAGTGAGTAATTTAGGAATAGATTGAGTGTAATTAGCTTCACAAATTTGGACTTAAATAGAGGAAGAGTGTGTCAACTCGATGTCATATCTCGCGTAAAATATTACATGTAAACATAATTGTCATGGAGTAGTCAAATCATTGTCATATAGTTGTCAAATCTGTGTAATATTTCACGTAATTAATTCCACGTACACGCAACTGTCATGGAGTAGTCAAATCATTGTCATAGAATTGTCAAGTCTGTGTCATATTCCGTGTAAAAAATTACACATACATGCAATTGTCATGTACTTTTGTTACAGCATTGTATGTATATATTAAGTGTTTAGGGTTTAGATTTACAAAAACTTCTATCACACATAAATTCATATATACATAACAATGAGTTCAGATTTACAAGAATTCAAATGTATTTTACATTTTGATAATACCGAGCGAGGTGTGATTATGTATACTAATATCACGTACTCATGGTTAGTTGACTTTGTGCGTTCTAAATTCAAGTTGGATCCCACTGACGACGACGAGGTAACTTTTATTACCGACTATGCTTATTTGAATCCAGAAATGCCACATCTGTATGTGGTTAAAGCGAAATAATGTGAAGAAACTACATTTTTTAGGTCAACCCAAGAAAACCCAACGTTATACAATTTTTTTGAAACAACTCCTAACCAAACATCGGGTCTTCTGCTTATGAAGACAACTCATCTTATTTCAATAATAAAAACCATAATAAGTCTTTTTTTAATGATGACCCATCTCAAAATTTTGAATCAAATGATTATGAAATTATTGAGTTTGGTTATAAAGATGAGGCCAACTTCAAAAAATCGGGATCATCATTTGCTTTCGGGTCTGATCATGATGTAGAAGATGAAGAAAATGATGGTTTTGTTGGAATAAGTGTGAACCCAAAACCAATCCACCATAAATGGAAGAATATTTTTTTCACTCATGCCTGGCGTTCCAGAACCCCACTTTACCAGTCCAAACCAATAATTTCAAACCAAAATAATAGTGATTCTGTTTTTTACGTTGGAAGGTTTTTTGACACAAAAGAAGAAATAGACAAAGCAGTTAGGTTGAAATGTTTAGAAGAAGGTTGCCAGTTTTTAGTAGGAAAGTCGGAACCATACAGGTTTTTATTGTAAATGCTATCATTATAAACAATGGGAATGGAAAATTAACTCTAGACGCGTGCAAGGTACAAATGTGTTTGAAGTTACAGGTATGAATGATATTCACACGTGTGAAAAAACTCAAACATATCCTAACCATCGAAATGCAAATAAAAAAGTTATTGGTCACATTTTTACTGAAAAGTTAAAAGATGCTAGACGAGATTTAAAACCAAAAGATATGCAAAGAGTTATGTTGGCGCAATATAAAATAAGTATATCTTACCAACAGGCATGGAGAGGAAAGGATTATGGGTTGCAAATGGTAAGGGGTTCACCGATAGAATCGTTTGAAATGTTACCGTATTATTGTCACAACCTTGAAAAAAAAACCCAGGCGCTATCACATGTATCAAGACAAACGAAGGAGTTTTCGAGATGTTATTCGTTGCCATTGGTTTTTTTAAATCATATAATTGTTATACTTTATTGTAAGTTTACTTATTATAACGTGTTTACAATTTTATTTTTCAGATTCAAACTTTCGTGCAACATCTTCAACCACTACTTATAGTCGACGGGGCACATTTGAAGGGTGTATATAAAGGTACAAACTTGTTAGTTGTAGGCATAGATGGAAACAACCAAATTGTGCCCATTACCTACGGTAGATGCAGATGGGAGACTGGTGATTGTTGGTCATGGTGGTTCAGTCCTTAAAGAATGCATAGGCGATAGACAAGATTTGGTTATCATATCTGATAGGCATCCTGCTATTGCGTTAGCTGTATGGAATGAATACCCATTGGCGTTTCATGGTATTTGCTGTCGTCATCTAATGATGAACCTTTCTTTGAAAGGCGCTATTTTGGAAGATATGCAAAGCGTATACACCTGAAGAATTTGATAGTAAGATGCTAATACTGCTTGCTATTCAGCCTCAGGCGTACCACAAGCTACTACAAGCGGGTGTGCAAAGATGGTCCAGAGCATATTGCCCACGCACTCGCTACAATTATTGTACATCTAACAGCGTTGAGTCTGTTAATTCTTGTACTGTAAAATCAAGGAAGATGCCTATCACAATGTTGACCGAGGAATATCGAAAAATGGTGCAAGATTGGTATTTTAAACGGCGAGAAATTGTTGGTATTTATCTTCAAACAGAAAATATATATATTTTTAATGATTTTGTCTAATATAAAGTCACTGTTTTATGTCTATGTGTTTATGCAGCAAAAATGAAGTATGAAATAATAGATTGGGCTGCCCATAAAGTGGAAAAGAGAAAAAATCAAAAGCGCAACTTGGAATGTATACGGGGTTAACCAAGATCGGTTCCAGGTTTTTGATGAGCGATACAATCGTGAAGTGAACTTAGCGACTATGACATGTCACTGCCACAAATGGCAGCTTTCCGGGATACCTTGTGGTCACGTTATTGTTGTTTGTAGGTTTTTGCAAATAGATTGTGTGCAATTCGTACAAGATTGGTTTAAAAAACCAAAATACCAAGCGACATATGCAGAGTCGGTTAATTTTGTTGGAGAGTTTCACGAATGGGAGTATCCAACGCATATACAACCCATCACTCCTCCACGAATGGACAACCCACAACCTGGATGCCCCAAAAATCCTGACCGTATACGATCTCAGGGTAAGGAACCACGAGTAAGACATTGTAGTAGGTGCGGTGAAACGGGACACCAACGTGGGCAATGCAACCAACCATTCGTCCCAAATGAAATGTTAAACAAAAGAAAACAATACCCAAAAAAATCAGTTAACGAGCAACATCAAAATTCACCTTTGTTGGACTCATACCCGACTCAAACACATCATCACAACTTTCCTACTTATGACACATACCCATCTCATGTATTTGAACGTAACACATACCCAACGCAACCATATGATCAAAGGTTACACAACGGACCCATATAACCAAGGGCAAACAACTCATGAACAACATGCCCATCATAACCCGTCACACGACTATGAACAATACGACTCCCAAGCATACCCCTCTCAACATTTAAATGATCTAAACACTCAACAATCTAATAATAGTTGGTTTAATTTGTTTGGTTAGTATTATTTAGTAGCTCTTGTTGGTTATGTATTTTCCTGTAATTGTAGTAATTTTGTAACATATGTTATGAATCTTGTAATAAATTCCAGTTGTAATGCTAGTATGTATTTCCACAAAAACCCTATTTAAATACTAGAAATGACAACTAAGAAAAAGATGGTCATTTACACTATTGATTTGATAACACAATCGTTGCAAGAGAAAAGTATGCACAACGTCATTTACACTATTCATTTTCTACTGTTGATTTGGTAGCGTCCTTAATGAAAATCATAAATACGTGTTCATGGCACACTATATAAGCCACATTGTCGCACTTGAATTTCAATAAAACCTTACATTCTTTTTTCAAATCTCTCTAAAGTTGAAGAAATGACATTCAAAGTTCTAGTTCACCATTATGGGAGGTTTACTTCCCCACCTGGAAGAAAGTTTGTAGGTGGTTTAATTGCTTGCATAGATCCGGTCGAGTTTGAAACTTTTTCGGCCGATCAATTGAAATTAATCTTAACAAATTGTTTAGGTTACGATGAAAACTCCCCAACCTTTTTTTATATAAAAAAACCAAATTGTAGTCTTGATTCAAGGCTCGTACCATTGGCTGATGCTATTGAAGACCGCAAAAGTATATTAACGTATACCCAACTTCATCAAAACAAACTACATGTGTACGTTTTACGGGTGGAGTTATCCCCACTCGTTGTGGCCAATGAATGCAATAATGAACATACCAAGAAGAATATACAAGATAAACCTTCATGTTCTAAAAAGTTATTTGACTAGTTAGTAGCTATGGGTTTGTTCTGCTTGTAATGTCGTATTATGCTTTTCAATTTCTATTTTCCAAGTCACAATTTGACTTGTTTCTAAGTCTAGGTATGTTCTAATTGTAATGTTGTATTATGCTTTCCATTTTCTATTATACAATTCTAGATTTTATCATCTTCTTTATATGTTTTCAGCTTTAATGATAAAAACATTGAATTGATTACTCATTCACCAATTCTGACAAAGAAATGACTGCTCACCTTTGTGGCATCAAATTATACACACACACACACACACACACACACACACACACACACACACTACACTGTGGTTTCAATGAATCAATATCAATTGTGCCTTCTTTCATTCACCAAATGTCAACATCTAATAACCCCACTTTCAAATTCACTATCAACTACAATGGAAAGTTTACACTTAACCCACTAACATATCAAGATGGTTCACACATGAATATTAGTTCCAGAATTTGATTTTCAAGATATGCTTACCTATCTGAAGAGAAAATTACCATCAAGGGTCCATAGTCTATATTACGCATTTCCACAAAACAACACATTAGATGGTATGAAAGCAATTAAAAACGATTATGATATTGATGTTATATATAACTTCGCAAAAGTTGTTGGGAAGATCCAAATTTTCGTTTCTGATCATCACATAGATCTAGGCACAATATTGATTCCAGATGATGGTTCTTTGGAAGAATCATTTGCTGGTGTAATTTCAGAAAAAACAAAATTAAAACGTGAAGAGCGTGTCCGATATCTACATCAAATGGTTCAGAAAAAAAAAAAAAAAAAAAAAAAAAAAAAAAAAAAAAAAAAAAAAAAAAAAAAACGTGAAGATCGTGTCTGGTTTAAACTTGAGTGCAAGAAAAAAACTAAACCTACTACACCGTATACACAAACCCTTTTCAATTTTATTGTTCACAATAATGGTCAATTGGTTTGCAATGGCGGAAATCCGAAGTATGTAAACGGTTAGAAGAACTGAAGCAATATTTGTTTAACATTGTTGATAAGAAGATTCATGCTCTTTATTATCAAGTAACACACACTGGGTTTTCAATCACCGCCAAACTAAGAAACAACTATGATATGCATGTGATGTTTGATATTTCAGCATCATAAGGCCAGTTGGAAATTTACATTGACCATGGCGGTGTCAATTTTATTATTGCAAAATATATATGCCCAAATGCTACCTTGGCAAAAATGATCATGTGTTAACAGACTACACAAGTGACAATGAAGATGGAAAAAATATTATAGGACAATCACATTACACTTTAGATCAAATGGTTGAATGGGCGGAACAAGAACACTTTAAGAATGAGGATGCTAAAGCAGATGAACGTCATAAAGCGATATGGAAGAATCGTTTCTATTATTAATTATATCACTCAATATGTGTCATGTATGCTTTAAGAATGTCATCTTTATATGATTTTCGTAATCAATGTTTGAATAAACGTTAGCATATGTATCTAAATTACATTAATTCAAATAAAAGTAGAAACCTTCATTAATAAAATACAAATCACTTAACATAAAGCAAGATAAATACAACCATCTTATTTGTTGGGTTGAGCAACATACAATTGTGCCACTCCATCAGAAGCACTAGAAGCACATTCAACAAAAAAACATTACCTCATCATCTTCAGTAATGTCAATGCGATATTCAAATGAAGCCAACTTACACGACAAATTAATCGGAACATTTGGATCTAAATTGAATTTCTTCACCACCAACCCAACTAACCCTGAGTACGTCATATCATTATACATACTGACACCTCGATGCTGATCATCAAAATGTAACACACATTTGAACTTCTTAATATTAGAATTCATGGCTACTATATAGAGAAGTAACAAATCTATGTATATTTCAAATCATAGCTAGCATATAAAGTGAATGACGGCATAGAATTTTTTTAAGTACTGACATTGAGATGAAAACTCAATGACAATGTCGTGTTCGCTTAAAATTTTACACGAAATATGACATTGATACGACTATTCAATTTTTAAGTACTGACATTGAGATGACAACTCACTGACAATGTCGTGTTCGCTTAAAATCTTAACAAAACATGACATTGATACGACTATTCAATTTTTAAGTACTGACATTGATTTTACTTCTCAATGACCTGCATATTAACTTTTTTCAATTTTTTGCAGTTGGTTCCAGAGTCTTGAGGGCAAGGCATGGTGATAACACAATAGTTGGTTCCAGAGTCTTTTTTCGGTAATACCAGATGATACGACTATAAGAGCACAAGGTGCAACAACAAGGCTTACTTCTTCATTTCAGGCAGCTCACGCACAATTCATACAACAATGTCACACAACACTTCACCAGATAATGAATCAGTTTACAACACCCCACCGGAAGATCTGTTTCCAGTATTCCCATATGAGAATCTACCACAAAACACTCCACCAGTAGATCTGTTTCCTGTATTCCCATATGACAATCCACTACAAAACACTCCACCGGAAGTTCTGTTTCCACTGGTAAACAATCCACCACAAAACCAACCCAATACATTTGGGTTGACTGATGAAGAACTCTTCGAGCAAGATATGCTAGTCTTGTTACAGGTTCAAGAGGAGGAAGAACGTCAGGCAAAAGCTCATGAGGCGCGGGCAAAAGCTCGTCAGGATCGGTTAAACCGTGAAGCAGAAGCCCGATGCGCACTGGGGTTAAACCCTATGCTATTAGAGTCTTCCGATTCGAGTGATGAGGGCTATGGCACAGACTGATTCTTTTTATTGATTCGTAGTTTATTATCATTATCATATCGTTATTTAGGGGTTTTAATTTCCGTTTCGTAGTTTAATGTTGTAAAATAATCGTACGTTGTTTGTTGTAATTTCACTTCCATGTTTAATATATTTTCATTTACATTACATATGCACAACTTACAATTACACAAAACATTACATACTCACAACTTACAATTACACAAAACATTACATATTCACAACTTACAAAATAATTACATTTACCACTTTACAAAAAACAAAAAAAAAAAAAAAAAAAAAAAAAAAAAAAAAACCAGACAAATAAGTCAGCCATTTACCTCGTCGTGTAGACGAGTAGGAAGGAAATGGCGAGCTGTGACGAAGGGGGGGGGGATGGTGCAAAAACGAGCTCGGCGAGCTGCCAGAGTGGAACGACGAGGGTGAACGGCGAATTTCACCTTGTGCTCTAAATACCCTTTTACAGTCTCTCACACACTACTCACATACACAACTCATATACATAACTCACACAAGAATTATCAACAATGTCACACAAACATTTCTCTCAACAATTCCCTAGTCCACCGGATAATGAATCTGTTTATCACAATCCACCTGCATATCTCTTTCCGATAATACCAGATGAAAACGAACCACAAAACACTCCATCTGCGTATCTGTTTCCCAAAATACTTTGCAAATGCTCTGACCATGCCATAAAAAAAGGATTTCGTTTATGTCGTGTATATATATACGCGAGATGCTTTTTTTTTTGTCCAATAGATATGTGTCACGTTACCTTTTTCAATGTTGCGTATATATATATAAGCGTGATCTTAGGGTATTTTTGTTCTTCAATGTCGCGTATATAAATAAGTGTGATTTTGGGGTATTTTTGTAATGGAGAAAAAGTTTGGATAGTTGCAGAAACAAGGAGTTGAGTAGGGCTCTGCCGTAATTTCGCTTTTGGAAATCGCATAACCTAGTGACAGCTATGTAGAGTTGCGTACCCCCCAAAGTTAAAAATAAAAATAAAAAATGATATTATCCCAAATCAATAATAAACTCGGAGTCCGTTACATTGCTCGCATACCCACCCCTTTTTTCTCTCAATCATCTCTACTAAACACAAGACATAAAACAACAAGAAGAAGAATCAAGTCATCATCATCACTAGTAGTGATGGCTTCTTCTGCTGTTAGTAATCCACCAGTGGCTAAGAAAGTGAAACACGAAATGAAAATGTTTGATGATGTCAGAGTTGATAATTACTATTGGCTTCGTGATGATTCTCGTTCTGATCCCGATATGCTTCACTATTTGAACCAAGAGAATGGTTACACTGATTATATCATGTCTGGTAATACTAATTATTCTTAAACCTTTTGGGGGTCTTTCTTTCTTTATAAGCTTTATCGCCTTATTTTTCAAACTTATTAATTAAGTGCCAAAAAATGGTTTATGAATGGATAAGCTAACAAACACCCCCTTTCTGTTTAGGTCAAGGGGGCACATTATTGGAATTTATCACATATAATTAGTTTCGAAATTATATGTATGACTAGTTTAAAGTTGAGAGTTTTCTCAAATCGATTTTTACCAAACATGCTACTACTGCAAATGTCAATGGATTCTCAAACAAATTTCGATTGGCTGATTTTGACCTGCTCGAGTCGCCAAGGAATTTTTGCATCACGGTTATATAAAAAAAAAATCATTTATTACAAGATGATTCAGAGGATTTTATTACATGTATATAAGGATTACTATTTGTTTTTGGTTTATGTTGGGCCGGGTCTTATCACATTTTCTCTTCTTATTTGCTAATTTTTGCAAGTATAATCAATTGTTGGATTCTTCCCTTGTTTAGGAATTAGAATTGAGCTGATAGGATATGGAAGCAATAACTGCATATATAGCTTCGATTGACTACTATTTAACATTTGACAGCAGCTACATACTCGATTTATTTTTAATACGCATTTTATTTTGAAGAAATAAGACAGAATAATATAAATAGAAGATGAATTATGACTATTGTACACTCAAACTCTAGTATTCCTTAGATCATGGGCCTGAGGAGTTCACCATTTCTTCACAACAAATCTACCTTGAAGTTAACTTGGTTAAAAAAAAATACGGAGTAAATAAATAATGATTTTGACTACTGTGAAACAATGATAAGTGTGGGGATACCAGTGCCTTATATGGTAGACATCCATTTTTCATAAGCTATACTATTGAGTTGTCCTTTATTGCAGCCTTTGCCTTTCAGTCACTTGATATATCTTAGGAAATTTTTGATACTTGCACTTGTTCATAATCATGTTACCAATCTTTTAAAAAAATTTTAGGAACCAAAAATTTGGAAGATCAAATTTATGCCGAGATAAGAGGCCGAATTAAAGAGGCTGATATATCTGCACCCTTACGCAAAGGGCCTTACTACTATTACGAGCGCACTTTGGAGGGGAAGGAGTATAAACAACATTGTCGGCGCCTTGTACAAAATGGTGGGTCCGTGTCTTCTGTTCACGATGTAATGCCAACAGGGCCAGAAGCTCCTCCAGAGCATGTGATTTTGGATGAAAACGAAAAGGCTAAAGACCATGTGTACTATAGCATTGGTGCTTTTAAAGTAAGATTGAGTTTTCATTGTACATGTCATCTGATCTTTTCCTTGAGACCAAAACTTGAGTTAAAATCATTTCTTTTGATCCATCTTTAGGTCAGTCCAAATCATAAGTTGGTAGCATATGCAGAAGATACTAAAGGAAATGAGATATATACCATCCATGTCATGGATGCTGAGACTCGTTCACCAGTGGGTGAACCCTTGGTTGGTGTAACAGATTATTTTGAATGGGTAGGTGATGAGGCTTTAGTATACATCACCATGGATGAAATTCTCAGGCCGTATAAGGTAATCATTTTTGATAAATCTTTCTTCTGTATTAATTCATTACAATCAACACTTGATTTCTAACTTTTTAGCGTTTTTTGGGTGCTCTTTTTTTGTATGTTGCTTTCTATTAAAGATGTTGAGAAAAAGTATGCATGTGTTTCCCTTGAATTGCTGATGCCTTTTTGTATAAAATACAAGATTTCGTAACAGAATCTAGATAAACCTAAACTAGGAACTGAATCAAATCCAATCAACTTATATTTCTAACACTTTACGAATTGCATATATTTATCCATATCAATAATAGACATATATGTGAGTCATGTGCTGTTTTCGACTTACGAACTCATGGATGCTAAGGCAGGCACCTTAATATCTTGCATGTAATTGACTATTATTTACCATGACTCTTGTTAGCTCTGTACCTGGACTCCTATTTGTCATTCTGGCAATGCCATGAGACTGGCCTGTCTTATTTTGCGCTAAATACATATGTCTAGGGTGAATGGCCTTCAGGGATGCTTGGCAACGCCCTAGCCATATAGAATAAATCACATCCAATAGACATTTTCAGTAAATTAAAGAAAGAAAACCATAGTAGTAATGCAGAAGAGAACATACATGCATACATACATACATACATACATACATACATACATACATACATACATACATACATACATACATACATACATACATACATACATACATACATACATACATACATACATACATACATACATACATACATACATACATACATACATACATACATACATACATACATACATACATACATACATACATACATACATACATACATACATACATACATACATACATACATACATACATACATACATACATACATACATACATACATACATACATACATACATACATACATACATACATACATACATACATACATACATACATACATACATACATACATACATACATACATACATACATACATACATACATACATACATACATACATACATACATACATACATACATACATACATACATACATACATACATACATACATACATACATACATACATACATACATACATACATACATACATACATACATACATACATACATACGCTCGCACGCGTGCGCATGCATGCATGCATGTTATGTCTCCAGTTTTCAGTGAAACTGTGAGTGTATATGCATGTTGGTAGGCGATAAGTGAGTAAAGAAGCAACACATTTTGTCTACTGAGTGCTGAATGTTTTTCGACAAAGTGCTAAGCATAGAAGTGGTGGGTGCAGTGCCATTCTTTCATATTATTAAAAATTTAAAGCAGAAAACAGAACCTGCACCTGTTGAAGCAACACCTTTTGCTATAAAAAATTGAAGTTTAGTCTTTTAAATTAAAAGGATAAATTAAGATAACAAAATTGGACAGTATTGGTAATCCTGTTGTATATTATTATTGATCAAGTAGTTTTAAGTAAATCACTACACATGAAAGTGCATGTTCGGAATGACTTGTCACCTTATGAAATGGAAGTCGTATAAACTACAAAGGGAGACATCAGTTTCAGCTTTAGCTTGAATGTTGCTAATCTTGCATTCTTCTAACATTTATAATTTTGTGTTTACAGGTTTGGTTTCATAAGTTGGGTACAAATCAGTCAGCTGATTCATGTCTTTATCATGAACAAGATGATATGTTTTCTCTGGATCTTGAAGCTTCTGAAAGCAAAAAGTATCTGTTTGTTGGATCAGAAAGTAAAACTACAAGGTCTATTTTCTATTTGGATATCTCCAAGCCTGAGAATGGTCTTATGGTTTTGACACCTCGGTTAGAGGGCATCGACACATCAGTCAGCCACCGTGGAAATCATTTTTTCATTAAAAGGAGGAGTGACGAGACCTATAATTCAGAACTACTAGCATGTCCACTGGATGATGTGAATGCAGTTACAACTCTACTTCCTCACAGAGATAGGTACCAAACGTTCATGTTTATATCATATAACTTTTACTATTGATATTTGATATTTGCTGCATCTGAACTTTTACCGCCTGACTTACGTTATGTTTTTGCGGATAGGTAAACAAATAAGAACCGGCTTGAACGGGTTGAAATTCATCCAAAGTTTATTTTTTATTCATGCTCTGCAACCTTGTAAATCACTTTATTCTAAAATTAGACTAAATATGTAATAATACTTATTGTAGCCATATTTACTATATGTAAGAAAAAGTTGGGCATAAGTATCTAGGTCAACCCAATCCGGTATAGCTACTTTCAACATGTTGATAAATGATCCGTAGCCTATGTTTTCACCTCTAATTTTCTGCTTTGGTACATATGATTATTCCTTCTACTTGACTTTATATTTTTTCATATCATGCACTTTATCCAACACAAATGATGGAACACTTCTAAAAGAGTAGATTGGTATACCAAGGATGGCTCAAATACTCAATGGTGCAAAAGAGTAGCTATTGCAAGTACAAGAGAAAATTTGAAATTATTTTGGAGATTTTCTATAAATGCAAATAACTCTGCAAGTATGCAGAGTTTGTTAGTCATTCTAAAATTGTAGCGGGGTTCAAGTTTTTTGTTGTAGACATAGGCTACGCAGCTACCGTGAATTCTTAGTAAATTAGTTATCCAAATTTTAGAGGGAGTTGTAGCCTAAGAGTCTTTCAACTCAACATTTTTTTTGGGTACTTTCTAATTTATTCAGACTAAATACGCTACAGCAATTACTGGGGAAAACCCCAAATATATGTAGTAGACAAGATAGGCTCATGGACCTAAATGTGCAAACATACGAATACCTAACCAGACCATCTAATCCTCTATCGTGATCCTCAACAGTTTGGGCAACAGTGACATTTTTAACTTGACATTGTAAACAAGAACAGCCAAATTAACTGATGGAGAAAAAGAAAAGATACAAGTAAAGCAAAAATCTGCTCGATAGTAGTTGAACAAGTCCATTTAGTTTTTCACATTCCAGTACTGTCCAAGTGGTGCTGGTTTTTAAGATTTAAACCGAGGCAAACAATGTTTTTAGTATGACTAATTCTGTCCATTTTTTTTCGAGTGTATTAGTATTGATTTCTGTCATAAGTCAGCCAATATATTTTGTATGCATGTAAACGTAAGCACATAATGCTACCTACTCAAAATTTAACGATATTTATTTGTTCAAAGTTAGCTTAATAGACTGTTATTTTAAAATATTCTCATCCATTTCTTTGTATGTGCTTCTCATCCATTTCTTTGTCTTTGTTTCAGTGTAAAAATACAGGACGTTGTACTTTTTAGTGACCACCTTGTGGTATATGAGCGTGAAAAGGGTCTACCTCGGGTAACTTTTTACTCTCTTCCAGCTATTGATGAACCGTTACAAAGTCTCGAAGGTGGTCAAGCTGTTGAGTTTATTGATCCCGTTTATTCAGTGGATCCCGCCGAGTCACAATTTTCTTCAAGTATATTGCGGTTTGATTATAGCTCTCTGAGGACACCCCCTTCTACATATGATTATGATATGAATACAGGAGTTTCAGTTCTGAAGAAAATTGAAACAGTAAGTTACATGGTAGTTAATATTATTCAACCATAGTTTCTTGCTTTCTTTTTAATTATTGTTTTATTACTGACGCACTATTATTAAATACATTATACCTATCTTTTAACAATTGCTACCTATAAAATACCCAAGAAAAACATATTTAGCTTCTAGCAGTTTTTATCCTATAAAGATGTGATAACCCTAATGCTAAACTCCTGAATCCTCTATTATTTTCAGGTAGAGGCTAGTTACAAGTTTACCTCTAAATAATATAATTTTCATATATTAATTTCTTGAATTTGAATTAGATGGTATAATGATTTGTTGCAAATTGGTCTAGGCATAATTAGTTATAACATGCAACATACAATTTAAGTATGATGAGATGCACTTTTCAGTCATTGGATTTGCAATCAGTTTAGTTGCATGTGATCACAGGATGAGAGGAAGTTATTGTATTCAGTTTGGTTTTACTATGTACTAATTACATCTGTAAATGTTTTGCAATTCTCATTTATTCTTTTCCGTTTAGGCATAAATATCTCTTAACAGACCACTTCTTGATGGAAATCAGGTACTCGGTGGTTTTGATGCCTCAAATTATGTAACCAAAAGGGAGTGGGCTATCGCTCAAGATGGCACTCAAGTTCCAATATCAATTGTCTATCGAAAGGATCTGGTCAAGCTTGATGGGTCTGATCCAATGTTGCTGTATGGCTATGGATCATATGAGGTAATACATGTGCTGGATTTCACCTACATTTTTTTTTTTTCACGCATGGATGTATTAATCTATGTGCTATGTTACTTTTTTTCTTCTATGAAAAATATTGAAATACTTATTATTTCTTGAGTAAAAATGCCTCTTATTTGCTGATGTATTCTTTATTTCAATTGTATCTTTATCATTTTTCTCGTGTTAAATGCAAATGTTAAACTTACATGCTTTTGTTGTTTTAGACCTCTTCTTGTTTCATGCCCAGAAGTGGTGGGGTGCAAGATTTTATTAGGACTTCCATGCCGGCTGAAATTTAAATTAGAGTTACAATAAGAGGCTCAATAAATGCCAAACCAATTTTTGAATGTGATGCTATGCATGATAACACCGGACAGTATTTAACTTCAGGACTATTAATAAGTTAGTATATAATCTTTTAAATTATTGTCTGCTAGACAGTAATAGCTATCAGATATGCATGCTTGAATGTTTACTTGTGAGTGATGCAACTTATATTTGTTCCGCAGATATGTGTGGATCCTAGTTTCAAAGCATCGAGGTTGTCTTTGTTAGATCGTGGCTTTACATTTGCAATTGCCCATATTCGCGGTGGTGGAGAAATGGGAAGGAAGTGGTATGAAAACGGGAAATATCTCCAAAAAAAGAATACTTTCACGGATTTTATTGACTGTGCTGAGTATCTGATAGAGAAGAAATATTGTACCAAAGATAAACTGTGCATCAATGGAAGAAGTGCAGGGGGGTTGCTTATCGGTGCTGTTCTAAACATGAGGCCTGATTTATTTAAGGCAGCTGTAGCTGGAGTACCATTTGTAGATGTTGTGACTACAATGCTTGATCCAACAATTCCTCTAACAACAGCAGAATGGGAGGTATTTCATGCTCCATTTTTTGAAAGTACAACACTAAATCATATCATGCTTTTTACTAGAAGTGGCAAAATGTCGAGTTGAATACTTGAATGACAAGTTAAAACGGGTACTTTTATGTGCGAGTCAAACAGATTGGGTCGCATACCAGCATTTTTTAGGGGTTTTCTTTTTTCTTTTTTCCTGAATAAATAATGCATTGAACTTGCTTACAACTATATTCTAAAATAATTATATAGTTTTTTTTTACATAAAAGAATTTCGGACCCATATGGACATTTAGAAAAACTATTTTAAATAACTAATATATTGAATAGAAGTGCAACCATATTATTCTGTGTATAGTTAACATACATAACAAAGTATGATTACAACACTTCGACCTGTTTGACCCATTTGAGCCACTGCATTTTAGCTAAAAGTTTATATTTTACCCGTTTGACTGATAATATTCAAATACAATCTGAATTATTCGGTTTTCCACCTTCTACCTCTTAACATTTACCTGTTGGCTGACTATGAGCCTTTCATTTGGAAGATCTTACCTGTTGAGTGATGCTAAAAAGTATAGAATCACCAAAACTGTATCTCTGTTAATCACAAACCAACCATGTGAAGATAGTGGTTTTATATTTCTTCAAAGACGATATTTTGTGGCTCAGCTAAACTTCTTTTATTGCAGGAATGGGGTGATCCTCGTAAAGAAGAGTATTACTTCTACATGAAATCATACTCACCCGTTGATAATGTGAGTTTAAAATTTGAAAGTCTATGATGATAACCATATTATAGATTATGAAATGTTAGATTTACTTACTAATGGTTTTATTGTTCACACAGGTAAAGGCTCAGAAATATCCTGCCATACTTGTTACCGCTGGACTAAATGGTAAGCTGGGTTTCTAGACTTTGAATTTACATTTCAGTTCTACATATTAATGTATGTTATCTTTAGTTTAATAGATTTAGATCACTGGCACGCTCTACGTATTCTTTTCTCTTATAAGTAACAATGCCTGAAAAGAAATACTTATATACTGTCTTGGGAAGAAGTTGGTCGGAATGGCATATTGAATACCTCTTATATTTGCTATTTGTTCCATTTTTATCTTCTTAAACACTCACACTATTCGATGAAATTATTTATTGTTGTATGTGAGAGAACATGACATTATGATATGAAGGTAAAAACAGCAAGTAACAAGCACTGATGAAAAACAATTGATGGAGATGTGGTCTTTATGCTTTATTTTAGGGAGAATTCCATGTTTACCTGATATGAAACTTCAAAATGCCATATTACCCAATTTAAAAGTGAATAATGCATTTATGCAGCATATATCTGTCATCATTTGATTGAAGCTGTTATTTGTTTCTGCAGATCCACGTGTGCTTTATTCTGAACCTGCTAAGTTTGTTGCCAAGTTGAGAGAGTTGAAAACAGATGACAATGCGTTGCTGTTCAAATGTGAAATGGGAGCAGGTCACTTCTCAAAGTCAGGAAGGTAATGCTTTATTATGTTTTGACAGTATTATAATGAGCTTATTATCGTTAATGGCATGTTTTTATTGATTTCTTGATCAGACCATCAACCATGAGTTTTCTACATATTACGTATGACTTTAAGGAATTGAAATGACACTGGATTGGACAAGCTGATACACTGAACTATAAGATAATTTATCTATTTCTGCGATTGTTTATCTATAAAAACCAAGGGCAGACACAATTTAGTTGAAAGTTATGCCCTGCGGCGTGGTAATCAATGGAATATAAATATAGAATGGAATGTCCTAGAAACCTAGAGATTGTAGCATTAGTAACAAAACACAATCCAAATCAGCTATTGTTCTTAGTACAAATGAAACGGAGTGTGGTAAAAATATTTCCGTTTAATACTTGATCTCCTGAGGAGTTTAGAACTAAAATACTAGCATTCTGAATACCCTAGTTGGTTGTGTTTAAGAATCAGGTATCAATGCTCGAGAAACTGTACATAGTTTTAAATCTCAGCTAAAGGACGTGTTATTTCCATTATGATGAGTCAAATACTAGCTCATAAGAACTAAACCCGAATTCATATAGAGCTTTTTGATTCCTTTTTTTAAGTACTATTATGTGTTTAAGTTACATATTTTTGTTAGAATTGCTAACAATTCAAGCTTTATCGAGGTGTATCGAGCTTGCTTTATTGAGCAGGGTTTCTTATCTAAATTTCCGTTCTCGAGCTTGCACCATACAAGCTTATTGAGCATTAATATTATGTTCGAGCTTACAAGTAGGTAGCCCAGTCATGCCGGAGCTTCGCTCGGGTTGTGTGCAGCCTTTTTGTAGGTTTAGTTGCTGCTTCTTTTGGTCCAAAAGTTTTACAATGGACAAATTTGTAGGATGTTTATAGGTCTATCTGACTCAGACTGGCCTTTGATGAATGAGCCCATATAGATAGTGACTTGTTTGAACACAAACTCATTTTCACCTGTTCCGCCCATCTTGCCACCTCCATGGTTTATAAATCGTATCGTGTCAGTATTTGAACTGCTACCCAATTATTTAAGAAGAGTCCCATCTTTCACTAAAGGAAAATGGTTAAGAGACCTAATTTGTGTGCCTAAACTCATGCCTAAATATATGTGGCTTGATCTTGATGGTTTCTAAAAAAGTGGGTCCCCGATTGAAGCCATCAGG
This sequence comes from Artemisia argyi, assembly GCA_030686995.1. Taxonomy (NCBI): domain Eukaryota; kingdom Viridiplantae; phylum Streptophyta; class Magnoliopsida; order Asterales; family Asteraceae; genus Artemisia; species Artemisia argyi. Next base: position 107,806,678 of record CM060693.1, read on the forward strand.
ATGATGCCATGTAGGCTTAGGCATGAATTTAGGCCTCCCAATCACTACTCAATTATCGTAATTTATGCTTTCGTTAACTTCAGATTTGAGAAGCTTCAAGAGGATGCGTTCACCTACACATTCATTTTGAAGATCCTGAACATGGTACCTGCACTTGCTTAAAGTTACGTAACATCATGGGTTTAAATCGTATCAATGTCGTTGGATAATCGGACGGTATACATTTGGGCAACTGGTTGAAGGCTTCAAAGAGGTACCCAATTTCTTTCCTTTCCCTTTATGATTATTTTACAGTATTATGTATAGCCAGATATTCACTTTTATCATACCGTTGTGTTTAACATCCTGTTTCTTTGTATTTTGATTCACAGAATTCATTGATAAAAAATATATGGAAACGCTGATGCAAGAAGGTCCTCAGTTCAAAATTTCCTTTGTATTTTTGCAACCAAACTGTTTTCATGACTTGATATCTAAATCACAAAGGAGTAAACTTGGAACTTTCTTTGAAGGCATAATCTTGAGTTTGTATGTTCTGGCCTTCTGGGAATCATCTATTTATTATACTCGTAACAATTTTCTGTGATCCATGTATGGGGGAATATATGCGCTCTTTGTTCGTCAAATCCTAAATCACCTATACCATATTATCACTTCCTGCGTCGCACAATAAGCCAAAATAAGCTTACCGTTTTATTCTATCTTGTCCCAAAATGAATGTCTTATTTATTGCATTTAAGTTTCTGATTTTACAATTAATTACACACAATAGTAAAACTGTATCAACTATATATATTAAAAAAGTGCTTGCATTCTGAGAGGATAAGTTTGATAAGTACCCTTAGTAAAAATGTAACAAAAGTGGTGGTTGTTGATTTAACCCAAATCATATGTGATAAGATACACAACAATTTTTTATTTCTTACCTAACTTATGCGCATGTTACAGTGTACTCCAATAAAAGAACCATCATTGCTTCTGCTTCAAAATAAGTAAAGCTATCAAAGGCATAACAAGAAGAAAAATGATCTTTTAAGGGTTATTAATATTTTAGTTTTCAAGGGTTTTTACTAGTAAATATGACATGTGGAGAAAATACAAGAGCGGAGTGTTTGACTTTTAAACTTTTTGTGTTACGACTAGAGAAAAAGATTTGAAGATAAAGCGTACATTCACCGCTCCTCAAAGTTAGCTAGTCTTGAAGCTAAAGGGCTAATGGCCACTGAAAAAGTACAATATTAACATTTGTAAACAAACAAAATCCAAATAAACTACAATACTATTTTTAATACAAATTGAACAGAGGTAAGTAACAAACTTCTACTAAATTTTTTTTACTGACACTCTACTCAGCTTAGATCGTTAACACCTTTGTTTCGATCTAAATTTGTTATTAAAAGTTGTTAATGAGTCCAACTTTATCGAGTTATTCAAGCTTAAACTGCTTGTTCAAGTTAAACTCTTTTGAGCCTAGGATCAAGCTTGCTTAACTGAGCATGATTATTGATACATTCGTTAGCTCAATTTTGCATCGTGAAAGTTTGTTGAACTATCAAAGTTCTCTCTTACAGCTAGGTGATCGAGTCGAGCTTGAGCATTTGAGTCTTTGGTAGCCTTAATACATATATTCAAAGCATTTTATAATTAATACCTAACCTATAAAATGTAGACATAAGTAATTGTGCTCAAGATAACCTCGACAGGCCAGTTTGATCCGCATGAAAAATAACTTCCCAAGCGTGGAATTATGTGCATAGATAATACATACGTAATCATATAATAAATACAAGTGAATTCATGCCCGGCGCTTAAGGGGCACTAAAGGGTCACACCGGTGCATCACAATTGGAGGTAATTTACTGTTAATATAATAACTATTAAGGGTTGAGAGTATTAAATTAACTGAGTTAATTTAATTAATTATAAAGTTTATAATTAAAAGTGTAAACTATATGGGAGATTAAGGATTTAAGTGAAGCTTGGGAGGTTTTCTTGGAGGACAAGGAAACTAGCTTATATAAACAAGATACCTCCTCACGAGCTTCATAATTTACTCGCACAATCCTAAACCCTCTCCCCTTGCTTACAAACCCCAAGGGACGATTCCCTTTGTCGACTAAAGTTGACATTCAACTCAGGGTATTCAATACACAAGTCGATTTAAGGGTTAGAGTTTCCAAACCCTAACCGATTTCAACTAAGGGTATTCCTAACCTTTAGTCGATCGAATTTGGTGATCTGGGATCACTTGCGCAAAAAGTTGAACCATCTAGCAGTTCCCAAACGTGAACAGTACCGGTGAGCAAATCAAAGGTACACATGTTCTAACTGTTAATGTAGTTAGTTTTTGATTGTAACACTTGCATGGATCCGTGGCTAGGGTTTATAGTTAATTTAATCCGCATATTAATCTATTAAAATTTATTAATTATGAGTATCCAATAACAAGCGACTAAAACCCTACATTGGTATCAGAATTACTTGCATGTTGTTACAGTCAATCTGAGTCTTGCATGATCTGAGTTTGATCCATAAGCAAATTATTTGTCATATAAAAAAATGTGTGTTTTGGTTAAATACTGGGTTGACTAAAACCCTTGGTGATTTAGGGTTTTTGTTTCTTGAAAGTTATATTTTTTATTTGCAAAACTAAATCTGGTTATTGAAGCTACTACAAGTGAAGTTACACATGAGCACATCGTACCATCCTTAAAGTGATGGCTAAACTAAAGCAGTCAATAGGTGTATGGAATGTTATTTGAGATGTATGACTAGTGATAGGCCTAAAGAGTGGTTCCAATGGATTTCTCTTGTTGTGTACTGGTACAACACTTCATACCACACTACAATCAACACTACACGATTTCAAGTTTTGTATGGTCAAGCATCACCTGCCTTCTTATACCCCTAGTGATAGGCTATTGATGCAGTGGATAGATCATTATCTGCAAGGGAAGTTGCTATACAACTGCTAAAGTTTCATTTGCAGAGGGCACAAGACAAATGAAGACTATGGCAGACAGACACATGATTGAAAGGGTGTTTGGTATTGATGATTGGGTACTGTTAAATCTTCAACCTTACATGTAATCTACATTGGGGCAACACAAGCATCACAAATTGTCCCCAAAGTACTATGGCCATTTCAATGTGATTGCAAAGATTGGACAAGTGGCATACAAGTTGGACTTACTAGAGAATTCACATATTCATCTGGTCTTCCATGTGTCTTAGCTCAATAAGTACAAAAGGGATGTTCCGGAGTTCTCTGCCACACTACCACAATGTGGTTCAAATGGCTTGTTAGCTGTGGATCCATATGCTATTTTGGATAGAAGGATGGCTAAGAAAGGCATTGTGGCTGCAATCTATGTTATGGTGCAATGGGTCAATGGAGGTCCACAAGATGCAACTTGGGAGTTATATGGTTACATAGCTTTGAGGTTCCCAGACTTTGATTTGAATGCTTAAAGTTGCTTGTGGTCAAGCTACATTTGAAGGGGAAGGCATTGATATGTGATTAGAAGAAGTCAATAAAAGTCAAAATGCATAGTCAACAAAAAAAAGTCAACCAAACGCAAGAACAAGCATAACAGACATAAACCACTTTTCCCGCCCAAATTCTATCTTTCAATTTCATTGTATAAATTCATTACAAGTCTTTCATTTACATTGTAGCTATCAATTTGTAATCATTTCTTTCTCTTGTAATGAACACACCTTTCTAATAACACATCCCATTCCTCTAATTCGAATCTCTATTCAGTTCTTGAGTTCCTGTTAGTCGAATAAGATCTTTCTTCATTTCATCTTGGTTTTTGGAAAGATCATATCACTAACCTCCCTCTACTTTTTATATTTAATATACGAGTTATGGTAATAATGACAACTCCAAAGATTGTGGCTAACGAAAACATTTTCTTTACATAACAACAATAATGAATGATTAATAATTTTCACAAAGACAAACGGAGTTTTGAGAAAAAATGAATAAATAAACAACAATTGATTGTAATAAAAATTTATCGTTTAACAATATGATTTAATGGAAAAATATAGCATGAAAATGTCTATTATTATTATTATTATTATTATTATTATTATTATTATTATTATTATTATTATTGGTCTAAAAGGTGACTCAAAATGAAAAATGATGAAGTTGAGAGTCTTTATGTTAAATCGTCTTTTATTTAAACATGATTTAATTAAACAAACGTTTTAACGTCTGATATGCAATACCTTATTGAATGACACGTTTAACTAAACACTATGTTACAACCATTGTCTATTTGTTTAATCTTATTTTTCACTCCTTAAAGATAATTTAAGTAGTGTTTGATTTTTGATTTTATTACCCTTTCTATGGAAAAAGCTTATTTACATAGTTTTTTTTTTTTTTTTTTTTTTTTTTTTTTTTTTTTTTTTGGTAAAAGGTCTTCCACCCGGTAAAATAATTTACATAGTCAGTTGTTTATTCTTTTGTCTAAAAGGTGACTCAAAATGAAAAATGATGAAGTTGAGAGTCTTTATGTAAAATCGTCCTTCAGTTAAACATTTAATTAAACAGACGTAATACCTTGTCTGCGAAAGAAGAGGTAAATTTGAAAGTTTTAAGAAATATGAAATGGTAATTAGACTTTAAGAAAATTTGTAAACTTGAAGTGAGAAAAGGTCATTTTTCTCTCCTGTCTAAAGTTAAACAAACAATGACGTCTATGTGACTCCAGACATAAGAGGAAAAACGAAAACTATCTTTTAAAACACTTGCCATCCTTCAGACATAAAAGGAGGAGGGAAAAAAGTTTTCTCAAGGACATCCGCAGATCTACAGACATGGGAAAATGTATTATTTTTAAAAGATATATAATTTGTTTGTATGCGATAAAAAGCCGGAGAGTCAACTAGTAGGATATAGAAGTTTAGTTGTCCAAATGCCCAATTTCTATGCATCAATGCATGCGTTTATGATTTTAATTTTCAGGCTCGTATACGTTTACGCTTTTATGCTTACATATCCCTATGCCCCTAAATGCTTTTTCATCTCTTTTCATATTGTGGATACCACATGCACTTGCCAATTGTCGTTATATGTTTACTATATACTCCGTAGGATGCATTGTATGATTATATATGTCTATTTTTCTAAACTCTTATGATAGTATATGTCACAAGCCCTGTTATTTTACACACACACACACACATATACATATATATATATATATATATATATATATATATATATATATATATATATATATATATATATATATATATATATATATATATATATATATATAGGAAAGTGATCTAATAAGAAAAAAAATTAAAATAAGAAGGGTAAGAAGTAATTTTAGCCACACATTTTAATTTAAGAGGGAAAATTTGAATAAAGATGCATCTATTTTTGTAGGTGCATCTAGAATGTGTGGTTGTGGTTTCTTCTTATTCTTCTAATTTTAATTTTTCTTCTTATTTGATCATAACTATATATATATAATAGTACAAGTCACCCGCACACATATACTTGACGGAAGTCTTCCTATAAAAGAGTGCCATTGCTTTAAGGTTTACCTTAAAATAGAGGTATGATTTGTTTACATTTCACCACCTCATATCTTATTTAGGCGGAGTTGGGTACCTTGTTAAAAATAGGCTTTTAAACCTAAAAACCTGGCCAACCACGAATTTAATTAGTTATTTTGCAAGAATATATCAACATTAACAGGCAAGGGAAGCATATCACTCAACGGAATTAACGATTTTTTTTTTCCCCCTTCATATTAAAATGGACTTGTTTATGCTTCTAAATTAACGAAATCTTTATTCACTAGAAATGGAGTTAGAGTTATTAAATGAATGTGCCTAATAAATAGTTTTGCATCGATTTTTATGAATTACGAAAGTATTTGCAAGTTAAATGGTGCATGTTAACCGTTGTTTTGTTTTGTTTGTAAAACTTTGCAGATGCCAATTACCATAAATTTATTTTGAATGGATCACCATGGAGTATGTTTTATCTCTAACGAGTTGAACCTGTGTGAAATGTTTTCGTATGTTTAGGTTAATTTCGTTTCAGGTTCAAGATTTACAAGACGATCAAGGATTAGTAATATCTCGGATCAAGGAAAGAATTCAATGACATGTTAAGCGTTTGAGGCTACTCAACGTGGCACAATTGTTACTCTTAGCCTCTTCGGTAAGGCCTAATATGGGTTTATCGATGAATGCTAGGTTCCAGGAAGCACATTCGTCTAGCAATGATGTGTCGCACCAAAAGGTACTGCAGGTTAGAATAATGTTGCATGAAGCTTGGTTTAAATACTAATGCATGAGAAAAATAGTCTAGATGTATATGTAATAGTACATGCTTTTACAGCAGCTAAGACACTCAAAACCTAGAAAATTTTGAAGATTGTCAAAAAGAACATATACACACAACCGCGGCATTTACACAAGCCTCGGACAAACAAACTTCTATGATATAATAACGGCATCAATTTACTCGGGCAGCATACAAGAACCATTGTCATATTGCATCAATGAACATAAAAAGAAACCTTATGGACTTCGTTACATTTAAAAATCGGATCTTAACCCTTCTCATGTCAACTCAACCTACAAGCGCATACACATTGACTAACTTTTAAAATCCGAATAAAAAGATAACTTATTCACCAACAATTTCAACCATCTTTATCTACAAAGATAAACACAAGTCAAAGATAGTTCAACTTACTTCAATCTTGCCTAACAAAGGGTGGCGAGCTCACATCAGTAGTACTATAAAACGAGTCCTCGGCCCCACCGTAATAGGTCTCTTCCTTCTCATCATCCCATTTCACAATCTCTCTTATGTACTTAAAAGCTTCATCAACCGTCACTCTGTCTCTAGCCCGGGCTTGCCACACAAAAAGCTTTCGGGCGGTGAGAGAAGCATAAAGGTCCTTAAATCTCATTGCCACATAGTAGTAGGCTTGGTGGGCTAGGTTCTGGTTGTTGGTGTAGGGTCGAACTGGGCTGAAGTCAGTGAACCACTCACACGCACTTAGTGGTGTTTTCTTAAGTTTTTCTTCAAACAAATCATATTTGTTTAGAATCAAGACGAAAGGTGTGTCTTTAAAACATGGGTGTTTGACCATCGCTTCAAAAAGTTCTTTGCTTTGTATCATCTTGTTTTGAAGTAGCGAACCGCTTGATGTGCTGTCAGGTGATAGCCACATTTGATCATAGTCGCTTAGGGAGACACAAAAGACGACTACTCGAACATCCTCAAACATTTCCACCCATCGACAACCTTCGTTCATTCCTTTGGCATTTACTCTAATGAGTTGATATCTAATAAAGTGATAGCAACAAAGACATAATAAGACACAATTACTAAACAGTGTCAACTATATAAGCATAAGATCACGAAGCATCAAATACCATAATCTAAGAAATATGGCAAAAAAATCCTTTTGTACTCACATTTATTTGGTACATTTAGCCAGTTAAATTAAGGGTAACTTATCAAAATCAGATGGCAATTTCATCCAGAATTTAAATCACCTGGCAAGTTGTTGGGATTGAGCATCAAGATTGTCTGTATATGTCTCGGACATTGGGCTACGATCATCAAGGGAGAACTCTATGAAAGCCAAGCCATTACCCTGTGTCACCCCTTCAGCATATAGTATGTCATGCTCTGATGGCTCATATTCGTTGCTAGAAACCTCAACCGCCTGAAACCAGAAAAAAGATAAGTATGATTATTTACACATTAAAAACACGAAATGAGTCTCAAAATTTAGCATTTAGAAAATTTATATGTTATTACCCTCTCTACACAAATTTGCAACACTTGGGTTAGCACATAAGTTAAGGAAACATTTTTGGCCATCATCAAAATATCTAGTATACCCCTATAAACACAAGATAGAGGAACTTGGAGACCATTTTAGTAAGTTTCCTGTTTGCAATCATAGTAAATTGTAAGAATAGGTGATTTTAACTTTAACCTTTTCAAAAAGGAGAATCTTGCAACTGCGCACAACAACCCAAGAAAGAAAATGTTTTGACTTTATGGGACAAAGGGAGCATTTAATAATGCGTAAAATCCCCAAAAAATTGGCTTTCAAGTACTACTCTTTCTAGAATTTTTAGACAATCTAGAATCATAACAATTAATCGTACAAGGGGTATATAATTGCTAATAGCATAGAACTGTAAATTATTCAGCGCAATCATCAAGGGTCTATTCGTTTTCATCATTTACCATATTTCTCAATCTTGAGGGTCTTATTTAACTTCTTGTCACATCAAATAAAAGGGCCATACAAAAACACATTTCCATTTGTCACATCATAAAGCACAAGATGAAGGTGTTGAAACAAAACGGTGACGGTAAATACACAAAAAGTGATTAGAGGAAGGATCAAATACCCGGCTTAAAAAGTACTCTGCCACATCCGGTAAGAAGTGTAATTCATTTCTCCTTTTATATGTTTCCTGGATCGCAGGATCCTTCCAAACCTCTTCAACAAGTGGAGCATATTCACGTGTTGCTGCAGGAAAGAATGCATCCAAATCTCCAGTTGCAATGATGTCAAGAAGCCAATCAGAAAAATGCTTCAATCTTGGGTTAAGGGAGTAGATATTGTGATTAGCTTCTTCCACATCATCGTCATTACCAGAAGCTGAAATGAAACCAGTCAATTGATGTATTTGCTCCTAGAACTTGGAACGCACGGTTTATTGTAAATACTATTAAATATATTTAATATTTGACAAAACAGGAATTTTCATGAGCCAGTTGCCATAGCCCAAACGTAGAATCTAGAAAACAAAATTACAATCACAAGGACAACTGGTTAATACAGTATTAGCTTATGCCTTATGAAACTCTATCTATTTATGAGCACCTTTTCCTATGATACATAACTATTTAGTTGAGAATGAACATGTGTTTGTTACTTGAGAGTCCCATTTGCAAAAAGAGATGAAGATGGAACCCACCTAAAGAACCGAAGAATATAAAAATATAGTATAAAAGGATGATATTTTTGTTCCTAGAGCTTCATCTCTGCAACCCTCCAATCTCAGGTATTTAAACGCTCATAATAAAATCGCACATTAAATAATTTCCCCCCATAAGAGTTGAGTACATAATGTGTCGTTGTCAATGGAACTTATGTCAATTGTTAAATTGAAAAATGTGATGTTTGACACTAAAAAGTCAAAGAACCTGTTTCAGTTGATTGATCAGTGGATTCCAGCGAGTTCTTTTTCACCATTGCTTCTTCCTCGAAGCGCTCCCGTCCATCAAGTAGGATACTGAGGTATCTATACATGTTGCTCTGAATCATAAGCTTAATATTTTGTAATTCTTCATCACTAAATCTGTTTCCATATAAGAATTTTGCCTGCATGAAACGTATAAAGGAGCAATGATCATAGTTAAACAATGTACAGTTTTCCAAAAGATGACTATTCTGATTTTCACTAAGGGTTTTATGTGGAAAATTGAAGAATATTTAGGCATTCATAAACCCACAAAACTTATGAATCTTCATATTTATACTAAAAGTGTTATCACCTCTAGCTTTGTTTGTGAAGTTTAAATTAAATCCTGTCAATTGAGCCAATCCATGAATAAATATACTTTCTAACGACCCTATATATTGAGCAACTATTCTTATAAATATCTCTTCAACCAAATTCTGAAAATTAAATACCTGCTTAAAGATGGTGCTGGTTCCCGAACCCTCAAGTCCAAGTAATAAAAGCTTTTGAATTTTTTTCGGCTCAAAGTAATTGGGAACGGTAGCATAATTGCTGGCTTCATCCCTCTCCCGTTGTGGCTGACCTTGTGGCACAGGCAATGAGAGCAATGAGCTAACAAACCGAGTTCTAGCCTGTCAAAAAAGACTTACTTTACATAAGTTTTGCACACATTATTTACCATAATTTGGTAGATACATTCAATGATATGAGACAGTAAGTACCTTTTCCCAAATATTTCCCTTGATATTATTTTGGCCTTCCTCCTCATAGCGACCATCATCATAAACCCAAAAATGAGTGTCACGAGGACATTGCACACTTGCCACCTGAAACAAAGCAATAAAACAGATTTCAGAATTACAGAAAACGGAGAAACCTAAAGGTTGCAATTTCAACCCACTTTCTTATGAATGGATAGACTCACTTTATGCTTTATGTGTAGCGGGTCAAACAACAACAACAGTACCCAATCCCAACGGAGCGGGTCAAACAAGTTAAATTAAAAAGGATAGCTAAAGAGTATACAGCTCGCAAGTTGCCGGAAGTGTAATTTTTAATGCATAAACATCTACCTCAACGTATTTAAGATATTAGACTAGTATCCATCTAATATAACTGATGTGATCGTACATGACAATTAATGCCACTAACTATATAAAAAAATACTGAAAGAATTGGACAGATGTTTTGGGTCAGCCCAACACCACCTGTTTTGACCCGTACAAATATCTTTACACAACCCACCCACTTTGTCACCTTTACGAAACCAAATATCAGTGGCGCATGCGTTCGAACCCGTCATAGCAATGGTTTCTAGCTGCAGAAGAGGTCACTTCATGTTTTAACCCAGTTATGTAAATATGGGTCAAGTTCGGCTATATTTTACTAATAATGGTTTTAACTGTAAAATTTATATAACATTTCACTCGTTAAATTGAAGTATTCAAGAAAATGAAGCGATGCAGAACAACTGGTTAGAAATTTGCGCAACCTGCCCTTTCGCCACCTATAGCAACTAAAGTATTTCCCTATAAACAATAACCAATAACTAACTAGAAGTGAAAACAAAAACCTAAATTGGGGTACCGTTAAATCGCAAAGATCTATAAATACCAGATCAAAAACCAAGCCGCATGCTCAAAACAACAAAAGGTGGCAATTTCGACCCATTTAATGACGAATGAGTTAATATGGGTTATTATCTATCTGAAATGGATTAAATGGACCATATAGAAAAGTTTAGCTAAAAGGAAACGTTCACGAGATTCAAAAGGTGGGAAAGTACGCAAAAGTTTTGATGCATATAAGCTCATAAATTTATTACTCATTAATGAAAAGATTGTTATTTAACTGATATAGCTTTTGTCATAATATTTTGTGCATGTATAATTTGTTATGAAGTTGCCAAAAATATGTTTGTGGGTTAATCCAGCCGGATCTATTTTGACATTTACTAAAATAGTAGTTGTTTCGACCCACCCCATTTTGATATTCTAACCAACCCGTCCATTTTGCAACCCTTGAAAACAGGAAAGAGGTGGATGATGAAAGAATTTACCCTCAGCACTTTCAGCTCAGTTTTGGTGATCTCTCGGCCATTCATGTAAACTTCTGTATTTCCATTGCTTGCATTCGGACTAAGTTTCCCAGTGAAATTTAAATTTGAACTCACAACTCTATCCGGTTTTTCACCCTCCTGAAAAATAAAACAAAACATTAGAATTACAATCTTTAAACGCCCATAAAATGGTGATTTCAGCGCGTTTTCATGTTATGTATTATCTCTAGCAAGTGAAGCGTGTAAAACGAGCAAAGTTAACTATGAAAATGGACCAAACAAGTGTCACAAACGTGTTTGTGTTCCGGGTCAACCCCACCCGTTTTTTTTTTTTTTTTTTTTTTTTTTTTTTTGTGCGTGTTATGAGTTTAACCTATTTGGACCTGTTACCCAACTCACATGACCTGTCCATATGTCCACATTAACAAGCAAATATAACCAAAAATCATTGAAAAGAACAAGTTTTACCTTTCCCCAAAGACCTGATTCTTTGTCATACCAATACATTCCCGGTTTTAACTTTCTTGGGGGTAACGGGCATCCCAAAAGTTCTGCCATTTCCTCAGGTTTAAGTGGATAACCATTCACAATTAACTGCTCTGGCCGAAGTTGATTAGCGGAACATTCTTTTTCTGCTTTCATGATATGTTTGACTTCCAAAGGACTAAGCAGACGAGACAATAACCTCGAATTTTTCCCTAATGTAAGACGTTTCGACTCATCAATCGCCTCACCAATACAAGTAACACACTTTCGACCCTCAGGCATTGATCCCATTGCTCTAAGAACACAATTACTACAATATTTGGCATCACAAACCAAACAGGACTCTTTAGTTTCCCACTTCCCTTTACCACATCGATAACAAACTCTGCTTACTTTCTTCTTTTTCTTTTTCTCTTTAGAAACCGCAACATAATCTGAATAACCGGGCCTCTCCAACCCGACCTCTCTATTTTCTGATCTATCAACCGTATTGAAAGTAACCACTGGGCCACGTCTCCCTTCATTCCCATGACCATCATCTTGTTGGTTATGGACCGACCCAGGAGACCCTGAAGGGGAAGCTGAATACGAATCAGCATTTCTCAGAACCGAGACTACAGATTCTGAGCTTGCTGATAATCTAGGACTCTGATTCGGTGAACCCGTTACATCAGCGATATAAGAAACTGGTAAGGGAATAGGATCAATAACAGGAGGGGCCAGACCGTCACGAGTGACAGATCTTCTTGAATCAGAAAAAGATTCAGCAACAGATGCAGTCGGTATCGAACGGGAATTTACATCTAACGGCTCTACCCTAGGAAGGGTATACGATACATCAGGACCCATATATTCTAAAGCAATTGAATAATCCAGCTCATCGCTTTCTTCAGGTAGCGCAGTTCCCGGAGGAAGCATCTTCCTCACAGTTTCTTTCCAATCTTTTTTTCCATTTTCCGCCATATCCCTCATACCAATTCTTTAAATAACTAAAAGATTCAAAAAGTAACAGTTATTCAATCAGCTCAAGTCTTGATATCATCATATTTCAACAACCCAATTCAAAGAACCAAAACTTTGACCAACTTGTAAAGATACCCAAATCAGATAAAAATTTGGGCAAAAAACACTTATCAATAAAGAATCTTTTATTTACATTTGGTCAAAACAGCTTTAAATTTCAACTCAGAAAATGATAGATTTGACTAATTTTTAAAACGCCCAATTAGAATTAAAAAGCTTCAATTTCCCAGAAAAAAAAATAATTCAAGAAACAAATTTTCAATCAAAATTTCACCAACCCAACTCACAAAATGATAGATTTGACTAATTAACAAAATACCCAAATCAAATTAGTACTTCAATTTGGGGGAAAACATATATTAGGTCAAAAAAACAAAACACCAAATTTGAACAACCCACGATTTGACCAACCAATACAACAAAACTAAAGAAAAAAAGATATACCTGAATTATGCAATATGGATTTGGTGAAAGTCAAAATCTGCTCATTTTCAACAGCCTAAAAAGTTGAAAAAACAAGACCCCACAATACAAATCAACCACCTAAAACATCTCATAAAACTAAAGTCAAAGTCTTGATCATTTCAGTCAAATTTGAACCAAATCAACATTTTACATATGAAAGAAAGAAAGATTCAAATCTAGAGAGTATGGACAATGACAGATTAATATTACTAACCAATAATGTTTTTATATTTTACTGGTAATAAAAAGATAAAGAAAGATTTTGTCAGCCAAAAAAGAATAATAAAAAGACTCACTTTGTAGCAGCAGTATAATAAAGTGGCTTCTATGAAAGCAGATAAAAAGGTATAAGGGGCGTGCGTGTATACTGTTGTTTGTACTATTTTTTTAAATAAATATTTTTTAACTAGGAAAGTGTTTTACTCTTTTTTTACATTTTGGGATTCTGAAAAAATAAGGTAGTACAAATCTCTCTTTCTTTGCTTGTGGAGACCATCTTATGTTGGTTGATAGTGTAAGATGTCATAACCATTATTCTAGGTGTCTGAAATAATTGTAGTATATGTATGGTTTTTATGATTTTAATTTCTTATTCACAATATTCCTTTTCTTTTAAGATATTTTACTAATTTCTTCTTGCACTTAATGGTTCATGTGATTTGTGGAGTATGACGAGTTTAGTCCTTCAACTTTTTTTTTTTTTTTTTTTTAACCCGTAACAAGTTTAGTCCTTTAACCACTTATTTTGATAGTTTGACCGTTAATTTAGAGTCATAATTGTCTTTTCAATTACATATTTTATTAAATATTAAAGAGAGAACTGCAAAATACATCCCTGTGGTTTACAGGTTTTGTCATCCTACATCCCTGTCAGAAACTTTTGGCAAGATACATCCCCCGTTAGGCAAACGTTTGCCACTATACATCCCTCGTTTACAATAAGGACTAACGGTGCAAATTTTTCCTCCGTTATCTCTTAACGAGACAGAAAATATTACACCGTTAGCCCTCGTTAGCCAAACGTTTGCACCGTTAGTCCTCTTTTTTAGAAAAAAAAAGTTAAAATTAAAAAAAAAAAGGAAAAAAAAATTTAAAAATTAATTTTTTTTAAAGTTAATTTAAAAAAAAAAAAATTATCGTTTAAGTTATGCCATGTCAATTATTTTCCGAAACTGTATCCCGACAACCAAATAATAACCAACACAACTAGTAAACCAAATCTAAATATCAAGTCCGACTCCAAGTCGGCTCAACCAAATCCATCCGAACACAACCATAACCGAAACATTTCCCGAATCGAATCCAAACTCAAATCCCAACACAAAATCACAACTAAATAATCCCCAAGCCTTGTCGTGACTCGCCGTGAGTCACGGTTTGGCTCTTCGTTGACTGCCGAGACCAAAACAACCCAAACAGACCAAAAATAACTCCAAATCAATAATAACATCAAGAACTATTCAAAAGAAACAAGGAACACAAAAGTAATCCCACACCAAGTCGACTGAGTCAACTCGGTGGGTTGACCGAATCATCGAGCCGCGACCAAAATGAGGGATTCACACGGTTTTATGTTTAAAATATTTATTAAAACATTTTTATAAAATATTTAAAAACAAAATCGGTTTTATTAAAGTTTTAGAAATTAGGGTTTCGTATAAAAATGATAACGGGTTAAGGGGAGGCGCGTGTGAGGGTGTTACTGTCGGAAAACAATGAAAGGGGGTGGTGGCTCTTGGTGATGGTGGCGGCGGACTGTGGTGGGAGGGATGAAGAATCCGGCGGTGTAGAGAGAGAAAGGAGAGAATGGGTGTGAGTGAAAGGAGAGAATGGGTGTGAGTGTGTTTTTAAAAAAATTAATTACTAGTATTATTTATAATTTTTTTTCGCAAATATTATTTTTTTAAAAAAGTTTTGATTTTTTTATTAAAATATTAACTTTAAAAAAATTAATTTTTATAAAAAAAAAATTAATTTTTTTAAAAAATACGCATTTTAAAAAAATTAATTATTATTTATAATTTTTTTTTAAAATACGCATTTTTTTTATAAAAATTAATTTTAAAAAAATACGCATTTTTAAAAAAATTAATTATTATTTATAATTTTTTTTTCGCAAATATTATTTTTTTAAAAAAAATTTTGATTTTTTTTAATTATTAACTTAAAATAATTAATTTTTTAAATTTTTTTCCTTTTTTTTTAATTTTAACTTTTTTTTTTAATTTTTTTTTTTTTTTTTTTAAAAAAAAAGAGGACTAACGGTGCAAACGTTTGGCTAACGAGGGCTAACGGTGTAATATTTTCTGTCTCGTTAAGAGATAACGGAGGAAAAATTTGCACCGTTAGTCCTTATTGTAAACGAGGGATGTATAGTGGCAAACGTTTGCCTAACGGGGGATGTATCTTGCCAAAAGTTTCTGACAGGGATGTAAGATGACAAAACCTGTAAACCACAGGGATGTATTTTGCAGTTCTCTCAATATTAAATTATATCAAGTATAGTCATACATTTTTCAAGCACTCCCTTATCATCAATTTTTTTATAGCAAACACATTATCTGCACCAATCTCGTTATTTTCATCTTCATCTACAATTACAAACCTCATCACCATCAAATCAACTTGTGTATTAGTAATCAAATGTAAATTATATAGTATTAAAAAGTGACAAGACATTTGAATTTATATTTGTTGGCATTTTAACAACATATTATGACAAATACAAATGCTTTGTGTTTGTTCATCCAAGATAAATAAACAATACTAAAAATGGGAAATTTATGAATAGATAGAAATCGAACTAGTCAAGTAGCAAAACCCTTAATTCATTTTTGTTTTATAATAATAACTAGTTGAAAAGCCCGCCCGATGGCGGGCATGACTTATGAGTAATGTTGAAATAAATAAGTTAACCAAAAATAAGATATAAACATACCAGTTTTTATATTGAATGCATTAACAATAAAAAATAAATGAACATCAAGATTTATAGAACAATTAAAATTAACAAAGTTTTTTTTGTAACAACATAGATTTAAACTCAAATGAACGTTAAGATTTATAGAACAGTTAAAATATACAAAGTAAATTTATGTAAATTTACTTCAAAGTTTAATCTCGATGAGACACAACGCACGTCTATTTAGTGCTCACATACATGCAATTTACCTAAGTAGACTTTCAAATATAACTAACAACCCCGATAACTAATTGCGACACATTTTATCATTTTGCTAATGCACCACATTCTGCGAACAGTTTATGACATCAGAAATGATGTAGCTATTTAGAGTGTTATAATGAGAGATTGTAACTATATAACTTTTTAAGTCATAGATAAACCTAATAACTATTTATGTGAACATATTTTACCTATTGATTATTTGATAGTTTTGCTAACCAAAGTGTAACACCTTCGAAATTCGGGTCCAGCGGAAGCATACATGCAATGGGGTGCTACGAAATTGGTATCAAAACATAAGTACAAAAAACGGTTTTTATTTCAATTATTTGGAAGAAAAGTTACAATACGAAAACACTAAGTTTTCATTTTAAAGAAAGTAGTGCGGAAATAGGCCAATAAAATAGTTGAAGTGGTCCCAATTGCTTTATCAGAGTCGCCTATAACCATGCCCTCTGCCAAACGCCTTCAAATAGTGAGCTAACGCCTTAATCCTGAAAATGCATGCTAAAACGGTCAGCTTACGCTGGTGAGTTCGTAGAGTTTAATAAAAAGCTTTAGGTAGTGGACCTGGTTGAGTTATTCGCTATGCGGGACTAAGGTTGATATATGCCATACATTCCAACAACAATCCAATAATAATCATTCCCTATAGGTTGTACGTCATGGCAAGTTGATGCATCCAAAACCCGGGCAAAATCCCTGGCAAGTTGGAGTACCCAAAATCCGGATACACGTCCTGGCAAGTTGGAGTACCAAAATCCGAATACAAATCCTGGCAAGTTGGGCACCAAAGTCCAGACGGGGGAAATCAACCACAATAGATCTATCTATAGTATTCGCATTTCCCGCAGGAATTAATGACTTAATAAGGGGCAATTATCGCGGTACTAAACCTTAACTAGCAAACATAGCAAATCAAAAGTAGTTGCAGGTCCAGAAAATTGTTGAGCTAGGAAGCTTGCATTTATACAGGTAATCACATAATGCTTTCGTAAAACCAATTCAAGTATATCAATCAATTCTCAAATAAACATTTCACCAATTCAGATAATCAATCATTTAGTTTAGTTAAAACGAGCATGTATTCTCCCCCAAAATAGTTTTGAAAACCGTTAAAAAGTAGGGGCTATGAACTGTCACAACTCGCAATTTCAGGTCATTTTCCCAACCTCGACAATTTACTATTCATAAGTTACTATTCATTATTTCACTATTTATCATTTTTGGATTCAGTTTGAGACTTTGAAAAGCGTTCAAAAATTTTACTATTTATGTGACACTATTCATTTCCGGAAGAAAAACACTATTCATGTTCATCATGCATCATCACGTAAACCTAGTTTATGGGTATTCAAATTCGCATAACCGGTTAGGTTTAGCTGCGAAATCATGCATCATCAGTAAGGACACATCATATAAGACTAGAGTAGTCTACATATCATCAGTAACATCATCAGTATATTAAGTCATGCACGGGTTTGTGTGATTTTCATTAACGTATGTTTAAAGGTTTAAATAACGTTACCACTCAGTTTCTACTACCAACATATACCCGATACTCCCGTCTACGATCCTAATACATTTTCATACTCATTATAATGATATAAAAATTATATTATTAATTTACCCGGTGTTTTGAGAATTGTTACTATATTTTCCGGTATACGTTAATTCTTTCGTCGGATTACGATATCTCAACACGATAACTACTATAACACCCGATTCTCATCAGGAATGTAAATTTATAAATTTTATGACTTTAATATATTTTATTTTGTTCCGTTAAAATTGATTTATAGTTAACCCGGTACCCAAAACTTACAACGTAACACATTATGTACGCTAAATACTTACAAATACTTCAAGTACACATGAAAACTACAAATATATTCCATGTATACTCCATAATGTCGACTAGTGTATGTATAGGTGTACATGAGATCTTTTACTTCACATGTGAAATTACCAAAATACCATTGCCTAAAGATATTTGCAAGTAAAAGTCCAAATCTTGCACATAACATGATATTTTACAAAATAAAAGATGCAAACTCTCTCCACCCATTCTTTATGGTCGGCCAAGCTAAGATCATCAAGAAGATTTCATCAAAAATTCAAGAACAAGTGTTAAACAATCTCTACTAGTATATATTTTAAGGTTTTGAAATACAAGCCTCTAGGTTTACTACATATTTTGCTACAATAATCCCTTCATCACTCAAGTAAGTTCTCAATAATTTTTCCTACTCTTTTAAATATTTACTTGAAGTATTTTCATGATCTAGTAACAAAAACATGTAAATATACTATGATCCATACCACTTTTAAATTGTTTTACTACTTATAGTGAGATTATAATTATCCTATGATTATTCCCATGAAACCCACCAAGGTTGGTGATGTTTAGGACTCCATGACACCCTAAGAAGGTGTATGGTAGATTAAGGGTTGTTTTGAAGTTGGTTGGAAAGGATTTGTACAAGTTGTTAACTAGGAAAACCAAGTTTTGACATAATATATATGCTACTGTCTCTATTTGCAAAACGTGGGAAACTCAGGGACTAGGGAGTAATTTTGGACCAAATATTTATAAAATACATTCAAAAATGAAACCGTGGCCACCGGAATGAACAAAAACGAGTTTATAACGAAGGAGATATGATTTTTCAAAGTTTAACGACGAAAAACTATTTCCTGAAAATTATACGTGTTGTTGCACGAATTTCAACGGACAAAATGAGGCGTTAGCCGTAATCTAGCCGACCTGACTTATCAAAAATATATTAGTACGCTGTCCCACGATTCCGGGGATATAAAGAACATAGAAAATGAGCTTATAACGACCAAGATATACACGTTTGAACCCGACGAACTCTATATATTCTTGACAGCTTCTAATAGCAAAATATTTCTAAGTATAGAAAAATTGTTTTTGCAAGTAATCATGTTGCAAGCCGATTTTCTCAATGATCAAGACCCGTATGGTCAAAAGTTAAATGACACGACTTCTAGACATTGTTACAAGGTTTTCAAAAACGCCAAGTTTATGTTTTAACACTTAACGTACAATATTACGCGGCTAGTTTTACAATGTCATTTGGACATATTTTTTCAAAGAGGAGTGCTAGAACCACAAAAGTTTTACAAAAAGAAATCCACACAAGGATTTGTCATGTTTTGATTGGTGTAAAAAAGAGAAGAGAGAGAAAATTTATTTAAATACACCAATTAATATGTGACAAATCTCTTGTGTGGATTTCTTTTTGTAAACCTTTTATGGTTCTAGCACTCCTCTTTTTGAAATTTGTAAAATGTTAATCTACGCCGAAAACACTATATTTGCCGATAGAACACCAAACAAGGAACGTGGAGTACCGTTTCATCATATTTACTTGGAAAGTAGTTTAAAACTAAATGAGACATCAAAAATGTATTTTTCGACGATAAACATTATTTTCAAAAAGTACGAGTGGTATTGATAACATACGTATATGCATGCATAGCATTGTCTCATTGCTTACAATAGGTCACATCATTCATTCTAGGTCGCGGTTAGAGACCGAGCCTCACTTCATCACATTCACTATTATCATTACTACTAGCATATCAGATGAGTTTTCATAGCCCCGTTTCAATTAATTATTTGATTTATAAATCCCACGGGGGAGAATACATTGCATCATTTTCATACGGGCCAAAGTATTAAATTCAAGTACATTGCTTAAGTTATCGTATTGCCTTGTTAAAGTTCCCCTGTTATCATGGACCTTTAATTTTTAGTAAGCGAGAGTGAGTGGATAGATCTATTGAGGGTGACGCCTCCATCCGCGTTGGTATTACCAACAGTCAAACGGATGCATTTCATTTTTATCATCATTAGAGTGTCTGGTAAAACACTCTGGGGAGGCATCTCATCAGTCTAGCTTCGGGGTCATGAGCTTAAGGGCTAATGTACGATTTTATTAATTATGCGACATTTTGTCATTCACTTTTATACTTGTGGTTACCGTAAAAAGCATTTCATTTACATAAACCTATGATTTCTCACCAACATTATTGTTGACTGTTTTAGCAATGTATTTTCAGGTAATTAAGGTAGCTCATGTTGGCTTGCATATGGACCTACATGGAGTCACGGAGTCGACGCGTCTCACTTTATATTTCTGCACTTATAAAATGTTTGATCTTGTTTGAACTTGTTCTTCCTAAACTTGCAACACCTTTTGGGACCTTGTTTTGTAAACTCTGAATATTTTAAATGATCAAACGATTTATTTTTCAAACGACACTTTAGGTCGTTCAATGTAACTGTAACTGTGATGCTATGGCAGTCAACCCCGGGTATTCCATTCCGCTGCAAGTCATGAACTTGGGGGTGTGACATGAACTCACCTTAGCCACAACAATGCAATGATGACGACTGACACAACTGGCATCTAGAGCTAATCACGACAATAATCCGGAAGATAGGTATCACGAGTACAATGGTATAGAGATGGCATAACCTAATACACATACGATTGTCTCATAATATAGCTCGTACAATAATGAAGTCTATAAAAGACAATGTGTCTTAGTTTTCGTGGATTATTCATGTTATTACTTGTAAAAGTTTAGTATCAATGTTTCATGAGAAAGCTTTATGTTTCGTGTGGTGGTAAGAAAGTACGGGCTCCAAATGTTACTCACACCAAAGTGGAAAAGATATCGGCAAACAACTCACACCAAAGAGGAATAAACATCGACATAGTCGTGAAAATGTTAACAACGCTCAAGCTAACCAAAGAAAACATAGATCATGACGACAATTAGCTATGTAATATAAAGTAGGTAAGTTTCGGTGTTTACCCCATAATCCCAAATAGTTAATATAAAACATATACGTTTTTTAAGGATTTAGTCTACATTTATAAATCACGCGATCGAGTCTTACAATTTTAGCAATACATTTCGTCATTTAATGATGTTTATAATAAAAGAGTTTTCTTAAATATAATTTAATTATATAAAAGCTTTTACAAAAGTTTCATCATGACAAGCCCAAACTAAGACCAAACTAACAAAAAACAATTAAAGAAATACATACAAAAGTAATACATACTTTTACTTTTACTTGATGCAATACATTTTATATAAACTAAAAACAAGACCAAACTAAAACTAATTTCCTAAAAATGACACCTGATATAAACTAAACAATATACCACACCATCACATTGCTATCACTAACAGACCCACATGCACTTTTCCTTTTGTTGACATTTGTTGGGCATAACTCACGAAACAGTTACAACAAGTTAAATGGACAATGTTCCATACCCACTGAGACTTGACAACTATCTAGAAAAAGATCTTACAACAATATTGAAAAAGATCTTACCTCTTTCTTTCTCCGTTTTGAATCGGCAATATTTGTGGAGGTTTGTGAGTTTTCTAGGTGAGATCTTTTTTTGTTTTGCATTGCATTGGGGGTTAATGACTCAATGGTAGCTTTTAATTGGGAAAGAGGTTTGATTTAACGGTAAGAGGAAATGCTGGTGGGAGGTACATGAGGTGATATTAAAGTTTAGAGTAGGGGCATAGGGGATGTACTTGTTTAGATTGTAGATAGTATGAAGAAGTGTGTTTAATGTTAAAAGTAAAGATAGATTTGACAGTAACAATATTTTAATATTGATTATTTGCAATATAAAGATAGATTTGATAGTAAAGATGGATTTGACAATACAACAATATCTTGGTATTGAGATTATTTTTAAAAGTTGTTGTATTGATTAATGACAAAAGTAAAAGTGGTTGTATTGATTAATGACAACTCGGTGTATCTTGAAATGATGTATCATTGGAAGTTTGATAGTACGGTTCTTGCTCGTATGAGTTATGAGGAGGGTGGTCAAAATTGTTTTGAGAATAATCGAAAGAGTTCAGATCATAATTGGAGGTGAATGTGGGTTCTGCTCTCGAAGCGCAACACATACAAAGTCCACGAGTAAATCCACATTCTTTGCAAAAACAACGTTCACAAAGTGAACCATCTCCTAACGGATCTCCACAATTAAAGCAATAAGATTGATCGAACGAAGACGTCTGAGGAGGGTAGTTAGAAAAATTTTGGTGAATCATTAAAAGAATTCAAATTTATGAACGAATGGCACAAATTACAAAATCCGTCTCTACAATTATTTCCACACTTCTCACAAACACACCGGAAACAACGATAGCCGTTCTCCATCGGACTTTTGCAATGAAAACAATGCTAACCGAGAGACTCCATAAGAATTAAATATAAGAGGGATAAGAAGTTAGAATTAAACGGATAGAGGGTAAGGGATAAAGAATTAAACGGGAAAGAGGGATAAAGGGTAAGAATTAAACATGAAAGAGGATACGAAGATTCTTTTTGGGTTTTTATAACGGGAAAAAAAATTAAGATAAAATGAAAGCAAATTTTGAGAAAGAAAATCTTTTTGGGTTTTTATATTATGAGAATATTTACAAAAAAAAAAAAAAAAAAAAAAAAAAAAAAGTTGGTAACTTCCCGCAGGAAGGGTCTTCACTTCACTAATCTTCAAAACGACAACGATTTCGGCTTTCACTCTTCCCCGGCAGCGGCGCCAAAAAGTTGACATGCCCGGATCAACCACTTAACCAAAGGATGGTCAAAGTAGTCAAACCACGTGTATTCTCCGAGAGTATAGTGTTTTCCCGGGTCGTTAAGTCCCGATGAGAAATGAGATGCGAAATCGAGAACCGATTTATGATCGGGTGAATTGAATGAGGTTTGAATAGGGATTTGGGTTTCTAAACTAATTGAAGCAAATAATAACTTAAAATAACCCAAATAAACTAATAACGAAAGCACGTAATGCACAATTAAACTAAAACGTAAATTAAATCTAAAACGTAACGCGAAAACGTAAAAACGTAACCTAAAAGGCAAACTACCTAATTTGAACTACCAATTTGATTTTAGAAATGAAGAACTATTTAAAAACTATTGAAAACCTTAAACGTAACTTGAAACTACCTAAAACGTACTAAAAATTAAAAATGGGCCGTTACCGGGCTCGGTAACGGCTTTTAAAAGTAAAATTTTAAATCTAAAAGGGCTACGGGTACAAAATTGGTTTTCCTAGATCCTAAACGTAAAAAACATTTTTTTTTTACTTTTAAATTTTTTATTATGATGTAAAAACTAAAATAATTAAATAAATGCTTTAAAAATAGTAAAACTTTTTGGAAATATATGAAACTTTTTGGAAAAGTCTAATACACTAAAAAGAAGCTAGGAAAAATAATAAAATGTAATAAGCAGTTAAACTAAGCAGTAATGAAGCAATAAAGAAGTTGAAAAGTAGTAATAAGCTAAACAAACAAACAAACAAGGCATATATAATAAATAACAGAAACAATAACATGCAACAAGATATAGAGCAGTTGGTAAGGGTGTGTATGTGACTGGTTGTCAGGAGGTATCAGGTTCGAATCCTGGCACCTCTCCCTTTTTCTTATTTTATTTTTGCAACTTTCTTTTGAAAACTAATAAAACATGTAAAAAAAATATGAACTGTTTATAAAAACAACTTTTTGTGAAAACTTGAAATAAGCTAGATGAAGAATGAAACTTAAAACAGTATGGCTAAAAGCCTTTGTAAAAACGAGATTGGCTCAATTGTTTGGCCAAGACAAGCTCACACAAGCCTTCCTAAATCCCTATAAGCTAAAACCTACTGCAAACTAATCCTAATAACCTAAATGCACTAATATGGAGGGAAATTTCACAATTTAAGCAACAAATAAACCACAAAGACCAAATAAGCTTAACTGATCCTAATACTAAAACAGGTCAAGTGGGGACTGATAAGGCACAAAAAAAACTAATCAATAAGCTACAAAAAGTTGTACTAAAGGGAAAGTAAGGTTAAGGGAAACCTAATAAGCACTATGGAGACTGATAATAAGCAATAATGAAAGCCTAAAGCACAAAATAAGCTAAACATATCCTATGGGTTGTAACTTGGGTAAAAAAAAATGGCTACAGAGCTATGAACAAGCTGTAAAAAAAATGGTAAAAATAAATAAAAAATACTGGCAACTATAATACCCACTAAAAAATATACATACCAATTTTTTGAGCAAAAGACCTAAAATTGAAAAAAATTAAAATTCAAAAATAGCCGGTTGTAGGGCTATTTTTTTGACAGCAATAATTATGAAAAAAATGGGTCAAATGGGTTAAAATTTGAGTTTTGACTACAAAAAAGCTAAGGACCAGATATTGGGCAAGTGTATTAACCTAGTACAAACTAATTTGAAGCAAAAATAACACCTAAAGAGGCCTAATCTAGTTCTAACCTATACTACTTTTAAAAAAAAAATTTACCTTAAAACTTATAGAAACTAATCAAAAATGCTTAGGACCTACTAGGAAATGTGAAAATGAACTCTAAACTACTAGTAATACTAAATGAAAACAGATTCAAAATAGGTTTTTGGGAAAAACAGGTTTATGCTAAAAAGAAATTATTGTGCCAAACACCCCTTTAGGGGGTGACTGTTGAAATTTTTGAAAAGAAAACTTGATTTAACAAACATAAACCCTCAATAAGCTTTACTTGAACTTATAAGAGCTTATAAAACAGTAGGTGAGCTTGAAAAACAAGAATTTAAAATGAGTTAATTTGACAAGAATATAAAAAAAACTGGAAATTTTCATTAAATAAAGAGAGATTACAAATTTAAATGTAAATTACAACTGAAAACTAAGAAAGCATAAAGTGACCAAAATTCTTCTAAAGCATGAAGAATTGGACAAGTTCTAATGTGGAGAAAGAGCCCTTTTTATAAGCAGAGCTGCTAGGGTTTTGTTGACTCTTGTCCTCTTGCTGTGTGCTTCTTGTTGTGAGAGAAAAATGAGCTTGTGACCAACTTGTGCTTTCTTGCTTCAATCTCAGCCCTCAATTAAAGCTTGGCCACCACTCATGTACTTGGCCGTTGGACGCAATAAGGGGGGTGTAGGATTGCTGACTTGGATAGGAGGGGGGAGGAACACAGTCATGTGATCTTTTGGACTGGTCTGGGGCATGATAACAAGGATGAAAGTGACTGGGGTTTTGGAAGTTTATGTTTTGGAGGGAAAATGGAACAGAGTTGTAAAGGCAAAGGAGGTTTGAGGCTTGTTTGACTTTTTTAGTCAAAGTAAGAAAATGGGATAGTTAGGGTTAGCTGAATTGGGTGTTTATTGTTTTTGGATCGGGGTATAAAATTAGTGGTGGAGTATTGGGTTGGTTAAGGGTATGGACTGAAGTTGTTGTGGGCTATGTATAGGATTAGCTGTAGTTAGTTTTTAAGTATTTTAGTGGTGGGTTGGATTAGGATTATAAGTTTAGTAAAATTAGTAATAGTCTTGTAAAAAAAAACTGTTTTGTAGAAAAAATGAATTTCGTAGTTTTTTTAATAATAATAATAATAATAATAATAATAATAATAATAATAATAATAGTAGTAATAATAATAATAATAATAATAATAATAATAATAATAATAATAATAATAATAATAATAATAATAATAATAATAATAATAATAATACTTTAACCAAACCCAACTGTGGGCGATTTTTGGTGATGGCCTGGACAACGAGCTTTGGATCTTCTTGATCCCGTCTTGCTCCATCCCGTCCCCTCCCACTGTTGCTCCTGTATATACCCTCTTCCTTTTTGGTTCCTTCCTTGTGGTCGTGGTACTGTAGGTTTCACTCTTGAAACCCCCTGCCCTCCTTGCACTATTATTTGGTGTTTCGTTATTTGTAGTTTGGTTTTTAGTCTATTTACCTCTCTCTCCATGATTTGTGGGATTTCACTGGTAGGCTGAGCAGTTTTTCCTGACTGTGGTTTGGTTCTGTGGTGGTACGACTTTGTCCTTTAGTTGAAAATGAGGCTGCGATTTGCTAGATGGGCCACAGTTGATGTGATTTGGCTAGTTCCTTTCTGGGAAGTTTTGCTGGCTTTCGTTTTGTACTGGATTGGGATAAGTTTGACATATGCTTTGATTGTGGGTCCCACAGTTATTTAGTTAGTTTTTTTTTATTTATTGGTGGTGGATGCGATTTGAGTATACAGGTTTTGTGGCATTGTTATATTGATTTAAGGGTGCTTTTGGGCCTTGTGTTGGGCTTTTGGTTATATTGTCCAAACTCTAGACCTTTTAGTTTCCTATGGTTTGCCTTGTGGTTTAACGTTACGGTTCGACTCCAAGGGCTTACGGTTTTTACAAAAACGTTTTGTACAGAAAAGGATTAGCATTTTGACTTGTGGGACCTGCTGTTTTGACTTGTGTTTTGACTTTGGGAAACCTGTCGTTTGTTATGGCAATCACACGTTTTCATTGTCCTTTCGCGGGCTTGAGTGGTTGTCAAGATGGCAGTGGCAATGGACTCATCAAAACATCGTTGATCTCTTATCTTCGTGATCGCCATTTCAATAAGGAAGCACTAGCCACCACCAAACTTTCCTTGGCCACTAATCTTGTGATTTTTTAGGCGGCCGAGGTTACATTGAAACGTATGGGCCTTTGGCTATGTGGGGTCTGTTTTAAGACGCACACCCTTCGCTCTAAGTGTCGACATGGATCTGATATTGTTTCACCCCCTGATTGTGGCGATGGTGTCGTTAAGTTTGTGTTGTTTGATCTTGTCAAGCCACAAGTCCCTTATCCTATGGCTCTGGTTGAAGGCCAGATTTTGGAAGTGTCACACTGTCAAATCTATCCCTCCTAAGTGTCGTTTGGGATTCTCTCACGTATTGAAAGGGGCTCTTGATAAGGTGGTCTGCACACCTGGGGACATTTCTTGTTGGGTTAACCTGTTAGTCTTGCCTCTTTGTCTCCTTAAAAACTTTTGCCCAAGGAGTAACATGGAGTGTAGGTCTGCCATTAGACGCCAACGCCAAGAAGAATACATCACGAACGCCATTCACTCTTGGGGCACGCCTGGCGGGAGTTTGCAGCTTGTTAGAGAGGTTTTAGCTGAACCATCCCCTGCATGGTCTAATATTGAGGAGGGGAACCTGGATTTGGGTGACCGTAATGTCAAGCAATGTAAGAGGAAGATCTGTGATGGCCACTATACGGCGGCTGTCAGAGTTCTTTCTTCTTCGGGGGTTGCTCCTTATAATGACACCACTCTTGAGGGCTTAAAAGCTAAGCACCCCTTCAAATCTGCTCTTTCCTTGCCGGATATATCTATTAATCATCATAACCTCATTGCACCCCCTGCTGTGGTTCTTGATATGATCAAGAGTTTCCCCCGTGGTACATCTTGTGGTCGAGATGGGTTGCGCGCCCAACACCTTTTGGATTGTTTTAGTGGTGCTGCTGTGGCTATTTCCGATGAGTTAATCGATTCTATCACCTAGGGGGTTAATCTTTTTCTTGATGGTAGATGCCCTAGGGCATTAGATGAGTATATTGCTAATGCTCCGCTCACACCGCTGATCAAGCCCGGAGGTGGTATTCGTCCCATTGCTGTGGGGACTGTTTGGAGGCGTTTAGTCTCCAAGGTTGGTGCTTCTATGATCGGCCACTCCTTGGATGGCTATTTAAATGACCTCTAGTTTGGTGTTGGGGTCCCTGGAGGTGGGGAAGCTATTCTTCATGTCGTGAATAGGTTCATTGAGGACCGAGGTCGTGAGGAAGGTCTTTCGATGTTATTGGTGGATTTTCAAAACGCCTTCAACTTGGTGGACCGTGAGGTTATGCTACAGGAGGTTCGCCTGCGTTGCCCTGCCATTTCACGTTGGGTGGAATTTTGCTATTCTAGCCCAGCTAGATTATATTATGGAGAACACACGCTATGGTCGCACCAGGGTGTACAACAAGGTGATCCACTTGGACCTCTTCTCTTTGCCCTCGTACTACATCCTTTGATATGTAAGATAAGAGACTCCTTTAGTCTTTCCTTTCAAGCTTGGTATTTAGACGATGGCACTATTATCGGAGATACCATGGTCGTGGGGAAGGCTTTAGAGCTTATTATGTCGGATGGACCACGGCGTGGCCTGCACCTCAATGTTGGTAAAACCGAGGTTTTTTGGCCAAAGGAAGACCCTAGAAGCATGCTTGCAGGCGTTTTCCCGCCAAATATTGCTAGACCACAGCATGGTGTCAAATTATTGGGTGGGCCGGCTAGCATAGACTTCGAGTTTAGCAGTGAGCTTGTTATGAAAAGGGTTGCTAAAACTATTGAGCTCATGGATGCTGTTGCTAAGATTGGGGATCCCAAGGGTGAGTTGTTGCTACTTCATGCATGCGCTGGCATATCAAAGTTATATTTCTCAATGCGCACGTGTTCTCCTCGGGTCTTTGAGCGTGCTCACATCGCTTTTGATGCGGCACTGCGTTCTTCCCTGGAACGTATTGTTACTGCTTCTGGACCCGGATTTGGTGATTGGCAATGGAGGGTGGCCACCCTGCCATTTGTATTTGGGGGACTTGGCGTATATTCAGCAGGGGATGCCTTGAACTATGCTTTCCTTGCGTCTAGACTGCAATCTACCAAACTACAGGCTAAGCTCCTCAGAAACTCCGATATTGTAACCTCTGGACCTTCCTTCGACGAGGCCTTGAACACTTTTAATGCGAAAATGGAGATTGACCTTCTAAGTAACCCGGATGAGATCGCTGCCCCCAAACTCATGAAGAAATTGGCAGATATATATTTCACACGTGTTACCAAAATGGCTGAATCCACATTTTGCCTATCTTCCCGACAAATGGCACTCTGGAGGTCGCAAAAGGAGGACTACACTTCGGACTGGCTTAGGGTGGTTCCGATATCTGGGTTGGGACAGACTATGAATGCCAGAACTTACAGGTGTGCATTATGTTATCGGCTAGGCGTTCCCCTTTTCTCTATTCAGATGCCTTGCTCAGCTTGCTCCAAGGTTTTTGCCGGGGATATTTACGGGGACCATGCTGTATCGTGTACTGGCACTATTGGTATTAAACATAGGCACAACATGGTGCGCGATACTTTGGTTGATATTTGTTCTCGATCCGGGGTCTCGGCTCGTAAAGAGGTCGACATCGGGTTGAGTGGAGATAGAGAGCAAGTCTTACAGCCAGCTGATATCTTGCTTTACTCTTGGGATGGAGGACAGGACGTATGTGTCGATTTGACGGGGTCGTCTCCCCTTACGCAAACTAATATGATTGATTTTGCGCCAGGTCGTGGGGTAATTGACGCCGCGAAACGTAAACGCGTCAAATACGGGGCTAAATGTGCGGATATTGGATACGGGTTCATTCCTTTCTCATTTTCCTCTTTGGGAGAACTCGAGGCAGATGCGGTGACCTTACTTAAGCGAATCCGGAAGTTCTCCATAACTCAAGACATTGGGGCGCGTGCTGCTACTTATATTTTCAGTAGAATTAGTTTTGCTATTGCTAAGGGTGTATGAGCCCAGATAGTTTCGAGGCTCCCTACCAATTTCTTGTAATCCTATGGTTTTGTTTCTAATGAAAAATAATAATAATGATAATAATAATAATAATAATAATAATAATAATAATAATAATAATAATAATAATAATAATAATAATAATAATAATAAAATAATAATAATAATAAGACTAAAGATCAAATGAGAAGAAAACTTAAAATGAGAAGGATGAGAAATAATTATAACTACATATTTGAGATGCATCAACTTGAATTAGATGCATCCCTAGTCTTTTAGATGCACTATAATATATTTTCTAGCAAAAAAATTAGACGCATATACATATATTAGATGCATTTCATCAAGTTAGACGAATCATATACATTTTTCATCCTCTGCGGGTCAAATTTGTTGTTAGTACTACTTTGCATCATTTTCACTTCAAAATCACTTTCGAAACTAATTGGGATGCATCTAAATGAATAGAGATGCATCTAAATCAAGTCGATGCATCTCAAATGTGTGGTTATAATTATTTCTCATCCTTCTCATTTTAAGTTTTCTTCTCACTGGATCCTTACCCATAATAATAATAATAATAATAATAATAATAATAATAATATAAAAGGTAAAAAAGTTTTATCAAAATATTTGTAGCTTTAATAAAAAAAAACTTTTACACAATGTTTTAATGATTTTGGAAAAAGGTTTTGAGTTTGGTTTCTGAAAATGATTTTTTTTTGTTTAAGCTTCGAGGTAAAGGGTATTTTGGGAAATTTGTGTTTCGGTAAGGGTATTAAGGTAATTATGGGTTTAGGGTCTGGTTTTCCATGCTCACCCCCTCATCACATCCTGGGATTGAATTTGACGTTGATGTTTTGTCCTTTTCTTCGATTTTCTTCAAAAATGTGTCGAGTCGATTCGGTAATGCTCCATTAAGCTCCGTTTTCCCATCCAAGCTCCGTTTTGCTCTCTTTTGCCTTGTTTTCAATCCATTTGTACCTGAAATACACAAAAACACACTCCAAGGATATTTTTAACATGAAACGGTTATTTTTGGGTGTTTTTGGTCGTTTAGGTGGGTTTTTCGGTCCTAAAATGATGAGTAAAAGGCCACTCATCAATCCCCCACACTAAGCAATTGCTAGTCCCTAGCAATCCAATCATATAAAGTAATGACGGGATTACAAGTTTCATTAAGTTACCAAGTTCACCCCGTTTTGACTTCTTATTCCATTCAACTTAATTAAACGATAATAAACGTAAATATATGCTTGATTTACAAAAGATGGCATCATGGAACGGGATTCAAGCAAACTGGGTGTCTCCAGGGAATTGTAATCGTCATTCTCTTTTTTATTGTAGAGAACTTAAAAAATCCATATTATTAATATCGGTTAATTATATATTAATCTCTTCACCATTTTTACAGAAAAATTTGAAAATTTTCTTATTATATTAAATGGTCCTGATTACGATATCACAAAATTCACCAAATGACGAAACAAGTTCTCGACACGTTTAACGAAATATTAAACTTCACTAATCCTAATTAAATTCCCTAATCCTAAATTAATACTAAACGGGCCTTAATTAATTTCAGCCCAACTCAATTTGAGATGTACTATTCATCAGCCCAAGTCTTAAAAGCCCAAAATCAATTTTACGATTTTATGTATATATCGACTAGAAAACATCCTCCAAAACGCTCCTTGTTCTCTCAAATCTTAAACACGACACCTATATATTTTTGCACCACCTCGTTCCTCACCTGGTAAACTCTAAACGTGCCCAATCTCAGAAACATAGGTCGAGTTTTGCTATGTTTTTGAAAGGAAAAGTGTTCGATCCAAAACAATCCACAACCGTTTTGACTCCGGTTTGTTTCTAAATGATCCTAATAATATTTCAAGCATGATTTCATGATTAATATCAATTTGCAACAGCTAGGAACCAAGTTCTACACGATTTTTCAAATCATGTATGTATATATGTACTTGTCGACATATATAAATCACAAGGACAAGCACCCATGTTTGTAACACCCCCAAAATACCGCAGCGGAAGACTGTGTCACTGGGGTGCTACTTCATAATACAAAGTACAAGTTATAGAAAACGACCTCTAAATGAGACGTTTTGAAAAGTTACCATTTGATTAATGAATTCAAAGTTACAAACATGAGATCCCAAAGTATGATACATAAATGTATACAAAATGTTTTGAATGGTAAATGATAAAAAGCGTAAGTCTTCAGAATATGCAGCTTGACTCTAAGTTCCACGCACTAGCTATTGCCTTACTAACCTGAGATAAACATGCTAAAGTGTCAACACAATGGTTGGTGAGTTCATAGAGTTTGTCTTAAAATAGTTGAAAAGCCTTTAAAGAATATTCGCACAGCAAAGGCATCGTGAATCCACTCAGTTGCAAGTCCCACCCATAACAACACTTGCAACCTGTGTGTTCACAACCCACTGCTAAAGTATAGCATGATTTCAATATATGTGTATACGATATATGCACGCTTAATGTAAAGTATAACAGCCTACTGAACCTCATGACAAGAATAAGCACAAATGCTTCAAAGCTGGATTATATTCACCCAAGGCCAGGAATCGGTGACCAAGGGTGGGGGCGTCAGCCCGATAGTACTATCAATACCTCTCCATCGGCTCCATCCAGGAGTTAAACAGTGGTTAAAGAATATAGCGTATAGAATAGTTTAACACATTAAGGCACATTTCGTAATAAAACTACACACCATGTTCAAAAGTATAAAAGTATAGCGTAGCATATGAGTAAAATTGTCTTGAGTAAAAGTGAAAGCAAGTAGTTTAAACATGTATCTCCCCAAAAGAGTTTAAAGCAAGTATGAAAAGAGTAGGGGCTATGACTCACCTTGAACTAATGATATCAAAACGTATAACAGAATCGATGGATAAGCCATGAAATCTCTACGTGCAACCTAGAATATGATGATATGTCTTAGGTTTGGAGTAATGTCTAAGAATACGAGGAATTGCCTATATATGTCTTGCATATTGTTCATGATGTAGTACTTAGTATATAGCGTAAGTCGTTGAATAAAAATGGTTTATGAAACACGTATAGTTTGTATATCTCTTACTACCGTTCGGGCCGTCATAATTCAGAGGTCATGTAGTAAACGTTCAAGGAGCTAGGACACTTTAATTCGTAAATCCAGCAACTCGTCGATCCGTTTACCCAAATGGAACCCCTCACATGAAGTTCCCTAGTGTTGTAGTATTCAATTTGTAAAACATGTATAATAGTTATAATGATTTCGGTTTAGAAAGCCTTGAGGTCTTAGCCGTGGCCTTGCCGTGGCTTTGGTCATGGCTACCATGGTCTTGAGACTCATCCTTGGCCTTAGCCATAGTTTTGGTCTCGGCTTTAAGGTCATTAGACCCCTTGGTTTTACTTAGCCATAACCAATAAATGGTCAATTGGGTATTAAAATGGGCTGTTAAGAATTTGAAGAAAAATATCACTCGTTATGCGTTTTTAGGGTTCGAGCTTCTTTGTTTCTGAACGAAAACGTCATTCCGGACAACTTTCGTGTTTTAACTTTTTGATGAATCGGACCAGAAGGCCTCGAAAAAAATCCAAATTTTGATCAGAATGCTATTAGGCAGTTTCGGGTTTTTAGGTTCGCTAACTTCTTTTGGCCATAACTTTTGACTCGTTTACTCGTTTTAGGTGATTCAAATTGCTATGTTTTCCTTTTAAAACCCTCTTTAATAGTAGGTAAGTGTTTCATATCATGGTTACTCTATTTTGGTCGTGGTTCTCAATATAAGTCACTAGTTTCCTTGTTTACTTAACATAAGTTAATATATAGTTTCCATAACTTGTTTTACCGATTTTTATACATCATGAACATAATACAAAGACCATATATAGAATGAATGAAACATAATAAGCATGAAAATGATATTGAGAAAGAAAGTGTATTAGGGTTTCTTACAACTTTTGGCTTTTAAAAGAAAGGAAGTCAAGTATGAACTAGGACACTAAACCTATGCTTGCAAACTCTTCACCACAACTCTTGTAAACCCTTGCTAATCTTTATATAACCCTTGTGAAAAACCATCTTAGCTCAGCCCTAGTACCCTTGTGTAGCTCCTAATTCAATCATGGAAACACCAAATAAACACTAGTTTCGTGTAGAGAATAACTAGGCCTTTAACTATGGTATGTAATTTGTAACTTGAAGATCAAAGATGATGAAGCTATGGAATTATGTTGGGAAGTTTTAAATGGCGATGAAAAGAATGAAGAGATGAGTTTCCTTTTATAGTGCAAGTGAGGAGGTTAGCTAGTTCTTACTTGTGGTTAAAATTGGAACACATGAAGTATAATGAACTAATGGTTAAAAACTAAACACATCTATGCATACTTGGTTGTTCTTAGACCATATACTTTCCTAGGCTCATTATCAAGCCACCAAGGCCACCATATACACGTATATGGACAAGGGGAAGGGACTAGGTGGATGAATCTTGGCCTTATATAAGTTACGTAGTGAGTTTTGGTCCCGGTAATCGCTAACGGTAAGTCGTTAAGTCATGAAACTTAAAATTGAGTATCCTAAAAATATGAAACTTATAAAAATTTTAGAACTTATTAATATAACCTATCTTAGCATATGTAATGAGTGACAAGTTCTATCGGGTTACTTAAACGCTGTTAAAACTGGAAACGCGGGTCTAAAACGCGTAATTCGTGTAAAACGCTGAACTGGAAAACGTAAAATTCCAAAACTTTTGGAATTGTCGTAAAATGAAAGAAAATCATATTTCTGTTGTTTATAGTGTTTTATGGACATATCGGGATGCTGGAATGACGTTTAAACCTAAAAGTAAATCTCGGACACGGTTTCGTGATTTTTGCAAAAATGATCCGACGAGTGTCAAACTCTCGGATTATCATTAAAATAGTTTAACTTACGAGAATATAAAATAAAAATTTTGGGAGTGAATAGTAAAAGTGAATAGTAAGTGTGAATAGTGAAAATGAATAGTAATCCGAAAATGTGAATTGTTACAATGTTTCTAGCTCTCACATACACTTCTATATTGATAAAATAATCAAGATTCATTCCAAGAATTCCACATTCACTGACAATGTATAGTTACATATGTTTTCTTGAAAATATATTAACTCGTACGTGTCTAAAATTCTTACTCTATATACTCTTCTTCTATTCTTTTGTTTCCTACATCCAAAACACTCATAACAAACTTCATTTCAATCCTACAAACGTCACGGAAGACCAGGAGCTAATGCAAGTTTGTTTGAAAACCATTCGAATATAAATGAGTTACAAATATATATATATATATATATATATATATATATATATATATATATATATATATATATATATATATATATATATATGTATATATATACATATATATATATATATATACATATATATATATATATATATATATATATATATATATATATATATATATATATATATATATATATATACACACACATATGAACCACGTCCCAAACTACCTAAGGAACGCACGTATAGTTTGAAATATTACTTAACAAGCATACTATATTTTTACATAACCTACTAGACCACCTAGCTAGCTATCACTTTCATTTAGATAACTCGTAAAGATACTCACGTCTCGACCCTTAAAAATTGCCCAAGTGAATCGACAAAAACAAAATTCAAAACTAATTATAAAAGCTTAATGGACTGAAAAGCCCAATAAGCTGAAAATAAGCACATCAGATAAGCTAGCTTATCTAGGTCTTTTGATATGAAAATAGAACAGGAAAAATGACATTTTTGATAAGCTCAACTCGTCTCACGAAGTACGGTTTTTAAAACGTTATTGGGCCTTAAACTTGGCTCGTTAAAAGCCCATAAGCTGAAAAATAAGCTCTAAACCATATAAGATGTTGAAATAAGCTTTTTATTACTTAAATAAGCTTCGGAAAATTTAATATAATTTTTCACATAATTTTTGTAACTTTGGACTAAAAATGTAACACGACGACACCTAGAAAGACTAAAACTGTCAATCAATGAAAGGTAAGGACTGAAATGATAAAAACATAATCTATAGGATATAAAATGACATTATATCAATTTCCAAGCTCAAGAATTATTATTGGACAAGTAGAGGACTATAATTGTAAATTTTATATAAAAAGGACTAACGGTGTAACGCTAATGTCGTTAGAGTAAAAATTGTAAAAGGACAAGGACTAAATATATTCTATTTAACATTCTTAGTTATTTTCTATTTTGTAAACTTGATCACGTCATATGCATATAAAATTTCATTTTTATTTATATATTATATAACGTAACGTTAATAATATATATAACGATTTTTCAAAACTAGACATTATTACTTTTGGTTAAAAAGAGAAAACTATAGGAAATAATTTAAATGACATATTTTGTCATATCACTTTTAAACGTAAGAATTTTATTTGCATATCATCTATTCATAATAACGATTAATCATTATTCGTTATTCGTTTCGTATTTACCAAATAGTATTTGGTCAAATTATCAGATAAATTTATTTATCAGGTTGTATATTGGAAGCCGTCATCATAATCTCATCCGATTTTACTTTTCATCATTTCAGTATCAATCAAGGTGAGTCATAGACCCATTTTCAATATTTGTTTTAACTCTTTGGGGGCGATACATGCTTACATATACTTTGATAATTTTATAAGTATATGAATAACTTACATGATTCAAATCAATTTCATAATTAATACTTATCTGATATGGTTTATGACTTAAGATGTGATATATATATATATATATATATATATATATATATATATATATATATATATATATATATATATATATATGTTACTGGCAAATTGTTTAACTAGAATACTGAACTCAAATGATAATGTTTCCAAATTGATTATTGTGACATGATATTTGATTTTACTATAACATCCTGAGTGATTCCCTTATCTCTATATGATATTTCTATGTTTCAACGGAAATAATTGCTAGGAAGAGCACCAAAACTCTAGTTACATTATTACCTTGATATTGCCTAAGTTACCATTATCGCCATAAAGTCCCTCTATCGTGAGCCATTAATCACTTGTATGTGAGCGCGAATATAGTGAACAACTTCGAAACCTGTTGAGGCTTGACATCCTATCCCACTAATACTTGACGGAATGCCTTTTGGTTAGTCGTATTAGTCGTGATACACTATATTTGAGTAAAAATAGGAATTGACAAATCACCTATTACACGAGGGCAATATTATCATTGACTTGATAATCACCTCCGTTTTTATGGTATTTTGTTAACGTTTTGCGTGTCATGAGGCTTGGGGCAATATCTATAAGAAAATATATGTCTTTAAACATATATCTAGATACAGCTGTATAGGTAATTGACCAGATTTGAATTAGAAGTCTCACTAAATTAGCATCATGAGTTTCCATCTCATGTTAGGATTATGATCCAATACTCGAATTTGATTGAATACATATATGATTTATCTGTGATTATAATCAACATCACTCAATACTTGTTCTATCACTGTTAGTATTTATTACAATTATTACTAAATATTCCTGAATCTATTGAAATAAATGGTTTTCCATAAAACTCTAAGAACTCACCAACCTTTGTATTGACACTTTTAAGCATGTGTATCTTAGGTAATTAATGGAGCAGGACAAGACACGGAGCGGGCATTTATTATTCTGATAAATTAAAATGGTGTAAAAATCAAATATGTCATTCTTACAAACCTTTATATCTTTTAATGAGATTTTAAATCAAATGTTTTATCTTTTATCAAAAATATTATTTGAATGACAAATAACTTTCAAAACCCATCTTTTAAGCCGTTTTATGTGATTATGACAAATAACAGACTGTCGTGCTCAATACCTTACCTGTTAAGATAATTTTACATGTTTAGAAATTACCATTACACAATTATTATTTTATCCGTATTGTTACATCTTTAACGTAAAAATTACTCATAAAACACTATTTGTTAATACAAATATCACCTAAAAACGTTATTTATATTTTACGATCTTTGCTAAGTTTTGTTAATGACAAAGTATGAACTTTTGTTTATAGTAAAAACATCACTTTAGTTTTAAGTCTTGTATAATGATGCGTAGGGATTGCACCAGGCTTTACCTCTCGAGGGATCTCGAGAAGCTTACAACCCCCACCAGGCAGTGTACCTGATCGATGTAGTATAGTATAATGACAAGTACCGGGGGATTGATCGTTCAGCTAGGAATAGTGTCGCTAGGATTAGAAAACCTAAAGACTAGGTCTAGAGATTAGGGATGATTCTTTTTGTATTTTTATATTTTTATGAAAGCAAATAAAAATCTCGGTTTTGAAGGAGTTGGGCGGAATTAGTTGCTAGTCAACTAACCCAATACTAAAGATGCAATCAAAATAAAATACTAAAAATGAAAATAAAACTAAATTAAACTAGAGTTGTGAGCAATATGTGGGAAAATTGTGTTTACTTAGATTTCACTACTCCCTAGATATCTTTTACATGTTAATTACTTATTATAGTTGCGTGGATGACGAGTTGTATTCCTTAATACCATTCATGGGGCGGTGTACTTACTTCCCCAATCCTATAAGCGCCTACTTCACTCCTATGTCGAGCCGGCTAAGAAGCTCCTAACATGGGATCACTAGAATTTGCTCATGCATTAAATACAACCAATAAAACCTAGTACACATCAGTTCATGTTTCCTAAGACGTTCAAGCATGTTACACAATGGAGATCTGCCAGTTTTCTTAAGCCTAACAATGAAATCATTCATCCATTACAACCATAAACAAGTAATCAACATATAATTAACATCTAGGTTTCATTACATCTAAGCAAACACAAGATAGATCTAGCCTAGCATGTCGAAATCAAGACAAGCATAAGATATATTCAAACAACACATAGACATATTGATTGAATTGAAAGAAGACTTATCTCAATTGAACATGAAAGGATTCAAGGGGTGAAAACCCTTGAAAATACTGTAAAATACGACCTAGGGTTTACAAAGTTCGGCCCTAGTCTTCTCCACACAAGTTCCTCTCTTATGAATGAAAAATAGAAAACTATATATAGATTCTGATAGGTGATGGCGTCAAGAACAAAATTCTGACGCCGTCATCTCGCCGCCAAATAGTTTCTCGGACTACCTAGATCTGGGTCTGACGCCGTCATGTGTACTCCTTATGCAGGCCGTCACCAAAAATAGTCTTGACGCCCTTGTTGTGACGCCTTCAGGTTTTCACTAGGTCGTCACGGATTTTACTCTTGACGCCGTCAGATACTGTTCTCAGCATGGAAAATTAAGTCTTTGCCGTTTTCTTCACTTTTATGCTCCAAAAACGTCTGATTTGCTTCCTTTTCTAGAATTCACTCCCAAAGTACCTAAAATCACAAAAGGAACGATTTAGGGCAATATTTGATCAAATAAATTCAATTCCGGGCTTAAATGACCCCCTAAAAGTGGTTTATTTTTCGCCTCATCATATACCCTTACACTTGAGATTTGCTTGTCCTCAAGCAAATGCGCTTTTATTCTAGTCAAAATACAAGCTAGGGGTCATTTAACACTAATATAAAAGTAATTACAACAAATAATCGTTCCACTAAAGACCAAAGACAAGCACGGTGGTCATACACTAGCACCTCACAAATAGTGTTTAGATACTCACATCTCTCGGGTGTAATAAAGTAATATCACAATATGGAAATGGAAAACATCTCTCACTACCTGTCATAGCAAAATAGATTACCATAGGCTTGGGAAAGGATCAAACCTCCACCACATGGCGTAAGCACCTAGGATAAACTATCAAAGAGGTCTTTTTAAAGGGTTGTAACGTTAGGTGTAGGGATATGGAATACACGGTTTTGTTGGATATAGGCAGTCTTTACTGGTGGCGAGTTAACAATCTTGGTTAATTACATGTACAATATGACGTTGCTAAGACTTTTTTTTTTTTTTTTTTTTTTTTTTTTTTTTTTTTTTTTTTTTTTGTGCATACACTCTTACCCTACCATCCAAAATAATACATCATAGGGAATGAATATTCCCCTTACACTTGAATTTTTACATACTTTGCAATAAACTAATCTAACGACTCGAATCAAAATAATCAAAACACTTGGAGTACTTTTAAGATTAACGCACATATGGGGGTAATAATGTGATGTTCTTCCCCATTACTCCATAAAATAAGTACTTTACTGTTAGGTCACCATTTTGTAAACACAAGTATAAGAATGGTAGAAATGAGATGAGAATGAGAATGGGATGATTATATGATAAAGAGAAATGTAAGAACAATAGTTTCCTTAAGAAATCAAATAACCAACCAAGTATTACATAGACCTAAGCATACTATATATAGGGAAGGAGCTAGGGCAACACTCCCTCTCCTTCCTTTCTCCAAATCGTGTGGGCTTTCAAGCCCATGGGCCACATACCTTAAGTCTAGTAAACTTGTAACATTTCATAAGTGTAAGAAAATAATAACTTAAGCAACCTATTATTACAAATGACCGAGACTTGATAAAATAGTAAAACTTTGGTTCCAACAATCTCCCCCTAAGGGTCGGTCATCATGGTTGCTTGACGTCTTCGTCTTAATCTTTGACTTTCATAGCTTTAGACGTCTTCAGAAATGATTAGAATAATAATGGATATACTTTGCTCTTTGTCTATGTTCTTTGATGAAGTTGTAGTGATTATGTTATGAAGTAATCTGCCGTTCGTCACTCCTGCGTCTGTGGTGGTTGAGCTCCATTCCAACATACTCATACATCTTTGGACTTAGACTTTAACGTACAAGAAGTTCCTTTACATGCATTGAGATCTTTGTCTTTATACTTTGTAGATTCTTCTTATTGGTGTAGAATCTTTCTTTGAACTTTGTGTTGCTAAGATCTTTGGGGGAGCTTTCTTTGACTTCAAGATGTATGTATGAGCATGTTGGAATCTACCATCATGGAAGTGAGGTACCTGCGAGTAAACAGTTAGCAATAAAACAACCGGTACTTACGGATAAGGAATTAGAGCTCATCAACAGCATATTGTGAAGATTCCTTCTAATCCTTATCCAGGCCGTTCCCATATCAGATACTCCCGAAGGAGCTTACGAGACCTACTGAGTAGCTCAATGACTGGGTGAGTCGCTGGGGATCACTCCACGACTGTAGACCGTAATGGAACCACCGCAAACACTAAGCGTAACCCTTGTGGGGTTACCGAAGTGACCTGCTGTCAGGGCTGTTTGATGTTGACCCTGGCAGGATTTCCGTTCAATCATTGAGAAATACATATGTAATCCTCTCATATACGTTCTCGGCAGATTTCTAAGATCTGCGAAGGACATGATAGTTTACAACTAATGCCCATTGATGTAGAACACCAGTTGTAGAAATACTAAGTGTTCCTAAGAGATCTTTGATGTATCTCAAGGCTCTAGACTCTATAAGTGCACACCTAGGTTTCCTATGCGGAGACTGAGGAGGTGTCTCCTGCTTCAATATCAACCGTCTCTAAGAGATAGGTCGATAGGTTACGCGGGTTTCCCGTGAGAATGAAACAAGTCCTTTTAAGAGAACTTGAGTGGTTAAGAAGGTTTAGTGCATTACGTCACTGGGTCCATGACGACTTTGTCTTCAATACCGGTGTTGTCTTTTGCAACAACCAGTAGCATACGTATTGAACCCGGTGTCTGCCCTAAGGTTGAACATATGGAGGGCTATTTCTTTTCACCATTTTCTTTACTTTTCTTTTTAATTCTTCAACTCCTTCTTTCCCTTTCATTCATTTATCCTTTTTTAGTATCATACCTAAGGACTTCTAATTCTAACTATGGGAGATGTCCTTGGGTAGATCCCTCCGGCTCTGGCGGATCATAGGACAGATATTCCTATCTTAATCACCTTATAACTCCGATAGTAGCCAAGAAACCTTTGATTGAAAAATCTCTCAAAGTGTTTGTGATAATCAAATATTTTGGTTAACACTTTGAGAGTTTTGTGTACACTTTTGAAGGGCTCCCCCTGCACATGTGCTCATAAGTATTTAATAAATTTGCACATGCGGGAGGAGCGAGCACTTTTGAATTGATCCACTTTCCATGAACAAGACCGATTCGAGACACGCTTACATCGCTAGTTAGACTAGCTTGAAGTTATTACCCGGCCTGGTCAAGTCCACAGAAAGTTTCTCGAAACGGTACATTTCTACTAAGACTAATCCTTTTCGAGACACGCTTACGTGGTTAGTTAAAGAGATACATTGTCAGCTTTTAGGTGACAACTAGCTCTAGTAACTAACTTGATGTTATTACCCGTCGAGGATAAGTCCTTTCGATATTACTAACTTGTATTATTTCGTCAATTCCTGGGTGAATCTGAGTCTAGCTCGCATGAGATGTGACATTTCAGCAACTTTTAATATTCATATTTTAATCACTTTCCTTTTCTCCCCCTCAAAAATAGCATATGAGATGTTGTTTTTGACAAACATTTGATTAAAATATGCTTTTTGAGTCTTATGGGGAGATTCACCAAGAACTTTTGATTTAGAGCAAAGTATTTTGTTTTGACAAGTGCTCCCCCTCAACAAGTGATTAGGTCTTATTGAGGTGAAATACTTGTCCTTTTGAGCAGAATTATGAATAAATCATAAATGTTTGATTAATTCTACTCAAAAGTAAGAAGCCTTCGCTCCTTATATTAAGGATTGAGGCACTGATGCGTACCTCAGGGTCCTTTCTTTACAAGATCGGGTTGTGCACTGAAATGCGTGCACAAGCCATTGTGAAATTCAATCAAATGAAACAAATGATATTGAAAATAATTACCAAATGTACCATGTTAATCTTCGGCAGGAAGTGGAGCGTCAAAGTCAGTAAACTTGGGTTCTGGTCTTTCGAAGTTTCTGACAGGAAACGATGGTCTGGCACCGATATAGCTTTCCAGTCTTCTGATCTGTTCCCGTCGAAATAACCTTTCTTCAATCTTTAAGACAAAGTTACGAACTTGTCTTCTGGAGCTGGATTTCCATCTAGGTTGTTCCCCCTTTGCTATCTTACGGCGATCATCGTTCAACCTTTTGACAAGCCCATCACGAACAGACTTGAGTGTAACATCACAGAATTTGTGTATCTCATCGAACCTCATGAAAATTTGTAGCTTTTTGCTGTTGATGTAGGTGAAGCCAAAAGGTTCTTGGTTGAGAGTAAACTGTGGTGTTTGATAGATACCATCAAAGTAGAATTGTGGCTTTGTCAAATTTATCTTCTGTTGGTAACTTTCCACTCCAAGCTGAAGATCTTCCACTCTTTCTTGAACAATCAGTCGTCGGATGTAAAGAAGTAGTGATGCCATGAAGTTGTATTGTACGTCTCTATCGAATCCGCGCATTCTACTTTGAACCTTTTCAAGATACATATCTTCTATGTCATTGAGATTAAGGTTGGGAAAGTCGGCTTCGGAGAACTTGTACTTGTTTTCATCTTGTCGTTTAACAACAATTTCACGCATGAATAAGTAGTTAAACCGTTTCGACTGTTGAATCTCCAAGATAGCGATGATCTTTGATTTCTGCTTCACATTTTCCAATGATGTCTCTCCTAATCTGCTTGTATAACCGAGACAACGACGATCTGGCCAATGTTGAATTCCGTGTAGAGCATCTCTGTCGTAAGCTACGATGGAGTTGCTGAAAATACAAGTGGTTTCTTCAATGGCTGGAATTTCGTATCTAGCGGCTGGTACTGAGATT
The DNA here is from genome assembly GCA_030686995.1 of Artemisia argyi. Taxonomy (NCBI): domain Eukaryota; kingdom Viridiplantae; phylum Streptophyta; class Magnoliopsida; order Asterales; family Asteraceae; genus Artemisia; species Artemisia argyi. The sequence continues at coordinate 107,850,453 of CM060693.1, forward strand.
GTGAGTGAGGAAGCATATTTCTTCTTGGATGTCTCCTGAGTGAGCTGGATGTTACGAAGATCTTTGTTGAAGAAGAAGCTGTAAGGTATCTTGGGTTTGTCTAGAAATCCTTTCAAAGGTAATGGTTTGGTCCAGTCAGTGAAGTAAGGTTTTTCATGATTCTTGGAACTGAGATCGATATTCACTTCTGGATTTAGCCAGTCAAAGTCGGCAGACATTGCACTAGCTATATTCTGCATATGATATTCGTATTCTACTTTGTTTCCAGATCTTTTCTTGAGGAATTCTTGTGCATCCCTATTGATTCTTCTGAGCTCTGCCTTTGTGAGTTTGTCGATCTGAAGATCCTTCATAATGACTTGGGTAAACTGTAGAGTGTTACCAGGAAGTGGTTCTTCTTCTTCGAGAGGAGGTTGAGCTTGAACCATTTCCGTCAGCCAATCATTCTGAGGAGTGTCATCATTGTCGAGCCATGAATGACGACTTTTCTTCTTTGATTTCTTTGACTTGGATGTAGCATCTTTGTCTTTAGCCTTGGATGGTGATGATGGTCCAGCATGAGAATCAGGAATAGGTGGAGCACGATAATCCGTGTCAGGTTGACCCTGGTAGTCATCTGTAGGTTCCATGAATGTTTCCTCTTCGTCAGTTTGACCTTGACCCGTAGTTGAGGGTTGTTGTTGATTTCCAGGAGAAGTGGAGTCCTTATGTGGTTGTAGAGAGGATGAAGGACCTGTTCCAGACTTAGGTTTCTTGCCTTTGGAGTTTGGGTCAGGATCGTCATCTTTTCTTGTCCTTTTCCGGGTTCCAGCAGCATCTTTGCATGACTCTTTTGACATGTAAGCCACCATAGCATCATACAGGGCTTTTTCTTCAGCTGTCTGTGTGGTTTTGGTGGCAATGTTGTCGAAGAGTTTGACAAGCATGTCATTGAAGGACAATTCTGGGACGGTTGGAGCCACAGTAGACGATTTTGCGGTGTGAAGCGTGAATGGTGTAGTAGACAACATTTTCCTCGTAACACTTCTGATTCTGCGATCCAAGTTGTCCTTGATTGGTTCAAGAAGTTTTGCAACTTCAGGAGTGATCATATCAACCAGATTCTCAGTTAGAAAATCATGAGTTGCAGTTCTGATAACTCCTGTGTAATCAGAGTACAAGAACTTGTCGATCAGCTGCTTTGACTCTTGGAAGTCCTCAACTTGTCTGGTGAGACTTGTAACCATGTCGGTGAGTTTGTTGACTTGCTCCTGAAGATCAACTGGTGGTTTCGGTTCATTGATTGAATGTTGTTTAGATGCGGTTTCTGAAGGTGTGGGAGATGAATGCTCAGGTGATGATTCGGACGATGACTCGTTGTGAGAGTCTGAAGAAGAAGCAGGAGGAGTTGGATCCTTTGGTGGAGAGTCTTGAGGAGGTGGAGGTTGTGCTGAGGAAGTTTGCTGAGAAGATGACTTAAGAAATATGTTGGTGTCGAATGCGTTCTTCTCTTCGTTTTCCTTTCTGCGACGTTCCTCTGCTTCTCGTGCAAGAAACTCTGGAGTAATGAGATATTCATGTTCCTGATCCGTAGCTATGTTCTCTTGACCGCCAACATTCTCCTCTATAGTTGCAGTCTCTGTCATAATGACATCGTCTGTTTTGTCTGTATCTTTAACGGTGTCATCAGGCTGTGGAGCTGATTCTATCGTGGTGGATACAACGGGAGGAATCATGCTGCTTGTAGCTCCTACATGTTCAGACTGATTAATAGGTGGTGGAGTTAAAGGTTGAGACATGAGTCGGCTTTCGAGAGTTGCTTTCCTTTGTTCTTTCCTAAGCTGCTTTTCTTCAGCTCTGGTGTCGACAACTATACTCTTCAGTTTGCGTTTATCAACCAAAGGTTCAACGATTGGTTCGTCTTCATCATCATTAGGCTCATTAATAGTGATCCCTTTTCTTTTCCTTGTCTCTTCTTCATATGTTTCAAGACTTTGTTGTACGGCGATCTCTGTTGCAGGAAATGCTTCATCAGGTGCTCGGTATCTCAGTTCATAGTCTGGTTCTTCTTCTTCAGATTCTGTATCGAACTCGGATTCGGTGTCAGAAGGTGGAGGTGTAGGTTCATCCCGAATAAAGTACTCAGGAGTTGCCTTCTTCTTCTTTGGTTTAGACTTGGGTGTTGGTTTAGGCTTGGCAGAAGACTTGGGTTTAACAGATGGTTGAGTCTTGGGAGCAGCCTTAGATCTAGTATGTGGTGAGGCAGTGGTGCTGGTAGTACTCCCAGACTTTACACCTCCTTTGCTTCGAGTCTTTATTGTTGCTTCTTCCTGTACCCCTTTGTAAACGTTATCATACAGCTTGTAGTTCAGACTCTTCTTGATTTTATCATTAAGAAGGTATTCGGGAAGCCTCATTCCTTTGATCTTGGTTGAGGAAGTGGTCATCTTGATAAATGAGGTGGTGAAGTCGTCCTCAAAGAGGTGCTTCGGCTCATTAGGATCAGCCATCCTCTTGATGAATTCTGGAGAGTTTTTGCAGAGATGTTCTATGAGAAGCTTAGCGAATCTTGTGAATGGTATCATAGTCTTCACACGTTCAGTCTGAATACTGTGGACGATATCATTCATGATAGGAACTGCAAAGTCAATTGGTGTCAGAGTCACCATTCCCCAGAATGTTTGCAGGTGTTCGAGCCTTGGATGTTCATGACCACTTTTCCTTACAGATATAGATCTTACCACCAACAGACAGAATGTTCTCCAAGGCTGAGGGATATACTTGGCATTAAATTGGGAAAGCTTGACTAGCGGTACATCATCATCAACCTCATATCCTAATTCAATGAAGAAGTCAAGAAGATCCAGGTCAGGTAGTATAGGAGCAAATTCGTTGTCAGTTTGTGGCATGAGAAGGGCGGTTCGAAGAACATCATGATCTACAGTGTATTCTTGGCTATCCAATGTGACAGTGAAAGACTCATCATCCAAGTTAGCCTGAGCAGTAAGCCAGAATTGATGAAGGTAGAACAGCGGAACTGAAGTAGAACAGGTGAGTAAAGGTTTGCATGGATGTGCAAGTAGGATATCTTTCACAATCATGCACGATTTCTCTGTGATTTTCAATTTGTTGAAGTCCACTCGGGGATTGTTATTGCCAATCGTGACATTGTAGTTTTCGGGAGTGATGTCATCCAAGGTGAGCAGTGGAAGACTTTGTTCAGTGACGTTCTCATTGTGTTCAGCCATGTTTATCTGAAAAGCATTATCATAAACCAAACATCCAAATTTGTTACGTGTTAGCACAGTTTTGAGTTTGGATACAGATATCTACTTGAGACAGTTAAGCACAGATGTGTCATTTTGTTATGAGTGAAGAGTCACATAATGCATACTTGAAGAGTCATAATACATTTAGAATCCCGAAATCAACTATACAATTCAATGACTCGCAAATAAGCACAATTGATATACACAATTCGTAGTTATTTCACATTACACAACAACAATGAATCACAACAAGATTACACGGATATTACATGACAAGGCCAAAACAAGATTTCGAAAAAAATATCATAAACCTTTTATCGCAAACTTGAGTTGAGAAAAGATTTCGAAAAATGTTACAAGGAAATTTTATCGAGAAAGTAACTTCTCGAAAAAAATCCTTATGAGTAAAGTTTATCGAGATCTTTCCTTTGTCAAGAATTTGCGAAAAGTTTAAGTTTTCGAAAAACATCATTTTCGATAAAACTTTTCGAGAACCTGGTGATTTCGACAAATAGAGTTCAAAAAGTGATTTCGAAAAGATAATTTCGAAAAAACTGAGGTTGAACAACTTTTATCGAAAACATAAGTTTCTCGATAAGTTTTTCAAAGATTGCGATAATTCTTGATTTTCTCGAAAAAAATTCTTATACATGAATCAAATCGATTTTTTCTTGAAGTTACACGTACGTTTCTTTAGCAAAGAACTTTTCCAATGATTCAGGCTTGTCATTAAGATAGATAAACACCACTTAGATAAAATCACTAGCCTCGATAACAAAGATTTCGATAAATGCTAAGAACAAGTTCTCGATAATGACACAACTTTGAGTCAAATGAGTATCATTGAATCAAGCATATCACAAGTACATGTAGTAAGCACATAATGACAGTATTCATCACATAAGACTCAGTTAGATCGACATTATCAAAGAACGAGGCATACTAGCTTATCGAGAACCAAGTTTCAATGGTGTAAATCATCAAAGATATGTCAAACATGTATCCAAGTAGTCACAGAAGCATATCCCACCAATAAAACAAAGCAAACAAACACAGAATCTTATAAATCCTAATCGACCCAATATCAAGATTTCGAGAATCAAGCAAACATGAATGGAATTGAGATAAAATGATATAGTTAGTTTAGTGACACTAAATGTAACAAAACCCTATCAAGAAATCAGTTACCAAACCATGATTTTGCAGATTTCGAAATCGCTAAACCCTAGATATCGAAATCGATTTTGCAAGAAATTTAGCCGTTGGATTTGCAATTAAACGAAAACCTATGTTTGTAATGCCCTAAAGATTACTTAGGAACTTACAATTAGATGATCAAACTCGTGGATATCTTGAATGAATAAGGGCCGTAGGTTTGATAAAAGGGTTTAAGGGGTTTTGACTATTGTGGTGTGTGTGTTATACGGTTTGTTTGTTTTATTATTTTTGAAATTTTAAGTTTTGTCACTTTAGGTCCCTTAACTTAATTTGATATACCTACTTGAGTCCTAAAGTTATGACAAACTTGTGTAACATCGAGACATACATCCGTTAATCCTAACTTATGAAGTCCTTACTAAGAGATGAGACAAAGGAATGTTTAAAGAACGTCCACACACTCCGAAGTACCGTAAAATACGAGAAACATGCAAGTATACCAATTAAAAAATTGGCAAAAGATTTAAGCGTGACTCCCCCTCAACACTTGTAAAGTAAGAACAAAGTGTTGAAGTGAAGCGATATACTTGCATTTTTTTTTTTTTTTTTTTTTTTTTTAAGAAATAAAATGTGAAAAATCTTTTTGTGTTTTGATTGATTTATAGTTAAGAAGAAAAAAATATTATACAAAGATAGTTATGATGTTTGACGATCAGTTGTATTTTAAAAACTTTTCCAGATCCTCTGGAGTCAAACATCTCATACCAATTTGGTGAACTAGACTCGCAAACCTTGATGGTGCTAAAGATTTGGTAAGTAAGTCCGCCAATTGGTACTCTGTTCCAACAAAATAAAGGTCAACGGTACCCTTTTCCACATGCTCTTTGATGAAATGATATCGGAGATCAATGTGTTTGGATTTGCAATGATGCACAGTGTTGCAGGAGATAGCAATTGCACTCTTTGAATCACAGTAGATAGGAATCTTGTTGAATAGGTAGCCATAATCCTTAAGTTGTGATCTCATCCAAATGACTTGAGCACAACAAGCAGACATGGCTACGTATTCAGATTCTGTAGACGACAGTGAAGTGCAGTCCTGCTTCTTAGATTGCCATGACACGAGTTTGTCTCCGAGAAATTGTAATCCACCAGATGTACTTTTGCGTGTGTCTAAACATCCTGCATGATCAGTATCTGAAAAAGCAATTAGTTTAAAACCAGAATCCTTCGGATACCAGATTCCCAAGTTAATGGTTCCCTTTATGTATCGAAGGATTCTTTTGACCTCACTGAGGTGTTTTTCAGTTGGTTTAGACTGATAGCAAGAGCACATGTAGACAGCAAATACTATATCAGGTCTACTAGCTGTGAGATACATGAGGGACCCAATCATACTTCGGTATTTGGTAGGGTCAACAGGAGTCCCATGTAAGTCAGCATCTAGTTTTGTGGTATAGCCCATCGGTGTATTATAAGTATCACTGGTCATCATTCCATGTTTCTTTAAAATTTCAAGAGCATATTTGGACTGATTTATAAAAATTCCACGGGGTGATTGATGAACTTGTAGTCCTAGAAAGAACGAAAGTTCACCCATCATGGACATTTCAAAATTATCTTTCATTAATTTTGCAAAATCATTAGAGTAACTTCTTTTTGTTGAGGCAAAAATGATGTCATCGACATATATTTGAACAACAAGTAAGTCCTCCCCGTAGGTTTTTGTAAATAGTGTTGGATCCACCGATCCTTTAGAAAATTTATTGGCCAGCAAGAAAGTGGACAGTTTGTCATACCACGCCCGTGGGGCTTGCTTGAGTCCGTAGAGTGCCTTTTTGAGTCGATAAACGTGATTAGGACGCTCAGGATCAACGAAGCCTTCAGGTTGACTGACATAAACTTCTTCACGGAGTTCTCCATTAAGAAATGTTGTTTTCACATCCATTTGGTAAACCACCATATTCCTGTGTGCAGCATAAGCCAAAAAGATCCGAACAGCTTCATGTCGAGCCACTGGTGCAAAGGATTCAGCAAAATCAAGTCCTTCCAGTTGGGAGTATCCTTTTGCTACCAGACGTGATTTGTTGCGTATGACAGTTCCTTCAGCATCAAGCTTATTCTTCCAAATCCATTTTAACCCAATGACAAAGACTCCATCAGGTCTTTCAACTAATTCCCAGACTTCAAGTCTTATGAATTGCTGAAATTCCTCTTGCATAGATTCAATCCAGTTGTCATTAGTCATTGCATCTTTAATGTTCTTCGGTTCTTCGTGACAAACTGTGAGTGCATAGATACAAGTTTCTCCATCTGTGTGAAGTCGTTGTCTTGTCATAACAGGTGCATCTGGATGGCCAATAATATGAACTAGTGGATGGTCTCGAGTCCATTTGTGTGTGGAAGGGTGTAGTTGATAGGTATCTCGTATGTTAGCAGGATCCAAATTGCGTGTTGATGACTCAGCTATATCAGGAACAATAGGAGCCGGTGCAAACGGATTAAAGAACGCATCAGGATCTTGCTCTGCGGGTTGTGGAACTGATTGTGGTGTGGGATCTTCAGCTGGATGGCGGGAGTTAGAACCAGTTTGTTCGGCTGTAGATGGTGATACAATTGGAGGACCGTCTCTCTCAACACTTGTAGAAGTTTGTTGAGGTGAGTCTGGTACTGGAATGTTATCAGGTTGAGCAGCGGAATTAGGTGAGACCTCAGTAGGACGGTATACAATTGTGTCATCAAATAGTGGAGCAAACAAGGTTTCTAATTCTTTGCGGTTAAGTGGCAATGGTTCAGCCGAAGATTCCGAAGAGTTGAGACGGTTGAATTCGGGTCCTAAGCTGTGTTGCTCAGAAGCCATTTGTGTGAGTTCATCAAAATTAGCGTGAATGGTTTCTTGAATTTCTCTTGTACGACGATTCCATATCCGAAAACCTTTGGAATTTTCACAATATCCAACGAACACTCCGATGTCAGCCTTTGCTTTAAGTTTACCTAAATCATCACGATCATTTTTCGGATAACAAAGTGCTCCAAATACATGAAAGTAATCGATGTTCGGTTTCCTTTTGTGAACAATTTGATATGGTGTTTTGCGATGGCGTTTCGTGATCATGCAACGGTTTTGAGTATAACATGCGGTTGAAACAACTTCTGCCCATAAGTAATATGGTAATTGAGCATTAATCAACATAGTTCTAGCAGCTTCCACTAACGTCCTGTTGCGTCTTTCAACAACTCCATTCTGTTCTGGGCTTCTAGGAATAGATGTTTGATGTTCAATTCCCACTTTCTCATAATAAGACCGAAGTGTCTGATTCTTGAATTCAGTTCCATTGTCAGTTCTGACTATCCGTACCGTGTTGCGTAACTGAACTTGAATTTTAGTGAGAAAGGTGATGATCATTGAAGGAGCCTGATCTTTACTTCGTAAGAAATAGACCCAAGTCCATCTGGAGAAGTCATCTACAATTACTAGTATGTAGCATTTACCGTTGATACTTTGAACACGCATCGGTCCACATAGATCCATATGAAGCAGTTGTAAAACATGATTCGTACTTTGCTCAGGTTTAGACGGAAAATGAGCACGAGTACTTTTTCCTTGTTCACAGGCTGAACATAAGTGATCTTTGGTAAAACGGAATCTTGGAAATCCATTGACAAGTTTATAACGAGCAAGGTCAGTCATAGTTCTGAAATTCAAGTGTGAAAGACGTTTGTGCCATAACCAAGATTTAGTTGACTCAGCTTTGGAGAGAAGACAGATCGGAGATGTTGCAATCATATCTGACATTGATATTGTATAAAGATTGGAGCCACGTGAGCCAGACATAAGATCGTTTCCTTGTAAGTCACGAACAAAGCAAGTTTTCTCACGAAATGCAACTTCTAGATCCCCATCACAGAATTGACCAACAGAGAAAAGGTTGTGTCCAAGGCCTTCCACATAGTAAACACGACTGATTTCGATGTTCCCGCTGATATAGTCACCATATCCCATGATTAGAGCGTAATGATCATTCCCGAATCTGACAGTACCAATGAACTTTGAGAAAAAGTTGTGCAACAGTTTGAGATTGCCTGTCATATGTCGGGTGCATCCGCTATCAACAATCCAGAGAATGATCTGTACCACCTGTATCACAAGAAGAAGACACGGATGGAACAGAAGTAAGGGTGGAACCCAAAGACAATGCGGGTTCCTGTTGGTTAGTAACACATGTATTCAACACTTTAGGAATCCATTTAAATTCTGGTTTGTATTGTAACCAACGTTGCCAGTTCCAACTAGTTTTTGCTTTCTTAATGTTAAATGCACTAGTAGTTGGCTCATTCCTAGATTTGTTCTTGGCACCTATGGGGGTAACTGGGATATCATGAGAAACCGTAGAAGACGGCTTTCCTAAGTTAGACTTAGAGGCAGTAGTGGGCCTAAAAGGAATGCGTGTCCTACGTTTCTTATGACGATTGAGAAGAGAATTAGCTAAACATTTTGTATGATCACCAGATGATACGCTTTTACGACAAAACACACAAGGTGCATTAATATTCAAAACATTCAAAGGTTCATCATTCGTTACATTTAGATTTTGATTACAATTTGCCAGATTAGAATCTAAATCTGATGCAACATGAGTTTTATTCAAATTCCTAAGTTGGTCTTCTACTTCTTGAGCTTCTAGGTTTCCTCTCTTACGTTGCAAGATCCTATTCTTCTTTTTACTTTTTCGCTTGGGTCTGCTAACGCTAGAAGTGGAGACTAGTCCTGTAGAAGTGGAGTTATCAACATTAGTGTTTTGAACAACCTTTCCTTTATCAGTTTTGTTTAATTGATACATTCCTGGTGCTATCACCGTGGTGTCAACCATTTTTCCTTTTTGAAGTAGCTTAACTTTCTCTTTCAAATCAATGATGATGTGATTTTTGTCCTGAATTTCAGACTCAAGTAAACCATTGCAATATTTGATGTCATCGCGATTTTGTTGCCATTCGGCGTTTTCAATTTTTAAATCCGCAATTTCTTTCTCGTATCGGAGACACCGACCTTTAAAAGACTCGTTGTTTTCGCAAATCTGACAAGAGTTTGAAACATTTTGACTTTGAAACTTCAATTCCCTTTCAAGACTTTTAGCTTGACACCATTCAAGCCTTTGATTGAGTTGACAAATTTCTTTTGAAAATTGTTTTGTCACATCATCATTTTTGATTCTCAACTTATCATTTTCCTGTTTAAGTGTCTCAATTTCCTCATTCAACAAGTTATTATCAACACAAAGATCATCCATAAGCATAGAAGTACCAGATTTATAGAGATCATTCATGATAACAGACAAAATATCAGCATTGAGAACTTGTTCCAAGAGTCGATCAGCATCATTTTTTAAAACTCTATTTCTTTGCTTTTGAACCAAAATGTCATTTTCAGTTGAATTGAAAACGTTTATCATATTTTTGACCTCCTTTTGAAGTTCCTGATCCCAACGTGTAGCACATAGACGGAGGTATTGAACAATTGGCTTCATTTGTTTTTGAAAAATATCTCTCTTTTCTCGCTCGTAAGCGGATTGAAAAGTTTCAATTTTAATTTCAGAATTACGTTCAATTGTTTCCTCCAAAATTTCGATGTCTTCCATAAAGGTTTTGAAATAATTTAAGACACGACACGTTTTTGGTAAAGGTGTAAGTTCACCGGATGATGGTAAAGGACCATTTATTTGTGCTACAGTTTGGACAGGGGCCTCATTATGAGATGAAACATATGACTCTTCGATAAACCATGATTTCTCAGGTAAATCCTTTTGAGTAACAAAAGATTTAGAAAGAGGTGGAGCTTTTGAATATTCATATGGTGTCCAATATTGAACATAACTCATTTTTTATCGACTCTCGTCTTCAAGTTCTTCTTCTTCCTTAGTATCAAAAACAACAGCACGCACAATTGTATTATCAAACATGTGATCAATACTGTAAACCTTAGGATTTTCTTTGAAAGCTTTGTGAAGAAACATTGATTTAAAATCGCAAAGTGCAAATCCTTTATCGGGTCTCGGTTTTAAAGCAAACTTTTGAATTGTTGTGACAGAGTTCCCGTGTTTGTAAACAATGTGACGAAATTCTTTAAGTTGTTTTTCAAGATCAACAATATCACCAAGTAAGTCATCTATATACTTCCTTTTTCGTGTTTTATGTTCACAAAACTCCTTTTTGCAATTTGACAATTCTGTTTCAGTTTTTGAAAGGTCTCTTTGAAGACGTTCAACTTGCATTTTCAATTCACACTTCTCACTTTCAAGTTTCGAAATCAACTTTCCGTTTGACTCAATTAAATCTTGCATTTTACGTTGAAGATCTTGTTCTTTGTTGTAAGAATCTTGAAAAGCTTTTTCAAAACTTTTTGCATGTTTAATCTTGTCTTCCTGATTTGAAAGCTGAATTTTATAACACTCAATATCTCTTGCAAGTGACGCATTTTTTTTCTTTCAAAACTTTATTTGTCTCGTTGCATTTAATGATTTGCAATTGTTGATCATCCAGTTGTTTAGATAACAATATTAGGTCAGGGTCTGGATCAAATGATGGTTCATGTTGTTCTAAATGACCATGTTTATCATACTCAATAGGATCATCAAATGAAACAACTGTGTCATCATCAAATATGACAACTGTGCTTATTTGTTCATCTGTTTGAGATGATGAAGATGATTCACATGGAACAACTTGCGCCATATCTGATTCATAAGCAGAAGGTGAGACTATTTCATTAATAAAGCATGCATTGAGGTCATGTACCTGAGACAAGCCGTCAGTGTCATACACTGGACCTGAATCATTGAGCTTAAGTTCCTGCATGTTGGCCATAAGCATCACAACAGCATTGGCTTCCAGATCTTCCATGTCATCATCGTTGTTCACATTTGCCATGAAGTTGTTATCCTGTTCAGGGAAATGTCCATCTTTTTCATCTTGAAGAGCCATGAGTAATGCCTGCTTGTGAAACTTACTACCCCGAGTTCTCGGTTTGGGACATGCTGTAGCAATATGACCTTGTTCATTGCAATTGTAGCACCATACTGCATTCCCTGAGTTGGAGTTTCTAGTTGCAACTGGTTCAGACCTTTGCTGAGAAGATCCTGAGTTGTTCCTGAACCCTCCATTGTTACTAAACCTCTGACCATTCCCATAATTTCCTGAAGAGCTTCCTGAACCAGATCGACCATAGCTACGATTCTGAATTTCCACTCTTCCATCATTAACAACAGCTTGATTCCTTGTGTTAGAAGATGAACGTTGACGGTTGTTTGTTTTGTTGGAGAATTTGCTGAAAGCACGAGCAATAAGAGCAAGTCCCTGATTCAACGTATTAAAGTCATCATCGTCATCATCATTGGAGTTGGCGTAGTACACAACATCATTGTTGTTTGACGGAACAAGTTGAGTAGAAGAATCTTGTAGTGATGAATCATAAGGGACCATTTGGTTCGAGGTGGAAGATTGTGGATAACTGAAGTAGTTCTGCTCTTGAACATATGCATAATTTGACATTGGTGGTGGAGCATAGGGAGATTGAGCTACGAGAGCCAAAGAATTTGGTGTTGGTGTTGGTGTGTATCCTCCTCGTAGAGCTCTATCTTTTTCCACTTCAGGTTCATGGTGTTTCAGAAAATCATACAACAAGCCATATGGAGCATCATGAAGATTCTTCGTTTGACGAACAAATGACACATATTTATGCCAATCAGGGCCAAGACTACCAACAAATTTGGAGTTCACCGCGATCCTTGGTACTGTGATTTTGTGACGTTCCAGATCATTCACCACATTTGTGAAACGATGATAGTAGGATTCAAGGGACTCTCCTGGTTCAATTGTGATGTCAGTGTATTCCATGTAGAGTTTGGATTCCATATCATCTTTGTTCAATTGAGTGCCTTCCATAAGGAGATGAACGTGTTCCCACATAGCTTTGGCTGTTTTCTGAGCATCGACACTTCGATAGATTGGATTTGGTATACCTTGAAGTATATAAGCCATTGCATATTGATCAGCATCACGATGTAGTTTCTGTTCTTCAGTGAGTGAAGTTTCTGGAAGAGGTCTATCACCAGGAGGACGTGGAGGATCAGCAGTTGGATCACCAGCTTCAAATCTTGTTGGCCACTCAAATGGTCCTTCAAGTATCACTTGCTTCAAGAATTTCCCATGAGGTTGCTTAAGTTCAAGAAATCTTAAGAATCTACTTGACCATTGAACATAGTTCCCAGGTGTTAGCATTGGAGGTGTTTCAAGTGATCCTGCCTCATGTCAGGATTGTTGAGTTGTAATAACTTCACACATTCTGTCAAACCAGTGAGGTTGTTTGGAGGGAAGCTGAGTGTTTTGTTGCGGCACTTGATATGGTTGTTGTTGAGGAATGATCTGATGTTGTTGCATCATTAGGTAATGATGTAGTGGATTGTATGTTTGTTTTTGAGAAGGTTGTTGATTCATTTGGTGCGGAAGGTATTGTTGTTGCTGATACTGCTGATGTGGATGTTGCGGATACTGCTGATTTTGAGATTGCTGAATATGAGGGAAGTAATGATTAGGTGGTTGAGACATCTTCGAACACTTGTGTAGAAATGGATCTTGTAGAAAGTGTAGAATTAACCAAGTATCGAAAACCTTAGCACAACTTCAGATTGCGAAACTTGTCAGGTTTTCGAAAAAATCAATGATTGCGATACTTAGCAGGTTTTCGAAAATTCAATGATTGCGAAACTTAGCTGGTTTTCGAAAAACTTGAGATTTCGACAACAAATAAGTAGTTTGCGAAACTTCTTATGTTTGCGAAAAAATAGGATTTCGAAACTTAGAAAAGTTTGCGATAACTTGTGTGATTTCGAAAGAATTGTAAGTTTTCGATAAAATCACCAAGTTACGATAAAAGCAGTTTTCGAAATTATACAATTTCGAAAACTTTCCCAAACATCGAAGTACTTAACTTTCTTATACAAGAAAGAAAATACCGAGTCCACACAAACGAAGTCGAGGTAGTGCACTTTGAGAGGATCTCGAAACTGGGGACTAGTAAGTTCTCGATAACTTGGTAGTCTTTGTTTTTCAAAGAAAGCAATCCTAAAACGCGTTTTTTCTTAAAGATTCTTGTACTTTTAGGTATAAAATGAAGATTAGTTGAAGAAAGTTGAAAACTTGATAACCTTTATAAAAAACAAAAATGTTTTCGATAACAAGTACAAGAAACCCAATTCGAATTTTGTGATAAAAGTTTTGAACTTTTTGATTGTTTTGATTTGTAGAACAAGTTTGTAAGCAAATATGTGCTAAAAAACCAAGGAACAAGCAAGAAAGTGCAAAAAATTTGACAAAAAATTCGATTGGAGAAAGAAAAAAAACGTATAGGATGAAAACTTCAATGAAAAAACTATAACTACACCTTCTTCCGGCGAATGATACCACTTGTTAGGTCACCATTTTGTAAACACAAGTATAAGAATGGTAGAAATGAGATGAGAATGTGAATGGGATGATTATATGATAAAGAGAAATGTAAGAACAATAGTTTCCTTAAGAAATCAAATAACCAACCAAGTATTACATAGACCTAAGCATACTATATATAGGGAAGGAGCTAGGGCAACACTCCCTCTCCTTCCTTTCTCCAAATCGTGTAGGCTTTCAAGCCCATGGGCCACATACCTTAAGTCTAGTAAACTTGTAACATTTCATAAGTGTAAGAAAATAATAACTTAAGCAACCTATTATTACAAATGACCGAGACTTGATAAAATAGTAAAACTTTGGTTCCAACATTTACCCATGAGTCCTAATCGTCCCAAAACAATATGTACAAGGATATGACTCGACTTAGCAACCGTGTAATCAATTAGATAATTAACTTAGGGTTTAAACAAATAACAATAATGCACTAAAGATGAGTGCATACACGGAAGGCTAAGGCGATTTGGGTGTACATTTAAGTGGGGTGCAACAAATTCTTTCTTTAAGTAAAATGCTTAAAGTTAGAAACGAAAAGATAGGCTCGGAGGGGTGTACTAGGGGTTTCGTGTACTAAAAATGAGTACAACGCTAAGGGTGTGGGAAAAATTATTTGACTTAACTAGCCAAGTAATATGACTTAAATGGTCAAGTAATTATGATACGGGTTTAACACAAGGGTGATCCTAATGCCTCTTATCATGTAGTAAATCCTACTACACGAATGTAGTCTCACTAGCGGTCTCGAGATGCATCACTAACGCAAGTTCTAGAATCTAAATGCTACCGGTACACTCATAAGCACTAATAGTAAATGCTTTTCCTATCAAATCTAAAGGCGAACCTCACATATTTGGGTGGAAAATTTTTCTGTATAGTACGGTTTTGTGCTAGTCATACAATCTCCTATCCATGAGACGCTTGCTATGGCTAAAGTTTCACTCCTAAATGTTGTAAAAAAATTTAAATTTGGCACTAAAATTGCACTAACAAGTATTTCTCATAGTTTTATTACACATCTACCATCAAACAAACAAACTCAAGCGAAATTGTATCTGTAAGGTATCATCATTTTACCCTCCCCTTACACTTAGGATGAACATTGTCCCCAATGTTCAAGTAAAGAATGTAAAAGTGAAATAAGTTAAACAAATGAAATTAAATACTCCCCTGATTCGCTCGGTATGGATAATAAGGTGGCCAGGTTAGATCTTCCTCCAAGAAAATGAACAATCAAAGCTTCCCTTCCAGAATAATAATCATCTTCTTGTCATACATAACCTGTACAGACAAGGCAACCTCGCATAAAATCGGTGGCAATCTACATATGCTAATAAATCCTAGAAAACAAAATAAGATATAATGCTTGTGGAATGATGTTTGCAGATTTCCTGGAGATTATAAAACTGATAATTCAACAAAAGCTTTAAAGCTCCGTTAGAAAAACAAAATTGGTAAAATTTCCAGATTTTTACACGTGACGCCGTCAGGAATCATTTCCTGACGCCGTCAGAAGTGACCTGCAGAAATTCTTATGTTAAGTTTCCGGAAAATTTCTGGAAAAACTTCGTCCTACTTCCTGGAAAATACTGCAAAACATCATTATGACTCGATACAAGCATTTGACTCTAACAAATACAAATATACATGTTCACTTAATATTGTGAAAAATCATGATCGGAATTGTTTCTTAAAAACATATTTGGGGTTTCCCCTTACACTTATCTTTTGCAAAAATACCTTTGGATGAAGTTAAGACTAAGCTAAACAACAAAGTAAAGTATTTTCACCATTTTATTTTTGAAACATGATCCACCAACAATAAAAATAAAGCATGCATACGGTAGCAAATAACAAACAAACAAAAATAAAAAATCACATAAAAAAACATGGGTTTCCTCCCAAGAAGCACTTTTCTTTATTTACGAGTCTTGTAGCTAGACTCAAGGTCATGGGTTACTACGTGACCTCATTATTGGTTTCACTCTCTAGGTCGTCTTCTATGCCAGTTTTGTATTCCGGACCTAATTGCAAGCATTCTTTGTAGAAACCAAGTATCCTATTCATCACATACTCTACTCCTCTACGTCTATCCTCATCATTCCTATAGTAATCTGCTTGTTTGTGTTCTTTTTCTATATTAGAAAAGAGGCGGTATTGCTCAATCTTGTAGGGCATTTGGTAGGCAATCTCATCATTCTCTTCCTTGAACCTAACTATCCCTAAAGTCGGATCATAACTCATCTTAGTGGTCTCAACAAATGGTTTTCTGAATATTACTTGGCTTAGGCAATCATCTATCACCGGACGAGTATCTTCTACTATCATAAAATCGATCTCATAGGTGAAATTACCTATAATCACATGCAATCCCTTCACTCTCCCTACAAAATTACTTATCAAATTCTTATTGGGCATCATCCTATAACCAAGTTGTTTCTTTATCACCCAATTATAATAAGTCCTAGTCATGATGTTTATAGGAGATCTAGGATCGATATAGGCTTTCCATATATGCATATGCCCGATGTTGAATGGTATGTTGATATTAGAGGGGTCCCCCATTTTGATATGGGGTGTGCCAAGGATATATGGTGTCTCGGGGCCATCGAATAAATCCTTATGGTATTCCCGTTCTTCCTTGGTGGGCAACTTATCAAAGTACTTTTCTATAGTCTCTACTTCCTCTAACTCCTCTCCCTTATTAACCTCAACTTCCCTAATTTCATCCCTAGTCTCGGTTTCTACTTCAAGTTCATTTTTGTCACTTTCTTCTATATCCTTATCTTTTGGCTTAATGGTGACAACATTGACAAAGTGGACATGTTTGGATGATGAGGGGTCCTTAATTTGGATTCCGTTATTGGCGTCCCTAGTGTCCTTCCTAGGTGTAGTTAACGCTTGGTTGTTGACGGCTTTCAACAAGTTGTCTATCTTGTTGGTCATCTCCGTTTGTTGTTGGTTGAATTCGGTTTCAAACCTAGCTATGCGAGCCTCTTGAGATGCCATGAACTTAGACATCAATCCTTCAAGATTGTTGGTACTACCATAGTTGTTAGAAGGATTGTTGTTGAAAGTACGGTTGGAGGGTGGACCATTTGGTTGGTAACGATTAGGCGGATTGGAAGAATTGGCTTGATTTTATTTCCACCTAAGGTTTGGGTGATTTTTCCAAGAGGGGTTGTAGGAATCACCGTAAGGGTTTGGCTCGGGTTTGAAAGTGTACCACTTATCTCCCGCTTCGTCGGTACGCGAGGATGCGTAGTCCGCAAAAGCTGTTCCGGGGAGTTCCACACAATCACGAGTGTCATGGGGACCACTACATAATTCGCATGAAGAAGTGATTCTGTTCACTTGGCTTGAAGGCTTATGAGATTCGTAAGATTTCATGAGAAACTTGACTTGGTCCTCAAGTTCCATGATCCTACGGTCGGGAGTGCTAGAGTTGTTCGAAGGCAAAGATATTGCCTTGACCGTTTTGTTCAAATCACGGGGATCATTCCAACTTTTATTGTCATAGAGAGCAAGATCTTCTATGAGTTCCCATGATTGTTCCGCACTTAGATCACGTAGCTTACCACCGGCTGATTGGTCAATGGCTCGCCTTGTGGAGAAATCGATATGGTCACAGAAGATTTGGACTTGGAGCCAAAGATCTATGCCATGATAAGGGACTTTTTGGAGTAAGTCCTTGAATCGAGTCCATGCTTTATATAGAGTTTCACCTTGACGTTGTTGGAACATCAAGATATCATTTCTAAGCTTGGTAGTTCTCCCCGGTGGGAAAAATTGAGCAAGGAAACAAGTGGTGAGATCATCCCATGAGGTGATGGATCCCGTGGGTAAACGTTCAAGCCATTGACTAGCTTGATCACGTAGAGAGAATTGGAATAGGCGTAATCGGGTTGACTCTCTAGTTGTAACATCAAGGTCTATAGAATCTATGATTTTAAGGAAGTCCTTGAGATGTTGGTTTGGATCTTCGAAATGAAGTCCATGGAATGCACATCCGCTTTGCACCAACCGGATGGTGTCGGATTGCAAGGGGGTCACATTGACTCCTTGGGTGAGCTCAATGGTGTTTCGGTAGCCTTGGTGGCTAGGTCGGGAATACTCTCCTAGGGTTCGGGGCCTAAGAGGTTGGTTATATAGTGGTGGGTTTTGTTGTGGTGGGATGACAGGTTCAAAGATGTTACCATCGTCCATGATGTCGGATGGCGAAGAGTTACGAACAAAAACACGAAGAAATAAGATAGACTAAAGAGAACCTAAAAATAAAAATAAAATCTTACTAGAAAGGAATCTAGCAAGTAGACCTAATAAAAAGAGATTCTAACCTAGACAATAACTATTCCCCCAGTTGCGGCGCCAAAATCTTGATGCGTAGGGATTGCACCAGGCTTTACCTCTCGAGGGATCTCGAGAAGCTTACAACCCCCACCAGGCAGTGTACCTGATCGATGTAGTATAGTATAATGACAAGTACCGGGGGATTGATCGTTCAGCTAGGAATAGTGTCGCTAGGATTAGAAAACCTAAAGACTAGGTCTAGAGATGAGGGATGATTCTTTTTGTATTTTTATATTTTTATGAAAGCAAATAAAAATCTCGGTTTTGAAGGAGTTGGGCGGAATTAGTTGCTAGTCAACTAACCCAATACTAAAGATGCAATCAAAATAAAATACTAAAAATGAAAATAAAACTAAATTAAACTAGAGTTGTGAGCAATATGTGGGAAAATTGTGTTTACTTAGATTTCACTACTCCCTAGATATCTTTTACATGTTAATTACTTGTTATAGTTGCGTGGATGACGGGTTGTATTCCTTAATACCATTCATGGGGTGGCGTACATACTTCACTCCTATGTCGAGCCGGCTAAGAAGCTCCTAACATGGGATCACTAGAATTTGCTCATGCATTAAATACAACCAATAAAACCTAGTACACACTGGTTCATGTTTCCTAAGACGTTCAAGCATGTTACACAATGGAGATCTGCCAGTTTTCTTAAGCCTAACATTGAAATCATTCATCCATTACAACCATAAACAAGTAATCAACATATAATTAACATCTAGGTTTCATTACATCTAAGCAAACACAAGATAGATCTAGCCTAGCATGTTGAAATCAAGACAAGCATAAGATATATTCAAACAACACATAGACATATTGATTGAATTGAAAGAAGACTTATCTCAATTGAACATGAAAGGATTCAAGGGGTGAAAACCCTTGAAAATACTGTAAAATACGACCTAGGGTTTACAAAGTTCGGCCCTAGTTTTCTCCACACAAGTTCCTCTCTTATGAATGAAAAATAGAAAACTATATATAGATTCTGATAGGTGACGGCATCAAGAACAAAATTCTGATGCTGTCATCTCGCCGCCAAATAGTTTTTCGGATTGCCTAGATCTGGGTCTGACGCCGTCATGTGTACTCCTTATGCAGGCTGTCACCAAAAATAGTCTTGACGCCCTTGTTGTGACGCCTTCAGGTTTTCACTGGGTCGTCACGGATTTTACTCTTGACGCCGTCATGATTTTCTTCTTGACGCCGTCAGATACTGTTCTCAGCATGGAAAATTAAGTCTTTGCCGTTTTCTTCACTTTTATGCTCCAAATATGTCCGATTTGCTTCCTTTTCCAGAATTCACTCCCAAAGTACCTAAAATCACAAAAGAAACGATTTAGGGCAATATTTGATCAAATAAATTCAATTTCGGGCTTAAATGACCCCCTAAAAGTGGTTCATTTTCGCCTCATCATATAACTAGATTTTACATTTCTCTTTTAACATAACATTGTTTTTATTTCTTAAATAAGTAAGTGTCACATCACATCAATATACATTTATGGTAAGTTTGTGTGTTTGACTTACCATAAGCTCTTACACATATTTGGAATCATTCTACTTTGATTCAATGTGTGTTTGACTAGAATTAAGTTGATGTGACTTTGGTTGGTTTGGAAAGATTTATTGCAAAACCTACTGTCAGCCTGGCGGAACCCTGGAGGAACACGGGCGGAACCCATTTGAGGGTTCCGCCGTATCCACCAGACCTGCTAAAGGATTTGCTATAAATACCAAGCCACTTGCTAGTTTTTACCCATCACTTTTAGACATATATTTCACATATTCTCTCATCTAACTCAGTAACATTTGACTTGTGTGATTCTCTTATGTAGCAAAGGAGTTTACAAGTTCATCCAAGAAGTTACAAGTTCATCTCAAAAGTTGCAAGACTTGTTAGCTTTGTTATGTATAAACTTTGGTAGTTTATACTTCATGTGTATCTTGTGTAGAAGTGATCGGTTAGTATTTTAGGCCTCAAAATACATAGTGTGACGGGAGTTGTTGTACCCTTGTAAAAAAACTATTGGGAGTGGTTGTACCCTTGTAAAAGAACGCGACATCTAGCTTAGTGTCGAAAATAGTGGATAGGTGATGTTAGGTTGGTTCTACCTTGAACTAGGACCCGGTATCTAGCTTTGTACCAGATAAAGTGTAAGCGACGATTGTAAAGGTTTCTCCACCGGTGAAAGAAGCTTGTTGACTAGTGCTTGAAACTCTCGAGTTGGAAACTCGGGGCGTGGATGTAGGGCAAGGAAAAAGAGTCCTTGTAGCCAAACCACGATAAACAATCGTGTTGTGGTTTGATCGTTTCTTTCTTTGTCTTTGCTTATTACATATTGTCTTTAGTTAGAATCGTTAATTACACGTAAAGCTTTTTAAAGTTTAAACAAGTAATTTGAGTTTATATCTTTAAACAAACATAAAGTTTTAAAAGATAATTAAGTGAAAAAGCGGTAAACTATTCAACCCCCCTTCTAGTTTTCCACAATTGGCATCAGAGTTACGTTACTCAAGATCTTTAAAATATATTGTATTTTAAAACTTGGATCGATCCATGGATTTTGAAAATATCAAAGAAGGTCAACCTATTCAAAAGCCACCGCTATTTGAAAAAGAAAACTTCCTTGAATGGAAAAGTAAATTTGAAAACTATGTGAAATCAATTGATCAAGATCTTTGGCATATTATTTCTATTGGTGATTTCAAACCAACGAAAACAAGTTTTGAAAATCAAGATGACTATCCTAAACTTGATAAAAACACTAAAGCTAAGATAATGATTTATAAAGCTTTACCAAGGACCGAATATGAAAGAGTGTATTTTTGTCAAACGGCTAATGATATTTGGAAAAATATGTTAAACTTTCATCAAGAAATATGTCAAACACTTTTGCTTTGACACATTTATCATAGAGTTTTCTAAACTAGAAAATGAGTCTAAACTTTTATGCAACATGGACCTAAAAACTATCTTTAACAACGAACATTCAAAATCTCTTGTGAACAATCTTGAAAAAGAGATAATGTTAGAAGATAAAATGTCTAGACTTGAAAGCAATGTTGAAATTGATCTAGAATGCAAAATATGTCATGATTTCAAATATGAAATTCAAAGACAAAATGAAAAAGGAAAAATGCTTGCTAAATTTGAAGAAAGTTCAAAAGCTCTCGAAAGCTTATTGAAAAGTCAAAAGTCATTTAGAGATAAAACCGGATTAGGATTTGACTCAAATGCACCATCAACAAGTAAAACAAAAGAAGTTGTGTTTGTGAAACCTAGGAGAGAATTGTAGGAGTAATTCTATCTCTATTAGGAGCTCATGATAAAAGGATAAAGATATCATGTTCAATACTTTTATATGTTTATCTAACCTCCTTGGATTCATAAGTATTTGAGTTTAGCTCTCTTACGAGTCAAGATAATTTGTTTTAAGATTATCTTCTTGGTGATTCATCTATTGAGCTTAAAAGGTACACGTCTCTTTAGCTTATCTTTCATTGCTTCTTGTTGATTGACATTAAGTTTTGTCGTGGGTGTTATTAATAGTTTTTACTCTAAGGTGTTTATGTGGTGTAAGTAACAACAAGGATTAGATCCTCCGTGATTAAAGGATTTAGACACTACATCTAGTAGGAGATATAAGGTGTTTTACCTCTTTAAACTTTCGGGAAAAGACACGAGAAACTCTTGAGTGAGTCTCACTTAATACTTGTCTACAAGTGAGCTAACTAAGAATCTCCTAAGTGATTTAACAACCAACATTTTTGTGATGCTTGCAAATCTAACAAAACCACAACATTTCATAGATATTTGTGGTACAACATCTTTTGACATTATACCTTATATTTTCTATCGTGTCTTTAATTCAATCACTCTTTTGTTAAAGTTTCATATAAGACATACAAAGAAAAATAAATCATTTGAATACATTAGGATGATTAGGAGAAAATGATTTATAAACATCTAGGATTTGCACATCTAATTCGACCCATAGTCTTATGATGTTGTATCTCTTGGACATTTATACTCATAGTGTTTTAAGTAAATAAACCTAAAGAGTCGAGGAGTCATTGAATTCAACATTCGATGAAATACCACCTCCTTCTAAGATATCATCTTTGGTAGATGATGACTTAGTCGAAAGTCCAACATTGATAAGACAAGTAAGGTAAGATTAATAACAAGGAAGATGAACTATTAAAAATGAAAAACAACATCTTTTCGTCTTGTGTCAAACATTGAGTCAAGCAATATTGACATGGTCATAAATACTTGAATCATGAGTCATAGTTGTGATTAAATCAAATTTGATAAAAATAGTTTTTGGACATTAGAGTAAAGCAACCATTAAAACAAAATAGATCTTTCAAAATAGAAAATAATGTAAATCTATGAAAGACTTTTTAATAACCTAAGCAAGCTCCAAAAGCAAGGAATAATCACTCAAAGACATTCCTAGTTATTCACAAGTTCACAATGATTAAGTCTTTTATGACTTATCAAGAATGAGATTAGTGAATCCGTAGGTAAAACTAAACATAGAGAAATGTTTGGAAGTTTACTTGTTCTCACAACAAATAGATCCAACATTATGTTTAGTGCTTGTCTATGTGCTCGTTTTAGAGATGATCCTAAAACAACTCTTTCGGAAGAGCTTGTTTGGATACATCAAAAGGTAATACACAACTAGGATTATGGTATCCCGAAAGAACGGGAATAGAAACCATAGTGTATGCCAAATGGAATTATGTCGATAATAAGTTGATAAGAAAAGCACAAGTGGTACTTGCACTTTTATACTTACTTACCCAATGATTCTCCAAAACGCTTAAGGTTCTCAAATTAGTATCGGACGGAGAAGCACGTCAACAAGCTCCACTAGAACAAGCAAACTCATGTCAACAACGGAATTCCTCTTATCAACATTGTTATCCCTTCAACAAAGGAAGCATCGACTTCAGCGTCAACCAAATACATTATGTTCTTTATTGACATATTGTGATCCTTCATCATCGCCTTGGTAAAAATGTTCATTGAGGAACATCTCTACCAAGAAAGTCTTATATGATAACCATATTGTCGACGTTTTCACGAAACCTCTTAAATAAGAATCATTCATCCTCCCTAGACTTAGTTAAAGACTCTTGAGACCTAAAACCTTAGTTTTGAACATTAGGATAAAACCACAAAATTCAAGAAAAAACCTTTTTATTTTTTCCTCTGTTGCACCTAGGGGTGAGCAAACAAAACCGAAACCGAACCGAAAACCGAAAAAACCGAACCGAAAAAACCAGCCGAAACTAAAAACCGATGGTTCGGTTTTTAATTTTTCAAAAACCAAAATATACGGTTCGGTTTCGGTTTTCGTCCAAAAACCGAGCCGAACCGATTTTATTATATAATAATATATAATTAATATAATATGAATAAATAACTAAATAAATCAAATTTATAAACTCATATTCATTTTGTGGGTAGATTTATAAAATATTTATCATAACGTTTATGTTTATATGCGTGTTTGTCGTGTCGTGTGTTTACTTGAGAATATATCAATAAATATATAACGATGATCATACTATGTGTATGTTCACTTGCATGTGTGTGTGTGTCTCATCTATATGTGTAATTATAGAATTATGCAATAAACATTATTATGCTTACATTGACAAGAAAAAAGTAAATAAGAATAACTAATTTTCTATGTAATACAAGTTTTTTGGTATAAATTTGCCATGCCCAAATATAAACGGTTAGAAACCGAAAAAACCGAAAAACCGAAGAACCGAACCGAAACCGATGATAAACCGAACCGCCAAAAATCGAACGGTTTTGGTTTTGGGTTTTGTAAAAACCGAAATATTCGGTTCGGTTTCGGTTTTAGCCAAAAACCGACCCAAACCGAACCGTGCACACCCCTAGTTGCACCCACGGAACCCTGAGACCAAACGGGCGAAACCCTCCCTTTGGTTCCGCCTGGTCCGCCGAATCTGCAACATGTTTTTATTTTAAATTCAAAACCAAACACCTCTTAACTCATAACCTCAACTTACAAACAGCCATCACTCACTCACAAACACCTTGCCACACGAAATTTAGGGCTCTTACTCACATCTCTTCCAATCCAATCAACTTTGTAAGTATTCTTATCATAATTGCATTTTCAATCAAAGTCTATCATTTTCATCTACATACATTAACTAGAATCTTAGGGTTTATGTATAAACTTATTGATTCATGAAAAACCTTGGTTGTAAACTAATCATAATTTCCATTAGTTAGGAATTGTATCCTTTTTATTATTATCATGATTTACCAAATACACCAAGTTCATTGTCTTTCAAAAATCACTAGAACACCACCTTTCACCACATTGTTAAAACAAATGAAAAACGTCATTAAAACATCACTTGCATAATGTCTCTTGAATGCTAAAGGGAATACATAACTAATATGTATTTTCGGGTACATTCAAACGAAGCTATATTGAATTAGGAGCGTTTGGGTTATCTTTCGTTTTGTAACATAACTTGCATTACAAAAATGTTTCAAGCATCAAAATGAGTCAAGATAACCGCACCTCCACATTGTTTTCATATAGGCTTATACTAGAACATCCACATTATAAAAGTCATTAATTTAAACTTAAATTTTGTGTTTTCTAGGAATCAACATGCCTCTCGTAACATTCTCCGATCACAAGGAAACTCTTAATTACTTACCCAAACACCATAGGACCAAAGGCCTTACTAAAGATCAAGTTGAAACTTTTAAGAGTCTAGAAAAACGCTATGTTCATGAAGGAAGAACCATTGATCCATCCTTCCTAAAAGGAACATCCATTCGCCAAAACTTTGCCGCAATCAACTTTGATTGCCTCCTAGACATCGATGAGCAAATTTGTCCTAGGTTCATCTTAGAATTCTATGCAACCATAAGCCTTTTCTTCGATGACGATGGTGAGATCTCACTAACCTTTACAACCAATCAAGTACCAAATATCATACCCTTGAAAGATTTTGCAAAAATAATTGGTGTCCCTAATATTGGTACATGTCTCTACACGGATAAGTGGCCCCTTTCTAGTCTTGATTCCATTGAGCGTTTTCATCCATACGACACTCCTCTTGCTAATAAGGAAGAAATTCGTGGGCATCTCTTTGTTAGGACCTCAACAACTAAGAAGAATCGTTCGGGAAATGAGGTGGATAAGGACCCTTTTGGTATGGAACTCAATGAGCTTAAATCACAATTTAAGAAATGGGAAGAAATTCTTAGAGCCAACGTTATAAGTTCCATAGGAAATAGAGATCATGTCAACACATGTCTTAGCTACATGCTCTATAGCATCTCCACCGGTCAACCTTTTAACTTAGCCTACTACCTAGCCAAAGGAATGGCTGACATATCCTTGGTAGGAACAACCGCTCTTCCTTATGAAATGCTTCTCAACCGCCTCTTTAGAGCAATCTCGCCCATTCCTCCTAATAATAAGGGAATGTGCCTTGATTACTCTCTCGTTCCTCACATTTTCATCCCTCTAAGTGATAAAAGAGTTTTCAAAGTTAAGGGCAAGCGTACTCGCTCTCCTTCACCATCATCCTCATCATCTGATATAAGGGATGACGATAAACTTCCTAACTCTAAGCTACCCCCTTTAGACTACCTTCAAGAACTTCCCGTCGTTAGCAATGCATCCGAAGAGTTCAAACAAACCAAAGGAATGTTCAAGTGCTTTGGAAGGTACCTAGGAAAGCTTAAGAAGAAGATAGACCGGTTGTGAGATGTGTGATTAAGGAGTGTTTGGCTTATGTAGGTTTTAGAACTTTGTATGTGTTAAACTATGTAATTTGTACTTCCATGCTTTATTATTTTCGTCAGACTATGTTTTGTATGAGCCTTTATGCATATTGACAATATTTGAGGTGTTTGTCAATTTTTTTCATGCTTATGGAAAATTTCACTAAGTATAGTGAAATCCGCCAGCCCCCGGTCAAAGTCCTATGATATGAATGTCTACATGTCCAATTTTTGCATTTCCTAACCAGATATGAATTATATTTTTGTTTTTAGGAGTTTCTGAAAAAATTGAAAATCGTCTCGCGGGTCAAAACGATGGACTGCCAAGTTTTTCAGGCCTGGCGGCACCCTAAAATGGGTTCCGCCAGTGCAATTTTTTGGAATTCCAGAAATGGCACAACGGACCAGCCGGAACCCTCAGAAGGGTTCCGCCTGTGTTATCTCAGGGTTCCGGCAGTCACCTGCAGAAATTTTTTTTTTGTCATTTTTCTAAATTTCAAAATTTGTAAAATGTCAAATCATTATCTTTAGTGAGAAACATCTTCCCTTACTTCCAATAAACTTATTAGGATCACTCTCACTCACTAGAACAATTAGGAAGTCATTTCCCGGCAAAAATTCAAATTCAAACATAACTAACCCAAGGAACCCTTAAAAAGGATCCTTCAAAACCTTTAGAACATTTTCAACCAAATCACTTCCCATGATCACTTAGCATTGAGTGCATAAGTAAGTCTTTCACTCCACCCAACTCCATTGGATTGACATCCAATGATTTGACATGTTCTTGGAAATTTTCTAAATCATTAGAAACCTCAACATTTGTATGGTAAAACATCAAATCCAAACACCCCGTCCAACATCTCTTCCACTCTATAAATTTGATAATCTTGCAACACTTCAAATCACACCATCACCATCAAAATCCCTTCTCTTAAAGCTTCAAAACCACACCTTTAAAATGACTAAATCCAACACTTCATCCGGATCATCAAAATCCCTTAGAAAAACCGCTAGGATTAGTGTAAAACCTTGTTGCTTCAACAAAACCATCAAATCAAGCTCATCATCATCAAGTGATGCATCACTTGACATTTCTTCACCTATCCAAGATTTCCTTAACCTTACTACCTCAACACCATCCTCAACACCTTGCAATACCAATGTGATCACTATACAAGATTTGCTTAATCTTGCTACTCCAAAACCCTCTCCAATACATTGCAACACCAACATAGCCACGATTCCATCACCAACTAGACCTTTAAGTGATTCAACATCACCTTCTCAACACACTCAACCATCAAAAACTCCATCACCTCAATCACCAACACTTACACCAATGGAACTTTTCCATACACCACCAACATCACCACTACCCTATTTTGAAACTTTAGAAGACCTATCACCTAAATCTTCAAGCCCTCCATCATTGTCACTCTTTGACACCATTGCCAAAATGGAAACCCAACAACAACCAAGTTTTCAACCAAATGAGTCATTGGATGATGCACCCCATCAACCATCATTGGTAGAACGTTTGGCTTACCGCCATGCAAGACCATCAATTTTTCCACAAGATCAAGGTCATACACACCTACAATTATTTGTGTTTCACCCCATTTACAAAGACCTTCATGGTAATCCTTCCGGAGAACCAAGCTTCCGCTACTTTGTTCAACAACAAGGAAAACCACAACAAGAACCACAACAACAACAACAACCACCAGAACAACAACAACCACCACCACAAGAGCATTCCCAACACTTTGAATCTCTATTTCCTTCTTATAAGAAAATAGAAGCATCCATATGGGAAAAATCTCCAAACCTTAATGATGAAATGGACACGCATTTAAACCACCTTCATGCCTTCAAACGTATGGTTGACTCTCAAATCAACCATATTATGGTTTTACAAACGGCATTACACTCAACTAGTGAAGGAACCAAAAAAACCTCTCAACCATCCACATTTGCTCCTTCAAGATCAAATGATCTACCACCAACAAATCAAACCTCTCTTCCACCAAACTTTCCCTGCTATGATTGCGGACATTGCGAAAGAACCGCTCACATTAGTGAAAGGTGTTGAACGGAAATTCGCGAGCTAACCGAAGAAATGAGGTTTATCCTAAACCACATTTTGGACCGTCTAAAATCTTTGTCTCACCCACCTCAAGTTTAGAGTCTCCAACAATAATAGAGTCTCATCCGTAGTAGCACCAAAAACACAACCTAACAAGCCAAAACACTCATCATCATCTACCTTAAACCATTCTTTAGGAGGATGTTTCTCATTAAGAATTATGATGTTTTTCTTTTTATTTTTTATTTTCCTTCTATTATTTTTTTTCTTTTAAAAGTAGGATGCTGTCTTCCTAATTTCTTGTCTTTGACCTTCTAAAAAGTCAAATTTTACATGAAATGAATTTCATTCTACTATAAGGTATGCATTGTTTGTTGACCATTTAGGTATTGTGAGTAAACTTTGCCTTGCTATGGTAGCACACATATATCTTGTGTTTTAGAAACTAACCTTCTTTTTTGTAGGATCATTATCCATGTTTCCCTTCCTTGATACTCCATTTAGGGGAGTAATATTCAAGGGGGAGCATGAGAATTTCATTATTCCGTTTCGCAACTCTTATTTGTGTTTTTTACAAAAAGAGCTTTCATGACTTGGTCAACAATTGTCTTGTGCGGCAACTAACATTTTTTTTGTAGGTTCAAAATCCATGTTTCCCATCTTGGCACTCCTTTTAGGGGGAGTATCAACCAAGGGGGAGCACGTGCACAGTTCCGCTTCGCTACTCTTTTTGTTTCGACAAAAAGGGGGAGAATTTATATTAAACTTGTTCTCATATTTTCTCTAACTCTTGCATATCACATCATCTTAGCAAAAACAAGTTTTAATACAAACTTTATAAGACTTAACACAAAAACTAGTGGCTTACTTATAAATAAAGTTTATGTTTTGTCATCAACAAAAAGGGGGAGATTGTTAATACAAATATCGCCTAAAAACGTTATTTATATTTTACGATCTTTGCTAAGTTTTGTTAATGACAAAGTATGAACTTTTGTTTATAGTAAAAACATCACTTTAGTTTTAAGTCTTGTATAACTAGATTTTACATTTCTCTTTTAACATAACATTGTTTTTATTTCTTAAATAAGTAAGTGTCACATCACATCAACATGCATTTATGGTAAGTTTGTGTGTTTGACTTACCATAAGCTCTTACACATCTTTGGAACCATTCTACTTTGATTTAATGTGTGTTTGACTAGAATTAAGTTGATGTGACTTTGGTTGGTTTGGAAAGATTTATTGCAAAACCTACTGTCAGCCTGGCGGAACCCTGGAGGAACACGGGCGGAACCCATCTGAGGGTTCCGCTGTATTCGCCAGACCTGCTGAAGGATTTGCTATAAATACCAAGCCACTTGCTTGTTTTTACCCATCACTTTTAGACATATATTTCACATATTCTCTCATCTAACTCAGTAACATTTGACTTGTGTGATTCTCTTATGTAGCAAAGGAGTTTACAAGTTCATCCAAGAAGTTACAAGTTCATCTCAAAAGTTGCAAGACTTGTTAGCTTTGTTATGTATAAACTTTGGTAGTTTATACTTCATGTGTATCTTGTGTAGAAGTGATCAGTTAGTATTTTAGGCCTCAAAATACATAGTGTGACGGGAGTTGTTGTACCCTTGTAAAAGAACTATTGGGAGTGGTTGTACCCTTGTAAAAGAACGCGACATCTAGCTTAGTGTCGAAAATAGTGGATAGGTGATGTTAGGTTGGTTCTACCTTGAACTAGGACCCGGTATCTAGCTTTGTACCAGATAAAGTGTAAGCGACGATTGTAAAGGTTTCTCCACCGGTGAAAGAAGCTTGTTGACTAGTGCTTGAAACTCTCGAGTTGGAAACTTGGGGCGTGGATGTAGGGCAAGGAAAAAGAGTCCTTGTAGCCAAACCACGATAAACAATCGTATTGTGGTTTGATCGTTTCTTTCTTTGTCTTTGCTTATTACATATTGTCTTTAGTTAGAATCGTTAATTACACGTAAAGCTTTTCAAAGATTAAACGAGTAATTTGAGTTTATATCTTTAAACAAACGTAAAGTTTTAAAAGATAATTAAGTGAAAAAGCGGTAAACTATTCAACCCCCCTTCTAGTTTTCCACACTATTCTCGGTTACTACAGTAACATGTTTCCTGAAACTCCCGTGAATGTCGAAACTACTCTCCATAATACTAGTACATCACCTATCTATCAAAATTCTCCAAATACTGAAGACCCTTACATATAAATATCACAACCCCAGCCTGATATAGAACTCACTCAGAGATCACCTCCATTGTCACCTATTTGTTCACCTTTACGTCAAAAACTCAGGAGAGCTACTGAATCATATGAAGATTTGATTTGGTGGTCAGTCAACATTCGAAGTTGGACAAAGTTCAAGCCAAGAGATGCCATGGAAGAATGTTGAGCCAAATTCTCCGTTACCTTATACTTCAGATTCCTCAATACCAGATTTTCCAAATAATTTATCCTCACCTAATTCACCCGACTACAATATAAGCACTCCTGATTCAATATGGACTCTTATTTATCGACAAGCCAGCATATTAGATGCTCACACTGAACAACTAAATGATTTACAACCAACGCGATTTGAATGGTACGACCGTAACCTTTACACGTTGTTCAAAAGAGCGGATGCTGAAAGATGAGCAATGTTTGAATTAGGAATAAAGACTGGTGAGATAAAGGACAACACCAACCAGGAACTTGGAAACTTGGACTCCAGGATCCGTTATGCAATAAGAGAACACGGTCATACACATGGTAGAGTTGAAGATATTGAAAGAACCTTATGGATGGCCAGAGACACAGCCAGAAACCAGGGTCAAAAGATTTCCGCATTAGAGACTATGTTGGCTAATCAAATGAACATGTGTCAGGAATGTTTCTCAAACATGAAAGCTGCACAACTTGAACTTGAGAAAGAAGTTAGATATTTATTTCAGAGGAGTAACTAATCTTAAGTTTACAAGTATCCTTGTTGTACCTACTAAACCAAATAGATTTGGTTAGTATTTCATGTAATTTTCAATAAATCTGGAACTTTCAGAACTTGTAATCGAATCATAATGTATAATAACCTCCTTTTCTGTTATATTTCTCTGTTATGAATCAATCTTTTCTTTCATATCTAACATGCATGTAATGAATCCTCATACCTTCATGCAAAAATCTCATCATTTGTTATTTTCTTTGATAAACAAATGACTCCACGCAGATCAATGGAGTATTAATAAAAGATATTGTATCGTTTGTTTTGCAAAAACAATCATTCAAGTTATTAATACTATGTTAACTTCTGCAATGTTATTCAAATCTACCGTAAGATTCTTACAATTGTTAAGATTTCTTAAACATACCATAATTAACCAAAAACCAAAGAATTGTCTAAAAATAAACTTTTTGAGAGGGAACTTGAAGAATGGAGAAAAGATTATTGAACTTCAGCTTTAGTAGATAAATCAGTTTCTTCCTTAGTAATCCCATATCAAGAGTTGATCATTTATCTATGATACAAACCAGACATATCTTGAAATTAGATTACAGTAGGGATTCAATTCAGTCTATCATCAATGAAATAATTAGCTTCATTATTTGAATTATTCTGACATTATATGCATTCTAAGTTGAGTTTCATTAATGATTTCAGAAGATGGACAACATGAACAATACATATACTCCATCATCATCAAAAATCACCATGACTCCTGAAGCCATCAAGAAATTGGTAAACAACATCGTGTCAGCAGTACTCGAAGGGACTACCATAGTTTATCCGAGAAGAGAGACGGGTATACCTGGTAAGCATAACCATGAAAGTTTCATGGAATATAGGCCAACCCACTTTAAAACTCTAGAAAGAATGATTAACCCTACCATCACCCCTAACCAAGGGATTAGGCAAGGAGTTATATCAAATGGAAATAACCAAAAGCAAAAACTCACTGAAAGAGGAATCATCAACCCCATCTATTGCAATTTCACCAATGCTCAAGACTGCTATCGTAAACATCTGGAAGATCGTATCAACTATCATCGTCAGCTGGAATACAAACAAAAAGCTAGTAGAGACTGCCTCGCCACACCTGTTACTGGAAGTGGTTATC